>UESW01003900.1:2007961-2164726 GCA_900491605.1 Calamus simplicifolius | reverse complement strand
TATCATCATGTTGATATTCCATTAATACCGATTGTGGGCATTTCCAATAATTTCCAAGATCTCAGAGGTTATTGTCAACTCTTGTTCCTCTTACTATACTGATTAATCCACCTTCTCCTCTACTTAAACCATTGTAAAACTCTCTCACTAAGGCTGGATATGTGGGGATATCTAATGAACAGATCTTTTTCCACCCCATTTCTTTCAAACTTCTTCCTATAGTGAAGCCCTTCCGACTCAAAGAAATCAAAATTCACCTTTCTTCCAGTTGTAATGGTCTTACCGGCTAAATGATCAACTTTGGGTGAAGAGGGTGAAGGAGGGGAATCTTCTTGAGTGGCCGAAGAGGAGGATGGCGAGGGTTGCCTCCGAATAGTGCGTCGCCTCGTGGGAACGGACGCTCCACCGACGAAACCGCGCCTCTTAGGTGCCATTGAGAAGATTGGAAGTTAATCAAAGGTTTTGAGTAGATTGGGGAAGTTGGAAAGGCTTTGGAGCTTTTTGGAGGGGTTTTGGGAGACGGATGGAATGATTTGGGGTCGACTCCGCCTTTTTATTTTTGACCTAGCTCGACTTAGAGTCGACTCCCGAAAACTGGGTGTCGGCTCCGAACCAGAAAATCTGTCAGCGCTCGAATTAGAGTCGGCTCTACAAAAGCCAGAGTCGGCTCTAATTGCTTAGACAGAACATCAAAAACTAAGGTGTCGACTCCACAAACTGTCAGAGTCGACTCTAACAGTTTCAGAGATAAAAAATCAAGTTTCAAGGATCTGAAACTATTCAAATTAATCAAAATCTAGATAAATGTTCCTTAGCAATTGGGGAAACAATGAATCAAGATCTAGATAGATTTCCTTATTGAATATCGAGATTTTTCAAGAAATTGATGAAATCTAGATAGATGTCCTTAAGAGTTTCAGAAAACTATTCCAAAGGATCACAAACTCCTAATTCTCCTCTAAGATAACAAAATCTCTCTTCACTTAAGGGTTTTGTTAATATATCTGCCAGTTGTTCTTCAGTATTCACATAATCAAGACAAATTTCATTATTGGCTACATGTTCTCTTATAAAGTGATATCTTATTTCAATATGCTTTGTTCTTGAATGTTGAATTGGATTTTTAGTTAGATTTATTGCACTTGTATTATCACATCTTATAGGTGTCTTATCAAGTGTGATACCATAGTCTTCAAGTTGTCTCTTAATCCATAGGATTTGAGCACAGCAACTTCCAGCTGCAACATATTCTGCTTCAGCAGTAGATAATGCAACCGAATTTTGCTTTTTGCTAAACCATGAGATTAAGTTACTTCCTAAAAATTGGCATGCACCACTTGTGCTTTTTCTATCTAACTTACATCCAGCATAATCAGAATCAGAATAAGCAATCAGATTTAATGTTGAGTCTCTAGAATACCATAAACCTACATTTTTTGTTCCACTTAAGTATCTTAGTATTCTTTTAACAGCAATTAAATGTGATTCTTTAGGTTCAGACTGAAATCTAGCACATAAGCAAACAGCAAACATTATGTCTGGTCTACTTGCAGTTAAGTAAAGTAGGGATCCGATTATACCTCGATAATATTTTTGATCAACCTTCTTACCTTCTTCATCTTTGTCCAGCTTGCATGAAGGACTCATTGGTGTTCCGAGGGGTTTTATTGATTCCATACCAAACTTCTTTAGAATTTCTCTTGTGTACTTTGTTTGGTTGATAAAGATTCCCTCTTTGCTTTGTTTGATTTGGAGTCCAAGGAAGAAATTGAGTTCTCCCATCATGCTCATTTCAAATTCTCCCTGCATTAACTTAGCAAACTCTTGACATAGAAGATTGTTAGTAGCACCAAATACAATGTCATCAACATAAATTTGAACTACAAGTAAATCTTTATCTTTTCTTTTCAAAAACAATGTTTTATCAACATTTCCTCTTGTAAAATCATTTTCAATCAAAAATTTACTTAGTCTATCATACCAAGCTCTAGGTGCTTGTTTCAAACCATATAATGCCTTGTGCAATTTAAAAACGTGATTTGAAAATTCATGATCTTCAAAACCTGGTGGTTGTTCTACAAATACTTCTTCATTTATTAATCCATTTAAAAATGCACTTTTGACATCCATTTGAAATAAATTAATGTTCATGTGACATGCAAATGCTAGTAATAGCCTAATGGCTTCTAATCTAGCTACAGGTGCAAAGGTTTCATCAAAATCAATACCTTCTTCTTGATTATATCCTTTTGCAACTAATCTAGCTTTGTTTCTAATTACTATGCCATTTTCATCTAGTTTATTTCTAAAAACCCATTTTGATCCTATAACAGAATGATCTTTAGGTCTTTCCACTAATGTCCATACATTATTTCTAGTGAATTGGTTTAATTCTTCTTGCATAGCTAGCATCCAATTATTATCTTTTTCAGCTTCTTCAATGGTTTTAGGTTCAATTTGAGAAACAAATGCAAGGTGATTACTAATATTTCTCATAGATGATCTAGTTCTTATTCCTTGAGATGGATCACCTATAATCAATTCCTTGGGATGACTATAAGCGTATCTCCAATCTCTTGGTAGATCTATATCATTATGATTAGTATTAATATCATCAGCATTAGGCGAATCATTATCTTTAACTTCTTGTTCATGATCTGAAGATACATCAATATTAAGTTTTTCAAGATTGTTTTCGAGAATGTTTGTATCTTCCTCATCATCAATCCTTTTGGAACTTGATGTTAAAGATTCATCAAAAATTACATGAATAGATTCTTCAACAATTAGGCTTCCTTTATTGAACACTCTATATGCTTTACTAGTTGTTGAATAACCTAAGAATATTCCTTCATCAGATTTTGCATCAAATTTACCTAAGTTATTTTTACCATTATTATGAATAAAACATTTACAACCAAATGCATGAAAATATTTAATGTTGGGTTTTCTATCATGCCATAATTCGTAAGGTGTTTTCTTTAAAATAGGTCTTATTAAGGCTCTATTTAGGATGTAACATGCTGTGTTAATAGCTTCCGCCCAAAAGTATTTCGGGAGTTTACTTTCACATAGCATGGTACGGGCCATGTCTTCTAGAGTCCTATTTTTCCTTTCAACTACTCCATTTTGTTGTGGGGTCCTAGGTGCAGAAAAATTATGATTAATACCATTTTCATTGCAAAAACTTTCAAATAAGTGATTTTCAAATTCAGTTCCATGATCACTTCTTAGAGACACTATGGTAGTGTTTTTCTCATTTGTTACTTTCTTGAAGAATTTCATGAATATCGAGAAAGTCTCATCTTTGTGAGCTAAAAACATTACCCAAGTGAATCTAGAGTAATCATCTACTATCACAAGACCATATTTCTTTCCTCCTAGACTTGTGGTTCTAGTTGGTCCAAAAAGGTCCATGTGAAGTAGCTCTAATGGCCTAGAAGTTGAAACAATATTTTTAGATTTAAAAGAACTTCTTGTTTGTTTTCCAAACTGACATGCATCACATATTTTGTTATTTTCAAAATCTAATTTAGGTAGTCCTTTTACTAAATCCATTCTAATTAGTTTTGAAATCAGGTGTGTGCTTGCGTGACCTAATCTTCGATGCCACAACCAACCAATCTCATTCATATTAGCATTATTAGCAACTAAGCAATGATTATTAGTAGACAATTGTCTAAGTCAATCATGTATACATTGCCATTTCTATTTCCAATAAAAACAATGCTATTATCAATGGGATTAGCTACAGTGCATAAAGAAGATTCAAAAGATACTTTAAAACCTTTGTCACATAATTGACTTATACTAATTAAGTTATGTTTAAACCATCAACATAAAGTACATTTTCAATATATGTGGAGGGAGTTATTTGAATGTTACCAAACCCCAAGATTTGGCCTTTGCCATTGTCGCCAAATGTAACTACTCCTCCTCTTTTTCTTCAAGGGTGATGAATTCTTCTTTGTCACCCGTCATATGTCTTGAGCAGCCACTATCAAGATACCACTTTCTCTTTGATCTCTTGGCCACAAGACATTCCTGCAATAGAATCAAGTCTTATGTTTAGGTACCCAAGCTTTCTTGGGTCCTTCATGGTTAGTAGCAACAAATATGTTCCTTTCGGAACCCATATTTTCTTTCCTTTAATATTTAAGTTTTTATTAGGTTTTAGAATTTTACATTCATAAGATTTATGTCCTTTTTGATTACATTTAAAGCATGTAAAATTACTTTGGCCAGCACGCACAAAAATATTTTTCAGTGATTTTTGTTTTCTAAAAGTGTTATACCCTAATCCGGCTTTGTCAAAAACTGCTTTTTGACTATTTAATAACATGTTAATTTAGTTGAGCTTAAGGTAAACTTATCAACTATGTTCTTATATTTTTCAACCTCTTTCCTTAGTTTATCATTTTCATTAGAAATTAATTCTTTTTCTTTTACCAAAATTTCATTTTCAGATTTAAGTTTCTTAACTTCATTATTAAGATTTTCCTTTTCTTTAATGAAAGTTAATTTTCATTTTTCAAAAGCTTGTATTTCTTTTTCAAAACCTTGAAATCGCCGACAAGTTCATTAAAAGCATCAAAAATTCATCAAAGCAAACTCATCGCAAGGGTTATCGGAACTTACCTCATCATTGTCGTCCGCCATAAAACATACATTTGCGACTTCCTTTTGTTCTTCTTCTTCGGAAGAAGATTCTTTTACTTGGTTGGTACCCTCATGGGTAACCTCTAATCTATCCCAAATCTCCTTTGCGGAATTACATGTGGAGATTCTATTAAATTTATTTGCATCTAAAGAGCAATATAAAACATTCATGGCTTTAGCGTTAAGCTGTGCCATCTTCCTATCATTATCATTCCAGTCCCTTTCGGGCTTAGGAACAATAGTGCCATCAATAACATGTGTGGGTGTACTAGGTCCATTAATTATAACACCCCATAGTTCATAGTCAGAAGCTTGAATGAATATCCTCATTCTAGCTTTCCAATATGAATAATTTGAACCATTAAACAGTGGAGGTCTATTCGTAGAATGACCTTCAGCAAATGATCCAACTTGTGCTTGCCATTTGGATCTTTAGCTCTTGATCGTGTGATCAAAATCTAATGAGCACTAGCTCTGATACCAATTGTTGGCCCAGATGACAACCCAAGAGGGGGGGGTGAATTGGGTTCTTTAAAAAAAATTTAAACCTTTTGAAATATTTGTTTGCTTAGTGTGAGTGAAAGTGAATGCAGATGCAAAAACAAAATACAATCAATAAGATAGAGATAGAGATAGAGATAAAGGAGACACGGCAAAAAAGATTTTATAGTGGTTCGGTGTATCCAACACCTACGTCCACTCCCAAGATTCACTTGGGTCCACACTATAATCTTCCTTGATTACAGCCGAGTTGTTTTACAAGCTCACAACTCAAACTTGTTGTTTTCCGGGATCACAACGAACCCAGCTGGTTTTTCGGGCTCACCAGCACAAAAACCCTAACACAAGCTATACCAAGCTTGTACCGAGGTAAGACTACCTCCACTAGTTCAATCCCCCAGATTGAACTAGACACAAACAAAGAAATATTGTTTTTCAAGTACACAGCTCCTCAATGAGCAAATAATCAAGTAAATGAACAAGGTTTAGAAAAGCCTGATTTGTAGTTGGTTGGCTTTTGAGCTTTTCTTCTTTTCTTCTTCTCCTTGCTAGATTGAATCAAGCCTCAGCTCCGATTCTTCACAGTTGAAGCAGTTGAGAAGGATTGAAAAGCAAGAAACTGATCCTCTTTCTCCAATTTGGGAAATCCACCAAAACTTTGATTTGAATGCCTTGGATTCCTCTTGAGCTTTTTGGAGTGGAGTGGATTTGAGCTAGAAGGTTTTTTCTCTTGAGATTCAGGCTCTCTCTTTTTGGATTTTTGAATTGGGATTTCTCTATTTCCGTTTTCTTCTTTATTTTTCCGTCCTTGTTTTTGAATGATAGTCTTCCTTTTTATAGATTTCTTTCAAACCATTTTTGGAAGAAAACTATCCGTTGGAGTGTACCTTGCAATAAAATATATCCGTTAGAAATAAAGTAAAATAGAAATATTACCGTTAGAGCTGATCTGGCAATTTAATTTTTCGTTCCAGGTGGGTTGGAGTCGACTCTAACTTTTCTGGAGTCGGCTCTAACTCGAAACACTTTAATCCATTAATTCTGGAGTCGTCTCTGACTTTTCTGGGGTCGACAAGAAACTTTTCTGGAGTCGACTCTAACAGACCCGGAGTCGACTCTAAGTCGGGGCCAGAAAAATCAACGTTCTATCTTTTCTGTTGGAGTCGGCTCTAACAGTCTCGGAGTTGACTCTAACTTCCGTGCTAGATACTGGAGTCGGCTCTGTGATTCTCGGAGTCGACTCTAATGTCTGCAATCTTACCTAGACATTAGATTCGATCCAGAACAAGATTTAACTCCTGATTTTGATCATTCAATCGACTTATAATCTGAAAAACTTAATCAAAATCATTAGAGCCTTCAATTGTTATACTCAAATAGTTTTGTTAATCATCAAAATCATCAATTGGGTCAACACTTTGCTAGTGGGAGTTGGCCACCATGACTTTACTCCCTAAGCCGAAATGTAAATGCTGACCCATTTATTGATTTTGATGATTAATAAAAGGATGAATATATTTCCTATGATACTAATGAGATTGACAAGTATTTCAAGAATTTAAAAGGATTAAGTATTTATAATTCATGCAAAAATGTGCTTGAATCAATTTTTAGTGGTATGTGTCAAAGTTCAGAGTTTAGAGCCGACTCCAGAAGCATTAGAGCCGACTCCGAAGCGTATCGGAATTGTTTGGCACATTCAGCACGGTTTAGAGTCGACACCCAGAAAATTAGAGCCAACTCTAACCTGAGTTACGGTGAACTATCTTTCTGCTTCAGATTTTAGAGTCAACACCAGCAGAATTAGAGCCGACTCTAACCTGAAAATAGAGACTGACTTTTTCGGAATACTGTTAGTGTCAACCCCAAGGAAATTAGAGCCGACTCTAGCTTGCGGTGTGTCGACCCCACAGAATTCCAGAGCGGAATCCACGACGAACGTTTTCTTACTATTTTGGGAAACCTGACTTAGAGCTGACACCTAAAAAGATTAGAGCCGACTCTAATCTATTAGAGATGATTTTCAGATTTGTCAGAAAAAGCTTCAATGATCATATTTGTTCACCTACTCTTCAATGGCTCTTTGCCTTTGCGTGTTGAACTAATCCACAAGTACTCTCAACGGTTACTTTGCATCAAAAATATGGATTAAAAGAGATTATAAAAAGGGCATTCCGACCGTTCAAAAACAAGAGAAGAGAAAAAGGAAAATAGAGAAATTTCAGAGAGGGAAAACTCTGATTCAAAGCCTCACTATGCAAAAGAGATAGAAGAGAAATCCAAAAGCTTTCAAAGATCAAATCCGAAGTTTTTTCATCAATTAGAAGAAAAAAAGCAAGAGCCCTAGTTCTTGATCCTTCTCTTCACCAACTTTTCTTCAATAGACTAAGTTCAAGTTTGAAAGATCATTCAGAAGAGAGGAGGAAAAGAAGAAAAAGAAAAGAAGAAAAGCTCAACATCAAACATCTTCTAATCAGGCTTTTCTATTCTCATTTTTATTTATATTGTTTATCTGCTCATTTGAGAGAGGCTTTCTTATTATTATAATCATTTACTTGATTTGTTTACTTTCTGATTTAATCAGGGGATTGAATCAGTTGAGGTAGTTGACCACGAGCAAGCTAGGATTAGCTTGTGTTACGTTGTGTGCTAGTGAACCTATGAAAACTGGCTGGGTTTGTTGTGATTCCGTTGTAAAACAATAAGTTCGAGTTGTGATCTTGCAAAACAACTCTGCTGTAATCAGGGTGATTATAGTATGTACCCAAGAGTTGCTTAGGAGTGGATGTAGGTGTAGCTAACACCGAACCACTATAAATCCTTATGTTTGCCATGCTTATCTCTTCTCTCTTTCTCTCTTTTTATATTATGCTCAGCATTCATAGCATCACACTCTCTACACTTTACTTGTGCACATTCATCTTGAAAAAATAATTTTAATTGTAAATTTTTTTAAAGAACCCAATTTATCCCCTCTCTTGGGTTGCCATCTGGACCAACAATTAGTATCAGAGCTAGTGCTCATCTCTGCTTGATCTAACCATCAAGAGCTAAAGATCCAAATGGTAGCTCAAGCTGGTTCTTCTTTTTCTGAGGGACAATCCACAAACCGACCACCTTTGTTTAGTGGCACAAACTATTCATATTGGAAAGCTAGAATGAGAATTTTCATTCAAGCTTTAGACTATGAGTTATGGAGTATCATTATCAATGGTCCTAGCACTCCCACACACTTAGTGGACGGATCCATTGTTCCTAAACCCGAAAGGGATTGGAATGAAAATGATAGAAAAATGGCTCAGCTCAATGCCAAGGCCATGAATGTCCTATACTATTCTTTAGATGCAAATGAATTTAATAGAATATCCACTTGCATCTCAGCCAAGGAAATATGGGATAGGTTGGAAGTTACTCATGAGGGTACCAACCAAGTTAAGAAATCCAATATTAACATTTTGGTGCATAAATATGAACTTTTTAGCATGGATCAAAATGAATCTATTACATGCATGTATACTAGATTTACTGATATAGTAAATGGATTAAAAAGTCTTAGTAAGACCTATACTAACTCTAAATTGGTGCAAAAAATTCTTAGGTCTCTTCTAAGAGCATGGGAAGCCAAAGTGACAGCTATCCAAAAAGCCAAAGATATGAACAATCTACCTTTGGATGAGCTACTTGAATCTCTTATGACCTATGAGCTTACAATGAAGCAGCATCAAGAAGATGATGTAAAAAAGAAGAGGACTATTGCACTCAAAGCTGCAGAAAATGAAAAGAGCAACAGCGAAGAAGATGAAGACAATGATGAGACTGCTCTCCTTGCAAAGAAATTCAGAAAGTTTATGCAAAGAAGGAGACCCTTTCACAAGAGAAAAATTGGTATTAAAATGAAAGATGAAAAAGAAAATGATAAGAATAAAGAGAAAGATCCATTGATCAGTTATGAATGCAAGAAATCGGGACACTTCAGATCCGAATGTCCTCAACTTAAGAAGGGATACAAAAAGAAGAAGAAGGCGTATGTTGCAACTTGGAGCGACAGCGAGGAATCTTCATCCGAAGATGATCAACAAGAGGTTGCCAACATATGTTTCATGGCAAATAATGAAAATAAGGTAAATTCTGAAACCCCCTATGATGATTTTACTTTTGATGAACTATATGATGCTTTCAATGAATTGTTTAGTGATTTTAAAATTTTAAGAACCAAAAATAAAACCTTGAAAACTGAAAACTTAGATCTTCTTAAAAAGAAAAATGAACTTGTTCTTAAAATTTAAAATATAAAATTTGAAAAGAAAAATATACTAAAAGAAAAAGAAACAATTTCTACTAAAAATCTAAATTTAAAGAAAGAAACTGAAAAATATAAAAACATTATCGATAAATTTACTAATAGCTCAGAGAAGCTTAATATACTTTTAAACAATCAAAGAGTTGTTTTTGATAAAGCTGGTTAAGGGTATAGACCACACATGAAATAAAAATTTGTTAACAATTTCTTCATAAAGAAGCCAATCAAAGATGATATTTTCTGTTACCATTGTAGCATAAAAGGACATAAATCCTATGAATGTAATTACAAAATGTCTCATAAGAACATAAGTAATAAAGGTAAGAAAATATGGGTTCCAAAAGGAACTGTGTTTATTGCTACTAATCGTGAAGGACCCAAGAAGGCTTGTGTACCTAAACAAAAGGTATGATTGCTTTGCAGGAGTGTCTTTCGGTCAAAGGATCAAAAAGAAAATGATATTTTGATAGCGGCTACTCAAGACACATGACGGGTGACAAAGAGCAATTCATCACCCTTGAAGCTAAAAGAGAAGTAATAACATTTGAAGATAATGGTAAAGGCCAAATCATTGGCTTTAGTAAAATTCAGATCACTCCATCCACTTTTATTGAAAATATCTTATATATAGATGGATTAAAGCATAACTTGATTATCATTAGCCAACTTTGTGATAAAGGTTTCAAAGTTTTCTTTGAAGCTTCTATCTGCACTGTATCGAATTCCATTGATAATAGCATTATATTTGTTGGAAATAGAAATGGCAATGTATAATTAATTGATTTGAACAATTTGTCTACTAGTAACCATTGCCTAATTGCTGATAATGCTAATGTAAATGAGATTGGATGGCTATGGCATCGTAGACTAGGTCATACAAGCACACACTTAATTTCAAAATTGCTTAGAATGGAATTAGTTAAAGGTTTTCCAAAATTAGATTTTGAAAATAATAGAATTTGTGATGCATGTCAATTTGGAAAACAAACTATGAATTCTTTCAAATCTAAAAATATTGTTTCTACCTCTAGGCCACTCAAGCTACTACACATGGACCTTTTTGGACCTAATAGAACCACTAGTCTAGGAGGAAAGAAATATAATCTTATGATGGTAGATGATTACTCTAGATTCACTTAGGTATTGTTTTTAGCTCACAAAGATGAGACTTTCTTGATATTTCTAAAATTCTTCAAGAAAGTCACAAATGAGAAAAATACCACCATAGTGTCTCTTAGAAGTGATCATGGAATTAAATTTGAAAATCATTTATTTAAAAAATTTTGCATTGAAAATGGCATTCATCATAACTTCTCAGCACCTAAAACACCTCAACAGAATGGAGTTATAAAAAGAAAAAATAGAACTCTAGAAGACATGGCCCGTACCATGCTATGTGAAAGCCAACTCCCAAAATATTTCTGGGCAAAAGCTATAAATACAACATGTTACATCCTAAATAGAGCCTTAATTAGACCAATCCTTAAGAAAACTCCCTACGAATTATGGCATAATAGGAAACCCAACATTGGTTATTTTTATGCATTTGGTTGTCGATGTTTCATTTATAATAATGGTAAAGACAATCTTGGAAAGTTTGATGCAAAATCAGATGAAGGTATATTCTTAGGATGTTCCACTTTTAGCAAAGCTTATAGAGTATTTAATAAGAAGTATCTGATTGTAGAAGAGTCAATTCATGTAGTATTTGATGAATCTTTAGCATCAAGTTCTGAAAAAGATAAATGATGAGGAAGATACTAATTTATTTGAAAGAGATATTAAAAAATTAAATATCGATGTATCTTCATATCATGAACCTGAAGCTAAGGATGATGACTCACCTAAGGATGATGGTATTGATACTACTCGTAATGATGTAGATCTACCTAGAGATTGGAGATATGCTTATGGTCATCCAAAGGACTTAATCATAGGCGATCCATCTCAAGGTGTAAGAACTAGATCATTAATGAAAAATATCAGTAATCATCTTGCATTTGTATATCATATAGAACCCAAGAGACAATTAAGGAAGCTGAAAAAGATAGTAACTGGAATTAAATAAATTTACTAGGAATAAAGTATGGACCCTAGTTGATAGACCTAAAGATTATCCAGTTATAGGATCCAAATGGGTATTTAGAAATAAATTAGATGAAAATGACATTGTTATTAGAAATAAAGCTAGATTAGTTGCAAAAGGATATAATCAAGAGGAAGGAATTGATTTTGATGAAACCTTTGCACCTGTTGCTAGATTAGAGGCCATTAGGTTGTTACTTTCATTTGCATGTTTCATGAACATTAATTTATTTCAAATGGATGTAAAAAGTGCATTTTTAAATAGTTTTATAAATGAGGAAGTTTTTGTTGAACAACCACCTGGTTTTGAAGATCATGGATTTTCAAATCATGTTTTTAAACTACACAAAGCACTTTATGGTTTAAAACAAGCACCTAGAGCTTGGTATGATAGATTAAGTAAATTTTTAATTGAAAATAATTTTTTAGAAGAAATATTGATAAAACCTTATTTTTGAAAAGAAAAGAAAAAAACTTACTGGTAGTACAAATCTATGTAGATTAAATAGTATTTGGTGCTACTAACAATCTTCTTTGTTAAGATTTTGCAAAGTTAATGCAGGAAAAATTTGAAATGAGAATGATGGGAGAACTTAACTTCTTTCTTGGACTTCAAATCAAATAAGAAAGAGAAGGGATTTTCATCAACCAAACAAAGTTTGGTATGGAATCAGTTAAACCTCTCGGCAAACCTATGAGTCCATGCAAACTCGATAAAGATGAAGATGGTAAGCAAATAGATCAAAAATATTATAGAGGTATGATTAGTTATCTACTTTATTTAATGGCTAGTAGACCTGATATTATGTTTGTTGTATGCTTATGTGTTAGATATCAGTCTGAACCTGAAGAATCTCACTTAATTGCTGTAAAAAGAATTCTCAGATATTTAAATGAAACTAAAAATGTAGGATTACGGTACTCTAGAGATTCAACATTAAATCTGATTGCATATTCTGGTTCAAATTTTGCTGGTTATAAATTGGATAGAAAAAGCACAAGTGGTGCATGTCAATTCTTAGGCAGTAACTTAATCTCTTGGTTTAGTAAAAAGCAAAATTCAGTTGCATTATCGACTGCTGAAGCTGAATATGTTGCAGCTGGAAGTTGCTATGCTCAAATTCTTTGGATTAAGCAACAACTTGATGATTATGGTATAACACTTGATAAAACTCCAATTAGATGTGATAACACTAGTGCAATAAATTTGACAAAAATTCCTATTCAACATTCAAGAACTAAACACATAGAGATAAGATACCATTTCATTAGAGAACATGTAGCTAATAATGATGTTTGTCTTGATTAAGTATGTATTGATGAATAATTAGCTGACATATTTACAAAACCCTTAAGTGAAGACAGATTTTGTTATCTTAGAGGAGAATTAGGAGTTTGTGATCCATTAGAATGATTTTAAATCTTCTAGGAATGACTATCTAGAATTTAGCCATTTTCTTGAAGATCCTCTTATGATTCTAAGAAAAATTTATCTAGATATTTGAACCTCTTGATTCACCACATTCTAAGGAAGATTTATCTAAAGTTTTATGATCATTTTGATAAGTTTCAGATTCTTTGAAACTCTCATTTTTTACTGAAACTATCTTGGAGCTGACACCATATATGTTGGAGTCGACTCTAATTTTATATGCTCTCTGTCTGAGTTTTTAGAGCTGACACCTACTACTGCAGAGCTGACTATATTTCAGGTGCTGACTGTGTTAGCGATTTAGAGCCGACACCTCGCTTTGCAGGAGCCGACTTTAAGTGGTCCCCTTTTTTTGATTTATCTAGGGCAAAGTCGACACCTTTTCATTTCTATCCGACTCCAATCCACTCCAAATCTCTCTCCACTTGTTCCAAACCCTAAAATCTTTCTAATCCATCCTCTCTTGACATCTAATGGCACCCAAGCATTGGGCATCCGCCATTGGAGTGATTGTTACCACCGGGAGGAGGACTGCTCGGCATCTGGCAAAACAACCTTCTCCGAGCTCGTCTTCCATCTCTTCTTCCTTGACTCCAAGCTTGATTCCCACTCCACCTTCACCCCAGATTGACCTATTAGCCGGGAAAGCCATCACCACTGGAAGGAAGGTCGACTTCAACTTCTTTGACTTGGAAGGATTTACTCTAGGGAAGCAACTAAAGGATATGGGTTGGGAAAAGGTATGCTCACTAGACGTCCCTACCTACCCTGGTTTAGTGAAGGAATTCTATCACAATCTTAGTAGAGGAGATGGTGGGATTGTTAGCTCTATTAGAGGAACACGGATTCACCTAACTTCTGAAATTTTAGGAAATTTATTGGAGATTCCTGCAATTGGTATGATTGCTACTTCACACAGTGAAATAGGAGAAGCACTATCAAGGATATTATGAAAAGATATGACAGATTTTGAGAAAATAAGTGCAAATCAATTACCTTTGGAATTAAGACTGTTATATAACATTTGCAGTAGGATTTTATTTCCAAAGACTTGAAGATTTGAATATGTTTCTGAAAGGGACATGGTTGTTATGGATTGTGTAGTCACGGGACAGCCCATTAATCTAGCTGGAATGATGATTGGATATATGGCTGAGGCCAGTAGTAAGAAAAGATCCACTTTGCCTTATGGAATGATTTTGACTTTAGCTTTTCAAAGTCAAGAAGTAAATTTTTTGAAAAATGAGCCAATGAAGAAATTAAGACACATGGATTACATAACATTGCTACACTTCACCGTATGGGATTTAAGAAAGTGAATGGGGTCAATGGCAAAGGAAAGGATATGGAGAAGAAAGGGCAGCTGAAGCTGATACTACGGTCCCTGGTCCTTCGGAGGCTGGACCATCTGTGAGGCACTCATCACCTGGACCAAGCAGTTCGGCACCCCCAGCGGCACCAGCAGCTACAACCACATTCGTCCAAAATTCTTCTGAATTCTCTGATAGGCAGATTGAGCAGCTCAAAGCTCTGTTGGTAGACCATGAAGCCAAAATTAAGGATGATGTAAGAAATCAACTTTTAGGAATGAGGCAGCTATGCTACTCTTTGGAAGAAAAAGTCAATGAGATTGAGTCATCATTTAGTACATCTTCTGATGCCTTAAAGACTGATCTAAAGTTAATTTTTGACAAAATTAAGGACATTGGAGGTGACTTTGATATTTATTCAATTAGTAATGTAGAGCTTCAAGAGAAAGTCACGGCAGCTGCTTCTTTAGTTGAGAGAATGCTTAATGAATTTATGAAAATTCAAGAGAAAGGAATGGGATAGATTTTGGCAGAACTTAAGAAGATTCTGAGATGATCCTTTCTCCAAGCCAAGCCAAGTCAACTCTACTTCAATCCAATCAACTTCAATCTATCTCAAGCTATCTTTAGATTTCAAGTTTAGCATATGAAAACTAGTTTGTATCTAGGACAAATGATATCATTTTGTTGTAATTAGAATCAATGAATCTTGTTGTAACTATCTTGTCTTAATATATTATATACTTGATACTTTGTACTCAATGGTATTTTATATGAAATCAATCTTGACTCTTGCATTTAAAATTTTGAACTATTCAATTCATGTATTGATTTTGATTTAAGCAATGTCTACCCTATGACTTCTTTACCTTTTTGTTGATAACAAAAAAGGGGGAGAAAGAGTGTATATGCATATAGACTTAAATGGACTTAAAATGAATATGTTATATGCACATACATAGGGAGAGCTTAATTAAGTTGTTCTCACCCAGGGGGAGCTTAATTATGTTGCTAAAATCCCATTTGAAGATTCTATTTGTATGACACATAAGATAATCATTTGAATTACTTTTGGTTAAAGTTATTAAAATTCAAGCATAACTATGAATTTGCTCATTTTGACAGTTATGCATTAATTGATTATGCATATACTCAATGTTTTTGTCATCATCAAAAAGGAGGAGATTGTTGACCCATTTATTAATTTTGATGATTAACAAAAGCCATGAGTATATTCCCTATGATACTAATGAGATTAACAAGTGTTTCAGGAATTTAAAAAGATTAAGTATTTATAATTCATGCAAAAATGGGCTTGAATCAATTTTAGTGGTATATGTCAAAGTTCAGAGTTTAGAGCCAACTCTAGAAGCATTAGAGCCAACTTCGGAGCGTATCAGAACTGTTTGGCACGTTCAGCACGGTTTAGAGTCGACACCCAGAAAATTAGAGCCGACTCTAACCTGAGTTACAGTGAATTGTCTTTCTACTTCAGATTTTAGAGTTGACACCAGCAGAATTAGAACCGACTCTAACATGAGAATATAGACTAATTTTTTTGGGATACTATTAATGTCAACCCCAAGGAAATTAGAGCTGACTCCAGCTCGCGATGTGTCGACCCCACAGAATTCCAGAGCTGACTCCACGACGAATATTTTCTTACTATTTTGGGAAATCCGACTTAGAGCCGACATCTGGAAAGATTAGAGCCGACTCTAATCTGTCAGAGGCAATTTTTAGATTTATCAGAAAAAGCATCAATGATCATATTTCTTTACCTACTCTTCAACAGCTCTTTAGCTTTACGTGTTGAACTAATCCACAAGTACTCTCAACGGCTACTTTGCATCAAAAACATGGATTAAGAGAGATTATAAAAAGGGCATTCCGACCGTTCAAAAATAAGAGAAGAAAAAGAGGAAAATAGAGAAATTTCAGAGAGGGAAAACTCTGATTCAAATCCTCACTGTGCAAAAGAGATAGAAGAGAAATCCAAAAGCTTTTAAAGATCAAATCCGAAGTTTTTTCACCAATTAGAAGAAGAAAAGCAAGAGCCATAGTTCTTTATCATTCTCTTCACCAACTTTTCTTCAAGAGTCTAAGTTCAAGCTTTGAAAGATCATTTAGAAGAGAAGAGGAAAAGAAGAAAAGAAGAAAAGATCAACATCAAACATCTTCTAATCAGGCTTTTCTATTCTCATTTTTATTTATATTGTTTATCTGCTCATTTGAGGGGCTTTCTTATTATTGTAATCATTTACTTGATTCGTTTGCTTTCTGATTCAATTAGGGGATTGAATCAGTTGAGGTAGTTGACCTCGGGCAAGCTAAGATTAGCTTGTGTTAGGTTGTGTGCTGGTGAACCTATGAAAACCGGCTGGGTTTGTTGTGATCCCGTTGTAAAACAACAAGTTCGAGTTGTAATCTTGCAAAATAACTCAGCTGTAATCAGGGTGATTATAGTATGTACCTGAGAGTTGCTTAGTAGTGGATGTAGGTGTAACTAATACCGAACCACTATAAATCCTTGTGTTTGTCGTGCTTATCTCTTCTCTCTTTCTCTCTTTTTATATTGTGCTCAGCATTCATAGCATCACACTTTCTACACTTTACTTGTGCACATTCATCTTGGAAAATTAATTTTAATTATAAATTTTTTTAAAGAACCCAATTCACCCCCCTTTTGGGTTGCCATCTGGGCCAACAGTAAACTTCGAACTAGAGAGTGGAGGGGCAAGTGATGCGCGGTAAAAAAGTTTTCACATAAATCGGTTGACATGGATAGGCGAATTGGGGCCACTCTTAGGTCATGGCTGACCAACCCTTATGAGCCGAGTGATGCCTTACTGAACTACTGCATTGGCATCTCCGCCCGAGTCTTGCTAGACCAAACCTCGATCGACCAACCTCCAATTTCCTTTGCCAAGTCTCACCCCCAGACTAGGGTTATCGAACCTCAATATTCGGGAGTCCCCAACCGACTGTCTTCTTTGTCGACCTTAAACCCGTACCGAATATCTTAAACATTAGATTCCTAGAATCGTGAGAATTGGGAGCCAGATGTAGCTCCCCTTTATGATTAGCAGGATTGGAAATCTTCGATAAGGTATACATCGAAATCGGCCTTATCCTCCTTCAAATTCTACAATTGCTCCCCAAAAATCAGGTAATGGCCTACCTTATCTGCTACATTTAAATATTAGATCCCGAGAGCCCTTAAAAGAGGAATGACTTGGGGGAGAACCCCTCTTTGACTCCCCTTAATTATCTCAAAAACCTTCTCCATATTTTTTGTTGCCCAGGATTTTCACTGTATATGCCCTAGATCCAATCGGATTGGATGCTATATACACTCTATGAATACAAATCAAATAAAAATGGTTTCTTTATCTATATAGATATCTTTTATTATATATTTGATATATATGTCTGTGATATAAAGTCCAAAAGAATGTGAATTGTGCATATAAAATTTGTAATAGAGATTACAAATTATGAGATCCAAATTGCACGTTATGGTTCGATTCTTTAAATTTTTCTAGTCGATGTGTAGATGGGACTAGACACCATTGAACATTGTGAGACTATCACACATTGCATATCCTTACCCTTGAGATAAGCAGCTGATTTCATAAGCTAAAGTATGAAGATACTTGGATAGGTGTGTGGATGCTCGTTATTGTAATGATGCATTGGATGACCCATATAGAGATTCCATATGGATATTCTATATAGTGTCGATGGTTGATCTCTAATGACGGTAGTGTGAGTGATCCTTTGACTTGAAATCTTCATTGCATTTTATGTATGGAATGTCATGCTTTGACGATATCCAAATGTCACTCTAACCATGATTGGCAAATATGGTGTTGGTTGGGTATGACATGAAGCACATGAAGATGGTATTTGATCAAGATAGGATTCGTCTCCCTTGATAGAAAGGGTTATATCCCACGACCAATTGATGGATTAAATTGATTGTTAAATCCTTTCAAGGTTGAGTTGGAATTCGAAATGGTTTTGAAGTTCTAATTCATATGAGTTAATTTTTTCTGAGATCAAGTAAACAAAGATCAATTATAGGGTTGACATATTCCATACCACTGATTGATCTGGGATATGTGACGAAAGGATTTGATCATACGGTAACTATTCATGGACATGTATTGTTGATGGCACGTCAACAAAACCTTTAGCAGTTGGATGATCATGATGCTTTGCTAGAGGCCTCTCATGATCTGTAATCATGTCCTAATCATTCCTAGGGTTTATGATTAGGACATGATTATTGCCAACATGTTAAAGGACCTAATAGGTTATACGCATTAAGGAGAATTTTGGATGAATTAAAATAAAAATTAAATTAGATATAATTCAGATAAGATGATTAATTAAATAATTGGGTAATATCCAATTTAAAGAAGATAAAATAATAATGGATATGATCCATTATAGTAGAAGGAATGTTAGTGAGAAATTGTTTGTGTATATGATGAATAAATAATTGATACCCAAATATAGCTTGATTCATTGATGGATGGATTTGATTATTTGGGTATGGATGATAAATCTCAGCCATGTAAAGAAGGATTCATGTCCATGAGATAAGACATGATGAATCTCTACGGTACGATGATGATGAACACGTACAAATTGGGGCATGTAGTTATGTGATAACTAACTCCTAATTTTAAAGGCTGAGATTGTGACACTTGGATTAACGTTACCATGAGAAGGGAGTCTCTTCCTCTTCCTTGGATTAAGGTTACCATAACGTTACCATGAAAATGGAAGTCTCTTCCTCTTCCTTGGATTAAGGTTACCATGAGAAAAGAGGTTTCTTCTTCTCTTTTGGAACGTTTCTTTCACTCCCTCTCTTCCCTCTCTCCCTATAAATATATTCCTTCTCTTCTTCTTATCTTTTAGATCTACGGCTGTTTTGAATATTTCTATAAGGAAATTCAAGAGGCGCTAGCATCCCTCTCTATAGCGAATATTACTATTCATGCTAACTATTCGTATTACTGTTCATTTTTACTGTTCATTTTTACTGTTCATGTTTACTATTCGTGTTACTGTTGATTTTTACTGTTCATAGTTACTATTCACTTTTTACTATTCACCGCACTTTGAAATTTACCTGAATAAATCTAATGTTTTAGACTTTATTTCTAATTTTAATAAATATGTTCCTAAAGATCCTGGACATTTGAGAATTTTGTATTATATCTTCTGCTACGTTTTTATGAATTTGATTCATGTCTTGAATACATAATTCCCATCAGTGGTATTAGAGCCATCTTAGGCTACAGATTCATTTATCTGATAGGATACTTGAGTCAATATGATTGATAATATGAGTTTTTATTATGCATCTTATGAAGATTAAAATCATGAATAGTTTTCATATGTTGATAATAAATCTAAAATAAAATAAAATATTTATTATTTGATGATAAACAATATTATTTAGATTTATGCATGTTTATTATCATGTTAAAATAAAGTACTTTGATATGTGATATCAAAGATAAAGATTTATTATATGATAATAAATAATAATTAATTTAGATTTAATCATATTTGTGTCATGTTAAAATGATAATTATTATTTATGCATGATAGATACTATGTGCTGAAATCCTAGAAATCATGTTTAGGATTTAATTTTAACATAATTATTGATATGATTAAGATCTGATATTTATATGAATAAACATTGAAAAATTATTTTGAATATTTAGATCATAATAAGATTGTGATTAAATGTAATCATATGGAATTTAAAATTTTATATTTTGAATCTAAAATATTATCATGACAAGAATATGATTAGGGTTTGTTAGAGACATTAGGATTTACATTGGATGTGAAACAGACATGTCATAACATGCAATTAAATGATAAAAAAATTTAAAATTTGTAATTTAAATTTTTAAAATTTGAATTAAGAATTCTTATCATAATACCCTAACAAGATCATTTCTATAGCTATCATAAAATGTAATAGATGATAAAGATTTAGGAAACTTTGACTTAACCACATCATTGCTTGATCCTAAGATCCCAATATTGGTCTGATCAATTAGGCTTACATACATTGGTGTCTAAGATAAGTGTGATCATGGTTTTTAATTGATCCATTTGCTGCTTGGGAAAACCCATTCAATAGGATCGAAGGGTGTGCTAAATAGGACCCCATTGATCAGCTACTCTGGCCATTGTTATGGAAAACTCTTAATTGATTAGATCAATAAGGTTAATCAGGATAGAAGCAATAGATCTGGTTACATAATTAGGGTTTCTATATCAGATAGTGGTCAGGGATCCTAATTTGATTAGGAATCCCAAATCATAAGATTTGATCTTATGATATTTTTTAGGTTAATAAAGATTAATCTAAAATCTACATATAGGATATGTAACCTAGCATAGTACAAATGTTGTAGATGTAGATGGAACTTATATGTGCTAAATCCCTTCACGAATATTAAGTCATTAGCCTTCCATTGTTCATATGATATAAAATCATTAAGTCATGAGATTTGTCGTGCCAAAGCCGAGGTCGAGTGTACTTATGAGGAGTTGATTATGAACAATGGGTTGACTTAACTAGATTAGCTGGCATAATTGGCCAAAGTCAGGGTCAGTCTAATCTAGAGGCAAACTTTAGGGTGATCACATATGGATGTGATTGACAAGGCAATGTCTCCTAAATGATCTAGGAGTCACATTAGATGTGATTGATGATAATCTACCAAATTTGGCTTATCGAGATTTGTTGTGCCAAAGCCAAGGTCAAGATAATTCAAATGAGGATCCTAGCCCACTAAGGAAATTGAATGTCAATTTCTCGAGATTAATAGAGAGAGCTATTAACCTTGATAAAATAGTGGGAAAAACCAACTTAATTAAAAATCTTGAATTACTATATTAAGTTGGTGATTAGTATTCATAGCAATTGACTCATTCTAATTTTATGTAGGTTATCAAAGAAACCATGAGTGTAAACATCAACCTTAGGAATATTTTAGAATCCAACAAATTGACTGGACTCAACTTCCCTGATTGGCTAAGGAATGTAAGGATCGTTCTTCGATCTAAAAAAATTCTTTTTGTCCTAGATGAGGTTACATCAAAGGTCCCACCAGCGAATGCTCCGACTGAGATTCATGTGGCATACAAACGGTATAAAGATGGTGAAGAAATAGCCACATGTTTGATATTGGCTACGATGTCACCTGATCTTCAGAAACAGCATGAGCATATGAATGCTCAGGAGATTTTAATGCACTTGCAAGAGTTGTTTAGTGCACAGTCTCGATATGAGAGGTTTCAAACCTCTACAGAGTTGTTTTAGTGCAAAATGACTAAGGATTCATCAGTGGGTGCCCACGTACTGAAAATGATCAATCTGATTAAGAAGTTGGCACGATTGGATTTTGTAATGGATCATAAACTTAAGTATTGACTTGGTTCTACAGTCACTACCTCCCAACTATTCGTAGTTTGTTCTTAATTTCAACATGAACAAGCTAGAGGCATTTTTACCTAAGCTCGCGAATATGCTGACGAATGCCGAGCCCAACATTAAGAAAGAAAAGGGGCAGGTTATGGTCATGGAGTCCTCTGGCGCTCGTAAGAATCAGCCAAAGAAGAATAAGGTCTAAAAGGCCAAGCAACTAAACCAAGGAAGGGCATTAAGAAAAATAAAGTAGCCAAGGGAAAGTATCACTTCTGTGGTAAGGAAGGGCACTGGAAGCGAAACTGCAAGGCTTATCTAGCTAACCTGAAAGAAAAGAAATATATAGATGCTTCTACATTAGGTATATTTATGATTGAGATGTTTTTTCTGTTACTTCTTATTCCACTTGGGTATTGGATACCGGTTGTCGATCTCATATTTGTATTAATATGCAGATGATAAGAAGTAGTAGAAAGCTGGAGAAAGATGAAGTGATCCTGCACATGGCAAATGGAGCAAAGGTTGCTGCTTTAGCTGTAGGATCTTGTTTTTTGTTTTTGCCCACTGGGCTTGTAATGGAGCTTGGTAATTGTTACTATGTTCCAAACATAACAAAGAATATTATTTTTGTTTCATATCTTGTAAATGATGGATATACATTTGAAATTAGAAATAAAAGAATTTTAATTTTTAAAAAAATGAAATGTTCTTTGGTTCTGCTAAAATGTTCAACAGGATTTATGTTTTGTATTTACAATGCCATGTTCTCAATGTAGAAACTAAGAAATTAAAATCAAATAATTTTAAGAACTCGTTCCTATGGCTTATCGTTTAGGCCATGTAAATGAAATATGTTTAACCAAGTTACATAAGGATAGCTACTTGGACTCATTCGATTGGGAATCATTTGAGGAATGTGAGTCATGCTTATGTGGCAAAATGACTAAGTCATCCTTTACTAAAAAGGGTGAGCAAGCAACTGAATGTTTAGGACTAGTACCTTCGGATGTATATGGTCCTATCAATATTCAGGCAATAGGAGGTTTTTCTTACTTCATCACATTTATAGATGACCATAGCAGGTATGATTATGTATATCTGATGAAGCACAAATCTAAAACCTTTGAAAAATTCAAAGAATTCAGATCCAAGGTAGAAAAACAAAATGGCAAAAGTATTAAGATACTTCGATCAGATCGAGGTGGGAATACTTAAGCCATGAGTTCTTAGAATATTTAAAGAAGAATGTGATTCTCTCTTACTGGACTCTATCAGAGCCATGTTAGATCTCCACGCACACACACACACCCCGGCGACAAGTCTCATAAATCCGAAAGTATCTCGCCTCCTGAGCGGGTGTACGAAAGTACACTTATGACCCATGGGAATAATGAGCTACGGCCGGACGAGATCTCTTGAGATTTAAGGAACTTACTTGCCTTAATCAACATTTATAATTCTTACTGGAAAAAGGTCAGGATTCTAGGATTCACTAGCCTCCTATCTTTAATCTCAATGAGTCTTAGAGCAATGGTTGAAACTTTAATTAAGCTGTTCAATAGGCTATTAGGGGGAAACGTTGGTAAGCGTGAGTCCGTTGGTAAGCGTAAGGCCAGCAGAAGAGCGTAAGTCTGGCAGTGTTCCTGGCAGTGTTCCCATCATCCCTAGGAGCCAAAATGAATAGCATAATTAGAAGACTAACCAGAACTCAAAGATTAGATGAGATTGAAAACCTAGAAGATAGTGAAACCCGCGATCAAGACTTTTATCCAGAAGAAACCATTAATGTATTAAATAGATCAGTATCAGCAACAGAAATCGATATAACAAATAAGAAAATTTCAACAATTAAATCTGATCAGATATATAAGAGAGGAAGCTTTAGCCTCTTTGAGGAACGAAGGGTTAAAATCGCAGAACATGATCTACACATTAAGCTAGAAAATGGACAAACTAGTGTTAGGCTTTTTAGAAGAAAGGACATACAGTCTTTCAATATTGATGATAGACTTAGATACATGCACATTGCAGCAGTACAGGTTGCCATAATCCCAAACCACAGAAAGGGAATGGATAAACCTATATTCATAATATTAAAAGATAATCGCTTCAACGAGGCAGAAGATGCAATTCTTAGTGCCATTAGTACCAATGTTAGTTGGGGACCTATTTACTTTGAAAACTATCCCAACCTAAGTCTAGCCGTAGACGAAGCCATTAAAGACTCCTTAGTTTTAGCCATAAAGGTAGCAGGATACGAAAATATAAAATTAGAATTTAAACCACTAAGTATTGTCTACAGAATAAGTTATAAGATGATGAAAACCCGAGTCAATGCTAAAGGAATAAGAAAATCACCTACAGGAAAAACCCTGTTTTTAGCAACAGACGAGAGACATCAGTCGGTAGTACCACAAATGAGTGAATGGAAAGGGGTAAGAATTGAAAACAATTGGACTTTAGAAAAAACTCAGCCTCCTAGGAGATCAGTCAGAGAAAATAGAATAATAAATGAAATAGCCTAAGATGATAAAGGAACGGTTAGATATAATTTTAGAAGATCCTATAGCATGAGAAATCCCGGTTCAGAAGTAGGAGAAACTAGCCTAAGAAACTTAAAACTTAAAGGGGTTGATCTAGAATCAAATGTCCCGAGTCTATTTTATGAAGAAGCAAATTATTCTCCCACTTATTCTCAAATGAAAGAAGACATACCAAACCAACTAAACATGATAAAAAGAAAATTTGAGATTAATAAAGAAAGTATCAGAAAAGACTTTAAAGCAAAGCATAACAAGAAAAAGGTTGACTGGCTGTGGAAAGCAACCAGCCCAGAAGAAAGAGAAGATTTAAAACAAGAATACTATAGGTTTATGAATACCCTAGAATTAGAAATCCCTTATTTCACTTGGCTTGAAGAAGAATGTAAGAACAAGAAAATTACAAGCAAATTCCCTTTTAAGTCTCTAGGAGTAATTTGGAAAACTACAGAAAATAAGAAAATAAATTCAGAACACATCCCTTTAGATGAATGTCAGATTAATTATAGAAATCAAATAGTTATAGCCTCTCCATTTAAAGCCATCAAACCAAAAAACGACAGTTACCCAGCAACCAGCAATGAGATTAGAAAGATAGCACAACAAAACAATTATAGCAATCAGGCCCTACATACAATATCAGGACAATTGAATAAGATAGAAAAGACTCTTGAACAAAAGGTCCAGAATCCAAGAGTAGATCAAATTATAAAAATGCAAAAGCCTCTTTTCCAGACGGATAACGGCTGGGAAAAAGGATTTAAAACCAAAGAAGACCTGATAATAGATAAACTAAAAGGAATTAGACTGAATATGATATCATCACAAGAATCTAAAAATTGAATAAATAAGCTAAAAAATGAAGGACAAACATATTATAAAACACAGAAGGATTATTATCCTAGACCAACTCCCCCAGATATCCAATTTGAAGAAAGAAAAGGTTTTAGAAGAGAGGCCTATACTAGCGGAGTAGTTTATGAATGAAACTTAGATGGAATGTCAGAAAAAGAAATCTGGAATCTTTTAAGAGAAATGAATATGGCTGCGGGAGCCCTAAGAGCCTCAAGTACATCTGAGAAAGATACCCTTAGGATTCTAGTCCAAGGATTCACTGGACAATTAGAAGGATGGTGGAATCGATATTTAAAGCCTGAAGAAAGAGACTTCATAATAAATAGCACTAAAATTATGGTCAAATCAGAGTCTACTGAAACCTCAGAAGAACATAATGGGGTAGACACTCTACTCCATGCAATATACAGACAGTTCATAGGAACAAAAGACATAAAGCAAGAGAATAACCGAATGCTTTTAATGAAACTCAGATGTCCTAAAATGCAAGACTTCAGATGGTATAGGGATGTTTTCCTATGTCGAGTCCTTGAAAGGGAGGATTGCAATTCTCCCTTTTGGAAAGAAAAATTCATATCAGGACTGCCAAGCCTATTCTCCGAAAAGGTTAGTGAAGCCTTAGCAGAAAAATACCAGGGT
Organism: Calamus simplicifolius; assembly: GCA_900491605.1. Lineage (NCBI taxonomy): Eukaryota > Viridiplantae > Streptophyta > Magnoliopsida > Arecales > Arecaceae > Calamus > Calamus simplicifolius. The sequence goes on along the minus strand of UESW01003900.1, from coordinate 2,138,937 downwards.
GAAATTAACTGGGAACACGTCACCTATGGAAACATTGTCGAAACCATTAATACGACAGCACTAAAGATATGCACAGAAATGAAACTCCAATCTAAGTTGAAAAGAAACGAACTTACACCCAGAAAAGAATTAGGAGGATTTTGTAAACAATACGGATACGAAGTACTAGTACCCCCTTCTAAGAAAAAGAAGAAAGATAAAAGAAAGGTTGAAAAACCAACATACTCTAGAAATAGATCAAATAAACAGAAGAATTTTCCTAGTAAAGAAAGGTGGAAATCCAGAGACCAAAAATTCAAGGAAACTCCTAAGAAAAGGGATAATACCAATCGAAGAAAAACAGCAACCTGCTATCGATGTGGAAAAAGGGGCCACTTTAGCAAGAATTGTAAAAAATATAAAATATCCCAAATCCAAGGAATGGATATTCCAGAAAACCAGAAGGAAAAAATACTAGAACTAATGTTATCAGAAAGTGAAGAAAGTTACCCTTCAGACGTAGAGGATAGTTCAGAATATGAGAAGATCAACCTAATAGAAGAAAATGAAGAAGAAAGTTCTTCTGATGAAGAAGAAACTTCCTTTGAAAACATAGATGAAATATCCTTATGCGGCTGTACTAAAAATCTTAAAATTAATATGATCAACAGCAAAAGAAGCGATCTACTCATAGACCTAATAGAAAGAACTGATGATCCGGAAATAAGAAAAAATTACGTGGATGAACTCAAAAGGGAATTACAACCTAAGGCTAAAAAGAAATTTTAAGCTTATCAGAAATAATTAAACAAAAGGAGCAAGAAGAAAAATTTAAAACGGACCCAATTCATCAACTACGAATAGAAGTTAAACAAATCAAAATAGAAATTAAGAAACTAAGAATAGAAATAGAAGAGTTAAAAAACCCAAAGAAAGAAATTCTTCAGGAAGAAGAAGAAAGTGAACAAGATAGTTATTTAAATAAAATCACGGCCGTAAAAGTTCAGAGATGGAACGCCAGAGTTAGACTAGTAGTAGGAGAAGAAACTAGAGAGGTATATGCCTTAGTTGATTCCGGAGCAGACATGAACTGTATACCAAAAGGATTGTTTCCAAAAAAATATTATGAAGAAACTACTGAGAATCTGTATACGGCTAATAATGAGAGCCTCAAAGTTAAATATAAAATATCGGACGTAAATATTTGCCAAGATGATATTTGCTTCAAAACAACAGTCATGGTAGCCAAAGACATTCAAACTGTTGTCCTCGGAACACCATTCCTAACCCTTCTTTATCCTATGAGAATCGATGAAGGAGGAATATCAACCTATGTTTCCGAAGATAGAGAGATTACTTTCAAATTTGTAAACCCTACGAAAACCAAAGAAATCAATTTGTTAAAAGACGACCTTAGTATTCAAAAGATACAGACCTTAAAATATAAAGAACAACAACTATTAGATCTTAAAGAGGAAATCAAAATAACTAAAATAGAAAAACAATTACAAGAAGACTTTTGGAAAAACAAAATAAAGGAAATTCAGAAGAAATTAGAAAAAGAATTGTGCAGTCAAAACCCCACAGCCTTTTGGGATAGACAAAAGCATCAGGTCAGCCTACCTTACATTAAAAATTTTAAAGAAATAAATATTCCAACTAAATCTAGACCTATCCAGATGAACGCAGAGTTATTAGAATATTGTAAAAAGGAAATATCAGATCTCTTAGATAAAAAACTCATAAAACCAAGTAAGTCTCCTTGGTCATGCTCAGCCTTTTATGTTCAAAAGGCCTCAGAATTAGAAAGAGGAACTCCCAGATTAGTCATCAATTATAAACCTCTAAATAAGGTCTTAGAATGGATTAGGTATCCTATACCTAACAAAAGGGATCTTTTATCTAGGCTCTATAAAGCAAAAATATTCTCTAAGTTTGACATGAAATCAGGATTTTGGCAAATACAGATAAAGGAAATAGATAGGTACAAAATAGCCTTTACAGTACCCTTTGGGCATTATGAGTGGAATGTAATGCCTTTTGGACTTAAAAACGCCCCAAGTGAATTCCAAAACATGATGAATACGATATTTAACTCAGAATCACACTTCATAATAGTTTACATCGATGATGTATTAATCTTCTCGGAAGACTTAAGGCAACATGTCAAACACATAAGGCAGTTTCATAATCTGGCAAAGCAAAATGGGTTAGTAATTTCAGCCCCTAAGATTAAAATCTTCCAGACTAAAATAAGATTTTTAGGGCATTATATATATCATGACACTATTAAGCCCATTGAGAGATCTGTAGAGTTTGCAGACAAATTTCCAAACGAAATTAGAGAGAAAACCCAGTTACAAAGATTCCTAGGATGCCTTAACTATGTAGCAGACTTTGTCCGAACCTAAGAATCACCCTAGAACCTTTGTATGCTCAACTTAGAAAAAAGAAAACAAAATGGATAGAAGAACAAACCCAGGTTGTTAGAAAAGTAAAAATGTTGGTCAAAAAACTTCCCTGCCTAAACCTACTAAATCCAGCAGCATTAGTCATTATTGAAACAGATGCCTCAGACATAGGATTCGGAGGAATTCTTAAACAAAAAATCAGTAATAAGGAAACCTTAGTCAGATATCATTCGGGAATATGGACTAATGCAGAAATAAATTACAGTACAATAAAAAAGGAGGTTCTATCAATTGTATCATGCATTCAGAAATTTCAAGAAGATTTATTTTAAAAGATTTCTTCTCAGAATTGATTGCAAATCAGCAAAAGATATTTTAGAAAAGGATGTTGAAAATATCGTTTCCAAACAAATTTTTGCAAGATGGCAAGCTATTTTATCGGTATTTGATTTCAAAATAGAATTTATAAAAGGAACAGAAAATAGCCTACCAGACTTTCTAACCAGAGAATTCCTTACAGGAACGAAATGTCAGAAAAGCCCAGATCCAAAGCCTCCTACGCCAAGCCCATGACCTTGGTACCCCTTAGAACCATCACTCCTATTAAAATCCAGTACTCAGTCCTTGCCTCACCTTCCCAAAGTTACTCCCAGGCCACTCAGAAATGGTCACCTCCTGGCCCAAACCAAACCAAGCTAAAATGGTCACTTTCTAGCCCAAATCAAACCAAGCCTAGTCCACCAAGTCCTGGTGTGGCCAGACCTAGTCCACCCAGACGACCTCCAGTTAACCCGTACATCCCAAAAAATTGTTCCTTACAGTAAAACTGTTAGAAAAAGATGAACTGAGTGACCAGCAAATTCCCAAACTATCCAGAATATTCCCTTCGGTAAATGGCAAAATAATCCAACATCATTTACCTACCGGATATGAAGTACCCTTGAAATCCCAAGAGTATTATGAGTTCATATTGGTAGACTCAGATTCTGCAGAAATAACCCATACTCCAGAGCCCGATTCAGAAGCCATAGCTTATTCGAAGTGCAAAATCCTAAAGTTCATCACCAAAGAAGAATGGGGAAATCCTTATCAGTCCAAAACATTCTCCCAAACCTATTCACCCCCACAATACAACTATTTTGATTACCAAGAGGCCTGGTTCAAAGCCTTCTACCTTAAACCCACAAATCACAGTTGGTTCTTCAGCTTCTGCCAAAAGTTCAACAAAAAAATCCCAAATTGGGTCCATAACTGGTGGATCTACTTTGGATTGGCTAAAGACATATTACTGAAGAAATACAACACTCATGGGACTATTTCCAAGACAACCTCAGAACAGCTACTTATGGAAACAAATCCATCATGTTCTCAGTCGAATTTCAAGTCCCATGGATCCTTGGATGGGATTTTACCATCAGCAAGACTCTAGACCATCAATATCCACCCATCCTGGAACGAAGGTTCAGAATCAAATGGTGGAAAAACTTCCAGTCAGGGGAAAGACTACTAATAAGCAACATCAAATTATGGCTTATTACCTATGACCATCCTCAACAATTTCCAAAGCCTGAAAAAGGCTCAGTCTCTCCAGCAACAGGTAAACCTCCCAACAGAAAAGAATTGAAGAAAAAACTATTGGAAGAACTATCCCAACTTGGAGACTCAGACAACGAAGAAGACATTGGATCATCACAACCAGACCAACAACAACAATGCAGTTTGCACAAGACCCCTATGAAGATTACAACATCATATAATCATCATAAGGAAGATAACAAGGCCTTCCAGATAGGCTTTGTCCAAGCACAGCCCAGATGCACAGCCCAGATGCACAGCCCAGTTCATTCAGTCTGAAGATAACAAGGCTTTCCAGATAGGCTTTGTCCAAGCACAGCCAGTCCAGTCTGTCAACTCCAGAAAGCCAACAGGCCTTCCCAAATAGGCCTCATCCAACCAACATCACAACTTCGTACCTGCCGACCACAGTGGCAGCCTGCCAACTCCAAGAATCTCCAACAACCAGATTACAGTCATAACATGTGAAGCTCCAGTAACCCAGTCAGACTTTTCTTTACCATTGAGAGCACTGTCCTGAAAAAGGTCACAAATGCAGCCGGACATGTGCTGCAGTGCTCGCCAAACGTCCTCAACCACTATACCCCTTAGGTGCGAACCATGGTCCCACTCCACCAATAATTGTACCCGTTGCCTCCCTCATCATTGTCCTTCCTGGCAGCTCCACCTTAAATCATTGTACCTCCATGGTCCCACTCCACCAATAATTGTACCCGTTGCCTCCCTCATCATTGTCCTTCCTGGCAGCTCCACCTTAAATCATTGTACCTCCATGGTCCCACTCCACCAATAATTGTACCCGTTGCCTCCCTCATCATTGTCCTTCCTGACCTTGTGCCATCAAATCATCATCCTTCTTATTGACCGCATCTCCGTTACTGTTCAAAAAAGGAATGGACCAAGATAGCCTTCCCTCGGCTATAAAAGGAGGGAACCTCCTCCTCATTAGGCAAGTTCCTCAATCCGCCTCCACTACCCACTTTTAACTCCATTAGCCTTCATCCTAACCAGGCACCACTCAATATCCTACACTCCATTCAAACCATACCCATCATCAGCCTTACTACCTTCATAACCGCATGTCTCCCTTCACCTCCGAGGACCTTCTTACCTTCACCAACCTTACCCATGAACTCCTAGACATGATAACCTTCGTCAACTCTCAGAAAGCCTCAGACCCTGAACTTGAGCTTATCTACCAAGAGTTTATCAGCCTTGTCATAAAAACCCTCCAGTACCACTCCGAACAGATAGTCCACAGATAGACCATCTTACTACCCAGATCATCATAAGCCAAGCAGAAGAATTCTACAAACAGTTTGACCTCAGACTATTCCCTGGCAGCCTGTAACCAAAAGAAAGAAATCTCTACCATGAACCCTTCCATGAAAAAACTCCTTGAAGATTGCCAGAAAACCCTAAAGCTTATAGACTCCCTACTCAAAACAAATCCAGACCTACTACCACTCCTCCAAAGGATCATAGACAGCGCCACCTGGACTATCATGGCCATAGAAGAACATGAAAACCAGTATTTCGACCTCAGACAGATCCGAGGAAGACTGTAGCAAATCCCCAGAAGCCAGTTTCATGTAAAAATCTACAACCAGCTTTTATGTGAAAAATATTAAGATTTCAGTTTTATGTGATTGTGAGTTTCTATTCGGTTTTATGTAAGTTTTCCATGCAATGTACCTTGTAAGCTTAGTATAAGCTTTGCTATAAATAAATTTCCAGGTTCAGTCTTTCCAAAAATATTACTATTCATGATAACTATTCATATTACTGTTCATGTTTACTATTCGTGTTACTGTTGATTTTTACTGTTCATAGTTACTATTCACTTTTTACTATTTGCCGCACTTTGAAATTTACCTGAATAAATCTAATGTTTTAGACTTTATTTCTAATTTTAATAAATCTGTTCCTAAAGATCCTGGGCATTTGAGAATTTTGTATTATATCTTCTGCTACGTTTTTATGAATTTGATTCATGTCTTGAATACATAATTCCCATCAGTGGTATTAGAGCCATCTTAGGCTACAGATTCATTTAACTGATAGGATACTTGAGTCAATATGATTGATAATATGAGTTTTTATTATGCATATTATGAAGATTAAAATCGTGAATAGTTTTCATATGTTGATAATAAATCTAAAATAAAATAAAATATTTATTATTTGATGATAAATAATATTATTTAATTTATGCATGTTCATTATCATGTTAAAATAAAGTACTTTGATATGTGATATCAAAGATAAAGATTTATTATATGATAATAAATAATAATTAATTTAGATTTAATCATATTTGTGTCATGTTAAAATGGTAATTATTATTTATGCATGATAGATACTATGTGCTGAAATCCTAGAAATCATGTTTAGGATTTAATTTTAATATAATTATTGATATGATTAAGATCTGATATTTATATGCTAATAAACATTGAAAAATTATTTGAATATTTAGATCATAATAAGATTGTGATTAAATGTAATCATATGGAATTTAAAATTTTATATTTTGAATCTAAAATATTATCATGACAAGAATATGATTAGGGTTTGTTAGAGACATTAGGATTTACATTGGATGTGAAACCGACATGTCATAACATGCAATTAAATGATAAAAAAATTTAAAATTTATAATTTAAATTTTTAAAATTTGAATTAAGAATTCTTATCATAATACCCTAACAAGATCATTTCTATAGCTATCATAAAATGTAATAGATGATAAAGATTTAGGAAACTTTGACTTAACCACATCATTGCTTGATCCTAAGATCCCAATATTGGTCTGATCAATTAGGCTTACATACATTAGTGTCTAAGATAAGTGTGATCATGGTTTTTAATTGATCCATTTGCTGCTTGGGAAAACCCATTCAATAGGATCGAAGGGTGTGCTAAATAGGACCCCATTGATCAGCTACTCTGGCCATTGTTATGGAAAACTCTTAATTGATTAGATCAATAAGGTTAATCAGGATAGAAGCAATAGATCTGGTTACATAATTAGGGTTTCTATATCAGATAGTGGTCAGGGATCCTAATTTGATTAGGAATCCCAAATCATAAGATTTGAACTTATGATATTTTTTAGGTTAATAAAGATTAATCTAAAATCTACATATAGGATATGTAACCTAGCATAGTACAAATGTTGTAGATGTAGATGGAACTTATATGTGCTAAATCCCTTCACGAATATTAAGTCATTAGCCTTCCATTGTTCATATATACAAAATCATTAAGTCATGAGATTTGTCGTGCCAAAGCCAAGGTCGAGTGTACTTATGAGGAGTTGATTATGAACAATGGGTTGACTTAACTAGATTAGCTGGCATAATTGGCCAAAGTCAGGGTCAGTCTAATCTAGAGGCAAACTTTAGGGTGATCACATATGGATGTGATTGACAAGGCAATGTCTCCTAAATGATCTAGGAGTCACATTAGATGTGATTGATGATAATCTACCAAATTTGGCTTATCGAGATTTGTTGTGCCAAAGCCAAGGTCAAGATAATTCAAATGAGGATCCTAGCCCACTAAGGAAATTGAATGTCAATTTCTCGAGATTAATAGAGAGAGCTATTAACCTTGATAAAATAGTAGGAAAAACCAACTTAATTAAAAATCTTGAATTACTATATTAAGTTGGTGATTAGTATTCATAGCAATTGACTCATTCTAATTTTATGTAGGTTATCAAAGAAACCATGAGTGTAAACATCAACCTTAGGAATATTTTAGAATCCAACAAATTGACTGGACTCAACTTCCCTGATTGGCTAAGGAATGTAAGGATCGTTCTTCGATCTGAAAAAATTCTTTTTGTCCTAGATGAGGTTACATCAAAGGTCCCACCAGCGAATGCTCCGACTGAGATTCATGTGGCATACAAACGGTATAAAGATGGTGAAGAAATAGCCACATGTTTGATATTGGCCACGATGTCACCTGATCTTCAGAAACAGCATGAGCATATGAATGCTCAGGAGATTTTAATGCACTTGCAAGAGTTGTTTAGTGCACAGTCTCGATATGAGAGGTTTCAAACCTCTACAGAGTTGTTTCAGTGCAAAATGACTAAGGATTCATCAGTGGGTGCCCACGTGCTGAAAATGATCAATCTGATTAAGAAGTTGGCACGATTGGATTTTGTAATGGATCATAAACTTAAGTATTGACTTGGTTCTACAGTCACTACCTCCCAACTATTCGTAGTTTGTTCTTAATTTCAACATGAACAAGCTAGAGGCATTTTTACCTAAGCTCGCGAATATGCTGACGAATGCCGAGCCCAACATTAAGAAAGAAAAGGGGCAGGTTATGGTCGTGGAGTCCTCTGGCGCTCATAAGAATCAGCCAAAGAAGAATAAGGTCTAAAAGGCCAAGGCAACTAAACCAAGGAAGGGCATTAAGAAAAATAAAGTAGCCAAGGGAAAGTATCACTTCTGTGGTAAGGAAGGGCACTGGAAGCGAAACTGCAAGGCTTATCTAGCTAACCTGAAAGAAAAGAAATATATAGATGCTTCTACATTAGGTATATTTATGATTGAGATATTTTCTTCTGTTACTTCTTATTCCACTTGGGTATTGGTTACCGGTTGTGGATCTCATATTTGTATTAATATGCAGATGATAAGAAGTAGTAGAAAGCTGGAGAAAGATGAAATGATCCTGCACATGGAAAATGGAGCAAAGGTTGCTGCTTTAGCTGTAGGATCTTGTTTTTTGTTTTTGCCCTTGTAATGGAGCTTAGTAATTGTTACTATGTTCCAAACATAACAAAGAATATTATTTTTATTTCATGTCTTGTAAATGATGGATATACATTTGAAATTAGAAATAAAAGAATTTTAATTTAAAAAAAATGAAATGTTCTTTGGTGCTGCTAAAATGTTCAACAGGATTTATGTTTTGTATTTACAATGCCATGTTCTCAATGTAGAAACTAAGAAATTAAAATCAAATAATTTTAAGAACTTGTTCCTATGGCATTATCGTTTAGGCCATGTAAATGAAATATGTTTAACCAAGTTACATAAGGATAGCTACTTGGACTCATTCGATTGGGAATCATTTGAGGAATGTGAGTCATGCTTATGTGGCAAAATAACTAAGTCATCCTTTACTAAAAAGGGTGAGCAAGCAACTGAATGTTTAGGACTAGTACCTTCGGATGTATATGGTCCTATCAATATTCAGGCAATAGGAGGTTTTTCTTACTTCATCACATTTATAGATGACCATAGCAGGTATGGTTATGTATATCTGATGAATCACAAATCTAAAACCTTTGAAAAATTCAAAGAATTCAGATCCAAGGTAGAAAAATAAAATGGCAAAAGTATTAAGATACTTCGATCAGATCGAGGTGGGGAATACTTAAGCCATGAGTTCTTAGAATATTTAAAGAAGAATGGGATTCTCTCTTACTGGACTCCTTCTGGTATGTCACAGCATAATGGTGTATCAGAAAGGAGGAATCACACATTATTAGATATGGTGCGATCAATGATGAGCCTTACAAATTTTTCAAAAATATTTTAGGGTTATGCGCTACACATAGTCGAATACACCCTAAACCGAGTTTCGTCTAAATCGGTCAGTTCCACTCCCTATGAGATATGGTGTGGAAAGAAACCAATCCTTAGTCATCTAAGGATTTGGGGTTGCTATGCTTATGTAAAGCGTAATGAGTCGAACAAGCTTGGAGCTAGATCCAACAAGTGTAATTTTATGGGGTATCCTAAAGAAATAAAAGGATACTACTTCTATCACCCACTTGAGCAAAAGGTTTTTGTCTTAAGGCATGCCATATTCCTAGAGAATGAGATTTTTCTAAGAAAGGGCAGTGGAAGAAATATTGAGATTAGTGAAACTCAGGAACCACAAATTGACACAGACCGATTAGATGACATGGAGCAAATGCCAAATGCAGTGGGAGTTGAGTAGGAGACTCAACTCATATTCAGGCAATATTTATGTGAGCCTCTATCAAAATGATGGAGCAATAGGTAGCTCCAAGTACACATAAGCTATGCAGGTCTAGTAGAACACATCATATTCCTGAAAGATATGGATTTCTTATAGAAGATGATGAGCCTACTAACTACAAGGAAGCAATATGTGACATTGACTCTAACAGATGGCTTGAAGCCATGAAGTCTGAAATGGACTCCATGTACGACAATCAAATATGGACTTTGGTTGATCCACCTGAAGGGATAAAACCTATTAGGTGAAAATAGGTCTTCAAGAAGAAGACTGACATGGATGGTAATATGATTACCTATAAGGCAAAGCTAGTTGCAAAAGGTTACAAGCAAAGGTAATGTGTTGACTTTGATGAAACCTTTTCTCTTATAGCCATGCTTAAGTCCATAAGGATTTTGCTTGCGATTGCAGCCTATTACGATTATGAGATATGGCAAATGGATGTTAAGACGCCTTCCTAAATGGTGATTTAGTGGAGGATGTGTATATGACACAACCTGAGGGTTTTGAGTCCATTGATTCTCAAAAGGTATGCAAGCTGCAAAGGTCCATTTATGGACTTAAGCAAGCCTCTAGAACTGGAACATTCGTTTCGATGAAACAATCAAAGAGTTTGATTTTATCAAAAATGAGAATGAACTATGTGTGTACAAGAAGGCTAGTGGGAGTGTTATTGTTTTTCTGATATTATATGTAGATGACATATTATTGATAGAAAACAATGTATCCTTGCTGCAAGAAGTGAAGGATTGGTTGTTCAGCAAGTTTTCTATGAAAGATTTGGGAGAAAAAGCCTACATACTAGGTATTAAGATCTATAGAGATAAATTTAGAAGGTTGTTTGGATTGTCCCAATCAACGTGTATAGATAAAGTGCTAAAACGATTTAGCATGGAGGAATCCAAGAAGGGATTCTTGCCGGTATCGCATGGGATGCATCTCTCCAAGGACATGAGTTCTAAGACTTAAGAGGAGAGAGAGCACATGAATAGGATTCCATACGCCTCAGCAATCAGATCCATCATATATGTGATGCTATGTACGAGACCTGATGTTTCTTATGCTTTGAGTATCACTAGTAGATACCAGGCAAACCCTGATGAGAAATATTGGATGGCCATCAAGAATATCCTTAAGTACTTACGAAGAACTAAGGATATGTTCTTAGTTTATGGAGGACCCGAACTCATAGTTCAGGGTTATACGGATTCTAGTTTTTAGTCTAATAAAGATGATATTAAATCTCAATCGGGATATGTCTTTACACTCAATGGTGGTGCAGTTAGTTGAAAGAGTTCCAAGCAAGAAACAACTACTGACTCTACAATCGAGTCCGAGTACATTGCAGCATTAGATGCAGCCAAAGAAGCAGTTTGGATCAAAAAGTTTATTACTGAACTTGGTATGGTTCCAAGCATTGCTGATCTAGTACACTTGTATTGCGACAACAATGGAGCTAATGTGCAAGCTAAAGAGCCAAGGTCTCATCAGAGGTCCAAACATGTACTCAGAAGATACCATGTAATTAGAGAGATTATTGGTAGAAATGATATAAAAATTGAACGAGTCCCTATGGACGAAAATATTATCGATCCGTTCATTAAAGTCCTGCCACAGTAGAAGCATGATGGTCATGCTGAGTCACTTGGTATTGGATACATGGGTGATTGGCTCTAGTGCAAGTGGGAGATTGTTAGTGTATGTCCTAAATCTAATCGAATTGGATGCTATATACACTCTATAAATATAAATCAAATAAAAATGGTTTCTTTATCTATCCAGATATCTTTTATTATATATTTGATATATATGTCTGTGAAATAAAGTCCAAAAGAATATGAACCGTGCATATGTAATTTGTAATAGAGATTACAAATTGTGAGATCCAAATTGCATGTTATGGTTCGATTCTTTAAATTTCCCTAATCGATATGTAGATGGGACTGGACACTATCGAACACCGTGAGACTGGCACATATTGTATATCCTCACCCTTAGGGTGAGCAGCTGATTTCACAAGCCAAAGTATGAAGATACTTGGATAGATGTGTGGATGCTCGTTATTGTAACGATGCATTGGATGACCGGTACAGAGATCTCATATGGATATTCTATATAGTATCGATGGTGTCATGCTTTGACGATATCCAAATGTCGCTCTAGCCGTGGGTGGTAAATATGGTATCGGTTGGGTATGGCATGAAGCACATGAAGGTGGTATTTGATCAAGACATGATTCATCTTCCTTGATAGAAAGGGATATATCCCACGGCCACTTGATGGATTAAATTGATTGTTAAATCCTTGCAAGATTGAGTTGGAATTCAAAATGGTTTCGAAGTTCTAATTCATATGAGTCAATTTTTCCTGAGATCAAGTAAATAAAGATCAATTACAGGGTTAATACATTCCATACCACTGATTGATCTGGGATATGTGACGAAAAGATTTGATCATACGGTAACCGTTTATGGACAAGTATTGTTGATAGTCACATCAACAAAACCTTTAGCAGTTGAGTGGTCATTATGCTTTGCTAGAGGCCTCTCATGATTTATAATCATATTATTGACTTGGACAAAGAGTTGTCCAATCATTCCTAGGGTCTGTGATTAGGACATGATTATTGCCAACATATTAAAGGGCCTAATGGGTCACATGCATTAAGAAGAATTTTGGATGAATTTAAATGAGAATTAAATTAGATTTAATTCAGATAAGATGATCAATTAATTAATTGGGTAATACCAATTTAAAGAAGATAAAATAATAATGGATAGATCCATTATAGTAAAAGGAACAATGTTAGGGAGAAATTGTTTGTGCATATGATGAACAAATAATTGGATACCCAAATATGGCTTGATCCATGTGATAGACGGCTCTGATTATTTGGGTATGGATGGTAAATCTCAGCCATATGAAGAAGGATTCATACCCATGGATTAGGCATGATAAATCTCTACGGTACGATGATGAACACATACAGATTAGGGCATGTAGTTATGTGATAACTAACTCCTAATTTCAAAGGTTGTGACACTTAGATTAACGTTATGATGAGAAGGAAATCTCTTCCTCTTCCTTCGATCAACGTTACTATGAGAAGGGGAGTCTCTTCCTCTTTCTTGGATTAAGGTTGCCATAATGTTACCATGAGTCAGAAAAGAGGTCTCTTCTTCTCCTTTGAATATTTCTTTCTCTCCCTCTCTTCCTATAAATATGTTCCTTCTCTTCCTCTTCAAATAGAAAAGAAAAAGATTAGATCTTTTAGATCTATGGAGATATTTTCTGTTTTGAATATTTCTATAAAGGGATCTCCATATCTTCTGTTTTGAATATTTCTATAAGGGGATTCAAGAGGCGCTAGCACCACTCTCTTCCTATGTGTCATCTTCATACCTCTTCTTCGCACGGATCACCGTTAGAGGCCGGACATATGGACGGCTAGTGGCAGAGGATTTACCGGCTTCATCCTTTTCTCTATCGATAAAGGACTCATGTATGAATAAATCTAATATTTTAGATTTTATTTCTAATTTTAATGAATCTGTTCCTAAGGATCCTGGGCATCTGGGAATTTTGTATTATATTTTCTGCTATATTGTATGAATTTGATTCATGTCTTCAATACATAATTCCCATCAACTTGGGCATCGAAGGGCCCTCCGCAGGGACCACCCACCTTAACCCCTGCATGAGGACATTATTTTGTAGGTCCATAAGGATAGGAGGATGCCACCCGAACCCCTACGTGCACTGCTATCTCACCCCAAGTTGGATAACAAAAATCCGTAGCAACAGTAAAATATCCACATGATACTATAAATTAATTTCCAAGCTAGATGAGAAATTTACTCACCTTAGTTGCTAGCACTTTTTACTAGCTGTTATTTCTCTTGCATTGGCTCCCTAAAACCAAACTTTTGACCTTAGAGAGTAAATCTAAAAACCCCTAGCTTCTCTCTTTTTCTTTTTCTTTTTTTTTCTTTTTCTTTTTCTTCGTGTTTCCCACAGCTAAAATCTCTTCTCTCCCTTTTTTCTCTCTCTTTTTATTCTCCTTTTTCCTTTCATACAATGGCTTAAGGGCTAAGAAAATGGGTTAGTAAGTTTTAATTACCTATAAAAATCTTCACTTTGCTTTTTATAACTCTTAAGGCATACATTTGAAGTCCATATGGCTCTCCTCAACCTTGATATTTTTTCCTTTAAAATTTCTTTTCTATTTTACCCTTAATCAACTTCCCAAATAACTTTAAAACCTTTTTTCTTACTTGCCCTTGGTAAATCTTCCAAATGACTAGATATTTCAAGGCAAGCCAGGCTTAATTCCATTTCAATCAGAAAAACAAAGACTTCTTAGTTAATGATAGTCGACTCTCTGCCATTTGTCTGAATGGGTGCAACAAAAAGACTTCTAAAAGGTCACCCATCCTTACTCTACGCTCACCCAAGCATGCTTAACTTGTGGAGTTCTAATTGAATCCAATGCGTTAGTGCTAATATAATCACACCATACATTTTCAAAAGACTCCCCTAGGTCATATGACTAACAGTAGTCACTATGGAACTATTTTTAGAACACTTCCCCAAGTTAATGTCGATTCCTCTTTCATTGATATTTCATCAAATCAAGTTAGCCGGCTCCCTAGTTAGCTACTATGACTCAATTCCTTCCCAAATCAAAGAAATATAAACTTTTTATTGATTAGCCGGCATGAAAGTTAACTTCTGTGGCTCTTACATAAGCTTCTCCCACACTAGTTGGCATGTTAGCCGACTATTGGCCCGTTAGTAGGCATGGTAGCTAGCTAACAAAGAATTCAAGGGGAAATAGCTGGCATGTTAGCCAGCTAACAAAGGATTCAAAGGAAATAATTGGCATGTTAGCCAACTACTAGCCCATTAATAGGCATGGTAGCTAGCTAACAAAAGGATAACTTCCATGTTAGCCTATTGCCAAGTCAGCTAACTTGCTAATAACCTCTCCAAAGAAATTCCAACATATTCTAACTCTCAAATTCTTCATTGCAACTTATCTCAAAGATAAAAAAATAACTAAAAATCATTGAAATCCTTCAAAAAAAAAAAAAAAAACTTCAAACACAAGACCAATAAATAAAATCTCATGACATAAAAGGAAAACAAGGAAAGAGAAGGGAAAACTCAAAACACTTATAAATTTTAGCTTTTATTTCTTCAAAATCTCCGCTTAAATTACATACACCAGAAAGTTAAACCAATAATAAAGGCATACACATAAAAATTAAAATACAAGGCTTCTAAGCTCGAGATGTTATGATCTTCCCCCTTTAGGAAATTTTATCCCCAAAATTTAGTTATTTTAATCCTCGAAATAGATGGGGTACTTAAATCTCATTTCTTCCTCTCTCTTCTATGTAGCTTCTTCTTTTTGGTAATTTTACTGCTATACTTTAACTAAAGAAATTCTTTTACTGCGAATTGCTTAACCTCATAACTCAGAATCTTTAACCTCATAACTCATAATCTGCACTGGCTTCACTGCATAGGATAAATCTTTCTACAACTCTAGAGGCTCAGTTTGAAACACGTGAGAGGAATATGATAGATACCACTTAAGCATTGAAACATGGAACACATTAAGAATCTAAGAGAGTTATGAAGGTAAGGCTAATTTATATGCCAAGCACCCCAATCTTTTCAATAATCTCATAAAGTCCAATATATCGGAAACTTAGCTTCTCTTTCTTTCTAAATCTTATTACATATTTCTAAAGGATACTTTCAAAAATATTTTATCTTCTATCTTAAATTTTATTTTTCTATACTTTTTATCTATATATATATATATATATATATATATATATATATATATGGGTCTGTCTTTAACTTAGCTCTAATGGTTAACGGTGAAGGCTCCACCAGATGCTGAATCAATCCTAGCCACTTGATAACGTCAAAGCAAGCAAAGTAGAAGGCTCTGCAACATGTTGATTAAATCCTAGCTGCTTGATGAGTGAAGTTCGAATGATTACCGAACCACTCCTTGATTATACAATGAGTAAAAGGGTTAAGGGCATTTTCGTCATATGACTCCCTATATAACCCCTTGACCCCCGGCAGCATTACCTATTCGAACCCTAGCCGAGTAATCCACCCCCTTTTTCTCTCGCCATGGCCAAGAAGCGAAAGCTCGAGAACAAGGCCGAGCCCGCTAAGGAACCGGCTCCCGAATCCACCGCCCAGGAACCCAAAGACGAAGAACCCATCGGCCAAGAAGACCCTACCAAGGAAGAACCCATCGAAGAAGAGGAGCACATCAACCAAGAAGCCGCCGCCCACGATGATCAGGAACCGCAGATCCCCGATTCCTCCTCCGCGCTCAACCCTGACCCGCCGTCCTCCGCCGCTGGCAACGGCGTCGCCGGCGACATCGGAGACGATGCCATCGCCAGCGACGAGGAGGAGGGGGAGGACGACCCGACCTCCATCCAGAATCTCCTCGAACCCTTCCCCAAGGACCAGCTTATCGAGATCCTCCGCGACGCCGCCGTGAAGCACCCTGATGTCCTGGAGGAGATCCACCGGATCGCAGACGTCGATCCGGCCCATCGCAAGATCTTCGTCCACGGTCTCGGGTGGGACACCAACGCCGAGACCCTCACCGCCGCCTTCCGCCAGTACGGAGAGATCCAGGACTGTAACGCCGTCACCGACAAGGCCACCGGCAAGTCCAAGGGCTACGGATTCATCCTCTTCAAGCACCGGAGCGGGGCCCGGCGCGCCCTGAAGCAGCCTCAGAAGAAAATCGGCAACCGGATGACCGCCTGCCAGCTAGCCTCTGCCGGTCCGGTCCCGCCCCCGGCCCCGCCAGTGTCGGAGTACACGCAGCGCAAGATCTTCGTCAGCAATGTTGGGGCCGATGTCGATCCCCAGAAGCTGCTGCAATTCTTCTCGAAATTTGGGGAGATTGAGGAGGGGCCCTTAGGGTTAGATAAGGTGACCGGGAAGCCGAAGGGATTCTGTCTCTTTGTCTACAAGACGATTGAGAGTGCGAAGAAGGCATTGGAGGAACCCCATAAAAAGTTCGAAGGCCATATCTTGCACTGCCAGAAGGCGATCGATGGGCCGAAACCAAACAAACTGGGGTTTCACATTCAGGGCTCTGGTTCCCACCATGCCGGCTTGCATCATGGTGCCGGTGCAGTTGGGGCGCAAGGATCTCACTTCACAAGGAGTGAGAATGCTGGGTTTATAGGTGGGTTGGGGAGTCATTTGCCTGGAGCGGGTTCTTCTGGGCATATGATAGCCCCTTCAGCCGCCGGTTTGGGGTTCAACCAGGCAGCAGCTCAACCAGCAGCTGCAGCTGCTGCCGCCGCAGCAGCAGGGTTGAACCCGGCGTTAGGGCAGGCTCTGACTGCATTCCTTGCGAGCCAGGGGGCCGGACTGGGATTGACTAACCTTTTAGGCACTTTGGGTTCTGCTGGAGTGGGGGCACCGGTGGTGAACCAGGTGGTTCCCACCCCTATTGTGAGCAGTGGGGGGCACGGGATGCAAGGCGCTTATGGGAATCAAGTGCCTACTGTTGGGGGAAACGTGAACCCTGGAGTGTTGGGGGGATATGGGGCACAGGCATCAGTGCAGGGTGGATATGGGAATTCCCAGATGGGACAAGGAGGATCTGGACGGAACCAGCAGGGCCTTGGGCACATGGGCGGTGTAACACATTACCTGGGTCATTAGGTAAGGCTCAGATTCGATAACATGTCTGCATATTGGTTTGTTGGATTTTTTATCTAACTTATTGTAGAATATAGATATTAACAATTAGGCAAAGTTTTTAGTTTTCTTCCATCTTGTTATTATATTTACATCTTGCTAACGTTGTTTTATTTTGTCTTTACTCTAAGAAATCAACCCTTAGTGTATGTAGACTAGCATCAAAAGTAATGATCAGTTTTACTATCATTTGAAGTCCTCTTCAATACCTTCATTCTCTCTCTCTCTCACTCACTCACTCTCTCCCTCTCTCTTTATATATATATATATATATATATATATATAAATATAAATATATATAAATATATATAAATATATATAATATAAATATAAATATAATATAAATATAAATATAAATATATATATATATATATATATATATATATATATTTATATATTTACCCTCTTGTCACCCGGCTAGGTATAGGTTATATTTTTCTTTCTTTTACACGGAAGCGCCCTAGCTAGGGACCGGCCTTAGCACTGCGCGCGCTAAGTCAGCCTCAAAGACGCGCGTCCAAGGTGGGATGAGTGTGGCCGTAGGCCTCCTCTTTCTCGCACAGACTTAGCACACCTCGGCCGCACCAGAGTGGATGCGCCCCACACGTTAGGATGAGGTTATAGGAACCTCCCTTATAGATGATCGCAAGAACCCCAAGGGACAAAGTCCCAACCTCTTGATTAATACAATCCAAAGAGGATGACAAGGAAGATGGGCCGCTGCCCTACAACTCTCAAACAAAGAAAGCTCTCCAAGGAACCTCGTCGGCTATGCTCCAAGCTCTCCACCCGATCGCTTGAAGTCTGCGAGTTGTATTCTTCTCTCTTAAGGATCGTCCGCCCCTCCTTTTATAGCTGCAAGCCACCGCCTCTCATCTTATCTCTTCATTAGATAGGCCTTATCCATAGCTTAATTCAAACCAGTCGGCTTATCCCTTAGCACCGCCTAGTTTAAACCATCCTTATCCAATCGCCTGAGCCTTATCTGATCTTATCTTTATCTGCTAACCGCTTTCGCCTTTGAATCAGCTGGGCGCTGGACATCTTCTAGATGCTGCTAATGGATAACTGGCGCGCGTCCTCCTGGCGCGCGCATTGCGGGCGTTAGGCACACGTGCCTGGTGTGCGTCCTGGTGGGCGGGCCTCCTGCCCGTCCGGTTGCTGCTAGGGGCTGGGCGCATCACGATGCGCCCAGGTTGGGTGCGCGCTCGCGCGCCAGGCGCCACCTGCGCCTGAGCGTGCGAGGCTGCTGGGCGCTCTGCTGGAAAGCCTGTGCCCATGCAGCTGAGCCGCGCGCTCTTTCGGATCTCCTTCGGCCATGCGCGCCTGCCGATAACTTAGCGCGCTGATGCTGACTCCGCGTGTCGCCGCATCTGGAGAGTAAGTCTGCATCTGGCCGTGGCGCATTGGATCACCAACCTCGTGCCACATCTGACATGGGGTTCGTCGACCCCAGGACGGGCGTGCACATCCTGTCGCACGGTCAGTCTCGTCCCGGTAGGCCCTCGACCAGTCCTACCTACCCGTGCTGCGCGCCACGGGCTGCGCTACGACCCTCCTGGCCGTGCGCATTACTGGGGTGGTGACAATCCTTCCCTACCTGAAGGCTCCGACGCCCCCGTCACGCTCTCCCTCGTGTAGGTTCGTATGTCGTCATCTGAGACATCTTCTCCGTGCCACTGTACCAAGTACTCCGTGTACTGGGGTCCTTGACTCGTCCCCACCTTCCTGTCCGCCAAAATCCTAGCAATCTTCCTTGCAAATCTCGGGCGAACGGTAGGGCGCATCTTGCCGAGGTTCTCGAGCTGATCTGCAACCAAGTCTCCATGGTAGGGTTTGAGGAAACTCACGTGGAACACCGAGCACCTTGAAAGGGCCATCATACCTCGGCAACAGCCCTTTGTGTTGCTTCCGCTTGGTGGCCTTTTTCCAAAGGTAGGGCGTGATCTTTAGCATGACCAAATCGCCCACTTGGAATTCTATCGGTCGCCGATGCTCGTCTGCGCGCAGCTTCATCCGCATCGCCGCCCGCACCAAGCTGTTGCGCGCCTTCGCCATATTGTCGGTCTTGTCCCTTGCAAACAAGTGCGCCGCTGGGCATGGGCCGTCGTATTGGCGTGCGACCTCCAAAGGTGTCCTAGGCTGGTAGCCTAGGCACAGCTCCGTTGGGCTTTGATTCGTTGCTGAGGTGCGGTTGAGGTTGTATGAGAACTGTGCCGCATCCAGCAACTCCAGCCAGTTCCGCTGTCTAGCTGTGACGAAGTGCCGTAGATACTCCTCGAGCAAGGCGTTCACCCGCTCGATCTGACCGTCCGTCTGTGGGTGGAATGCCGTGGAGAATTTGAGCTCTGTGCCCACGATTTGGAAGAGCATGGTCCAGAACTTCCCTGTGAAACGCCCATCACGGTCGCTGATGATGTCCCCGGGAATGCCGAAGACTTTCACTACATGGCTGAAGAAAAGTGAGGCGTAGGTTTCTGCCGTACAGGGTTCGGGTACAGCCATGAAGATGGCGTACTTCGAGAATCGGTCCACCACCACGAAGATGGTCTTCCTGCCATCCACCTCTGGAAATCCAGCAATAAAGTCCATGGACACGGATGCCCACGGTCGGTTTGGTATAGGCAGCGGCTGAAGTAATCCTGCCGGTCTCTTGCGCTCCACCTTGTCCATCTGGCATATGAGGCAGCTCCGCACATAAGCCTCCACATCTCTCCACATGTTCGGCTAGTAGAAATCTCGAGAAAGGAGGGCGTACATCCGTTCGATGCCCGGATGGCCCGCCCACCTTGAGTCATGGGACTCTTTTAATAGGTCGCGCCGCAGAGCATCATTCTTTGGCACGACCAACCTGCCTCCCTGCGCACGAAGCAGGCCGTCCTGGATCCAAAAGCGCCGCACCAAGCCGCTCGTGACGTCGCGCATCACTTTTGCATAGGCTGCATCTGTCTGTGCTGTCTCGCGGATGCGCTTGGTCATGTCTGTCTGCATGGTCGCCACCGCGGCCACGAACTCCTGGTTGACTTGGCGGCTGAGGGTGTCGACCACTTGGTTCTGTCGTCCCGGCCGATGCTCCCAGTCGAAGTCAAACTCCGCCAGGTACTCCTGCCAGCGAGCCTGCTTTGGTGTCAACTTGTGCCGAGTCTTGAAGTAGGTGTTGGCGACATTGTCGGTGATGATCTTGAACTTCGTCCCCAGCAAATAGTGGCGCCACACCTCCAAGCAATGAATCACGGCGGTCATCTCCTTCTCGTGCGCCGAGTATCGGGTCTCAGCGTCCTTGAATTTTCTGCTCTCGTAGGCCACTAGACGTCGACCCCAGGACGAGCGTGCACATCATGTCGCATGGTCAGTCTCGTCCTGGTAGGCCCTCGACCAGTCCTACCTACCCGTGCTGCGCGCCACGGGCTGCGCTACGGCCCTCCTGGCTGTGCGCACTACTGGGGCGGTGACAATCCTCCCCCACCTGAAGGCGCTGACGCCCCCGTCGCGCTCTTCCTCGTGTAGGTTCGTATGTCGTCCTCGAACTGCCCTCGGCCCGCCTCCAGGTGGCATCTGAGACATCTTCTCCGTGCCACTGTTTGTGGTGGTGGACCGATTCTCGAAGTACGCCATCTTCATGGCTGTACTCGAACCCTGCACGGCAGAAACCTGCGCCTCACTTTTCTTCAGCCATGTGGTGAAAGTCTTCGGCATTCCCGGGGACATCGTCAGCAACCGTGATGGGCGTTTCACAGGGAAGTTCCGGACCACGCTCTTCCAAATCGTGGGCACAGAGCTCAAATTCTCCACGGCATTCCACCCACAGACGGACGGTCAGACCGAGCGGGTGAACGCCTTGCTCGAGGAGTATCTGCGGCACTTCGTCACAGCTAGACAGCGGAACTGGCTGGAGTGCTGGATGCGGCACAGTTCTCATACAACTTCAACCGCACCTCAGCAACGGATCAAAGCCCAGCGGAGCTGTGCCTAGGCTACCAGCCTAGGACACCTTTGGAGGTCGCACGCCAATACGACGGCCCATGCCCAGCAGCGCACTTGTTTGCAACGGACAGGACCGACAATATGGCGAAGGCGCGCGACAGCTTGGTGCGGGCGACGATGCGGATGAAGCTGCGCGCGGACGAGCACCGGCGACCGGTAGAATTCCAAGTGGGCGATTTGGCCATGCTAAAGATCACGCCCTACCTTTGGAAAAAGGCCACCAAGCGGAAGCAACACAAAGGGCTGTTGCCGAGGTATGATGGCCCTTCCAAGGTGCTCAGGAGGGTAGGTGAAGTAGCTTACAAGCTGGCCTTGCCGGCCAGACTGAGGATACATCCGGTGTTCCACGTGAGTTTCCTCAAACCCTACCATGGAGACTTGGTTGCAGATCAACTCGAGAACCCCGGCAGGATGCGCCCTGCCGTTCGCTCGAGATTTGCAAGGAAGATTGCTAGGATTTTGGCGGACAGGAAGGTGGGGACGAGTCAAGGACCCCATTACACGGAGTACTTGGTATAGTGGCACGGAGAAGATGTCTCAAATGCCACCTGGAGGCGGGCCGAGGAGCTATGGCAGTTCGAGGACGACATACGAACCTACACGAGGGAGAGCGCGACGGGGGCGTCGGCGCCTTCAGGTGGGGGAGGATTGTCACCGCCCCAGTAGTGCGCACGGCCAGGAGGGCCGTAGCATAGCCCGTGGCGCGCAGCACGGGTAGGTAGGACTGGTCGAGGGCCTACCGGGACGAGACTGACCGTGCGACAGGATGTGCACGCCCGTCCTGGGGTCGACGAACCCCATGTCAGATGTGGCGCGAGGTTGGTGATCCAATGCGCCACGGCCAGATGCAGACTTACTCGCAAGATGCGGCGGCACGCGGAGTCAGCATCAGCGCGCTAAGTTATCGGCAGGCGCGCATGGCCGAAGGAGATCCGGAAGAGCGTGCGGCTCAGCTGCATGGGCATAGGCTTTCCAGCAGAGCGCCCAGCAGCCTCGCACGCTCAGGCGCAGGTGGAGCCTGGCGCGCGAGCGCGCACCCAACCTGGGCGCGTCGTGATGCGCCCAACCCCTAGCAGCAGCCGGACGGGCAGGAGGCCCGCCCACCAGGACGCACGCTAGGCACGTGTGCCCAACGCCCGCAACGCGCGCGCCAGGAGGACGCGCGCCAGTTATCCATTAGCAGCATCTAGAAGATGTCCAGCGCCCAGCTGATTCAAAGGCGGAAGCGGTTAGCAGATAAAGATAAGATCAGATAAGGCTCAGGCGATTGGATAAGGATGGTTTAAACTAGGCGGTGCTAAGGGATAAGCTGGCTGGTTTGAACTAAGCTATGGATAAGGCCTATCTAATGAAGAGATAAGATGAGAGGCGGTGGCTTAGGCGGTGGCTTAGGCGGTGGCTTGCAGCTATAAAAGGAGGGGCGGACGATCCTTAAGAGAGAAGAATACAACTCGCAGACTTCAAGCGATCGGGTGGAGAGCTTGGAGCATAGCCGACGAGGTTCCTTGGGCGAGCGAAGGAGCGCGGAGGCGACGGTCGGTGCCGTGAGGAGTTCCTACGGACGACTAGGGGCTGCAGAGAGTTTTGTAGCCAATTGGCAAGGTGAGGAGAGCTTTCTTTGTTTGAGAGTTGTAGGGCAGCGGCCCATCTTCCTTGTCATCCTCTTTGGATTGTATTAATCAAGACGTTGGGACTTTGTCCCGTACATGCTTGAGTTGGGTGGGTTGATTGGGGGTTTTTCCTTGGGGTTCTTGCGATCATCTGTAAGGGAGGTTCCTATAACCTCATCCTAACGTGTGGGGCGCATCCACTCTGGTGCGGCCGAGGTGTGCTAAGTCTGTGCGAGGAAGAGGAGGCCTACGGCCACACTCATCCCACCTTGGACGCTCGTCTTTGAGGCTGACTTAGCGTGCGCAGCGCTAAGGCCGGTCCCTAGCTAGGGCGCTTCCGTGTAAAGAAAGAAAAATATAACCTATACCTAACCGGGTGACAAGAGGATATATATATATATATATATATATATATATATAAAGAGAGAGGGGGAGAGAGTGAGTGAGTGAGAGAGAGAGAGAGAGAGCTGAATTTAGCTATATTGTCAAATTTGATCGCCTTCTCCATCATTAGATTTACGTGAATTTCAAAGCACAAAAAGCCATTCATTATCCATTGTTTCATTCTTTAAAAAAATTGATAAAATAAAACGGAATATATAAAAAAAGAAAAAAAATAAATACAAATACAATGAAAGTAAATGTTAACTGTTTTGGATGTGACGATAAACATTTATGTCATAAAATAAACACAAATATGTATAGAATAAATAGTTAACTTGAACTAATAAATATCTAGTCTGGATGGTAAATAGAAATGTTAAGAAATAAGTAAAAAAATATTTTACACATGGTGCATCATAAAAAATGGAGTAGATGGGATAGGCTAGGCATGCAACCAAAGCTAACATGGCGTGTGTCCCATCTCCATATGCCTCATGCCTTGGGGTGCATAAAACGTCATATTTATGTTTATTCCTATAGCATTTTTGTTTACCATTCAGACTAGTTGTTTATTCTGCGAAATACTGTTTATCACTGCACTCAAAAATAGTGAGCGTTTATTTCTGTTCTGTTATTGTTTATTTTTTACACATTTTTGTTTATTTCGTTAGATTTTTTTCTTTTAAGCAAGCAATGGTGATTTATGAGTGGCTTGGAGTCTGTGCGGATCTAATGGTGAGGGAGATGATTTCAGTTCAAAAATACTAGGGTTCTAGGAAGTTGGTCTACTTATAAAAGTCTATAAACAAAATGTACTTGGGTGGGAGGTTCCTAGAAGGGTTGTTGGTTTGGGAAATTGGTCATGTGGTTTTTTATAAGCTTCCTATATGTATACTGTGTCTGCAACACCTATTATTTGTGTTCTCAAGGTTAGGTAACATGACATCATTGGAGAGAGTTGATTCCTCTTAATTATTTGGTTTGTTTTGATTTTTGAGAGTTAAGGTACAATATGGTTGGAACAGCATGTCTGGATAGGTTATGGTTTGCTTGGCTGATGGAATAGCTAAAATTTTGATGTATTAGAAACCTATTCTCAGCCATAATTGTAACCATCCAGTCATTTCTCACCTGTTTGGTGTCAGTTTTATGGATTTTCATATACCATTTGGTGTCGGTTTTAGAAATCTATGCTTGTGTAGCATGTTTATCCTATTATATTGGTATGGGATACATGGCTGCTGTGGATGCATGTTCTTTTAGTGATGTTAACTCAGTGCTAATGTCATATTTTGTTGTTAAGTAGGACACAACAAGTATTAGGTAATAGAATTTAGCTGTTACTGTTATCCATTTTCACCATCCTTATTATGGTAACTATTGTAATTTTAATGTATTTTTACTTTATATGTAAGATACTTAAAAAATATTTGGTGCATATGTACCCACTTATACTTTGTTTGGATGGAGAGAAAAGTAGAAAGGAAAGAAAATGTAAGGAGAGAAAATGGAGAGAAGAGAGAAGTGGAGAGAAAACATTTTCTCTCCTTATGTTTGGATGAGTGAGAGAAAAATAGAGGAAAGAAAAGTTGATAATTTACAAGGACAATAATGCTCTTATTACAAATACTTACATACTTTTTATCAATGGCCTAATAGTTTTTCTTTGGAAGGGTCAATATCGGAATAAAAAAAAATAAAAGAGTACCCTTGAGTTTTCTCTCCGAAATCTTTTTAATTTCTGAGAGAAAACTTTTAGATGGGGCCCACCACTTTTTCCTTCCCATTTTCTCTTCTTTTCAGTTTTTCCCTCCCATCCAAACAAGGTATATTTTATTTTTCCTTATGTTTTCTCTTCTAGTTTTCTTTCCTCCCTACTTTTCTCTCCATCCAAACACAGTGTTAGTGTCTGCATGCTTCATACATGCTATGCAATACCTTGTCCTCTTGATATGGTGCCATTCTTTTATAACATTTGGAGAAATGTGCCACTTCCTATGAGAGAATCTTGCTTCTGAAGCATCCAGCTAGCAAAGAAAGAGAAGACAATCTAAAACGATACACCTCTGTGGTTCTGCTGGCTTCCATGCCCATATTTATTTCTTGCTATACTATTTATAGGCTTGATGAGTTACTTATATGCACCTGTATATAGGAACCTTACTTTTCTCTTTTATTGAGATATTCTGGAATGACATCCAATACTGCAAAATTGAACTTCCAGAAGTAAATAAGAGGATTATTGTGGAAGCTATATTGACAAAGTTGTAAATGATGTTATTTGGATACCATGCTGTGGTTGGATGTGGTGGAACTCTATTGCTTAGTTATGTTTGGTTTGTTAATTGGAGTTGCCTTCCTTGTCAGATGTTCATGCCGGGATTATTACTTTTATTTGTGCATTTAAGTCAGGGACATTCCTTTTGCCAGTAGCTTTCTTATCTGATATATATTTGCATTGGGTTCTTTGGAGTATAGGTCTTATTGTATTGTTATTTTCATCATATTTCTTATCTCTCTTTCCTGTGGAAGCATGTGATTTTAAGTAGAATCCTTATATAATTATATGAAACATTTTGATATGCATACTATGGCATTCAGTGAACCTCATGTGTCAGAAGAAATATAAACGCCATCTTCACCATTTAGGATTTTCAATATTTCCCTTAGATTAAAGAGACTAAAAATTTCTTCTATCTCCCTCATTCTCTTCGTTTACTATTTTCCCATTCTATGTCTATATTTCTTCTTTAATTTAATGTCTACATCTATCTTATATGTGCCTTGATTTAGTCATTAAATTAAAAAATAAGAAGTCTAAATGGACTTGCTAATTCAACTCAAATTGAAAGTCATATTCCATAATCAATCTTCTTGTAGTTTGATCTGTTCCAACTTTAGCAAACATGAGATTTCTTAGATGATATTGATCCATAACTTCTAAATACTTCATTTTGATGACTACTAAAGACGTAGATCAAACAAACATGGTCTTGACTCTTTACCATGATTATATGTCCTTTTTTCGGTGGTTGATAGGGACGGGGATGGGAAACGGGAATGGAAGGCTATCAAGGCAGGTACCATGTGAGCCTAAACTAGGCACCTAGGCAGATTGCTTAATGACCCAGGAAGCACATTAGGAAAATGCAAAAAATAAATTATCATAAAAGTAATACTATAATTTTTTCTAGCTCATACAACTAAATAAGCAAATAAAACATTTTAATATCTAAGTTTAATTAGAGGTAAGGTGTGATTTCCTGATGTGTTATAGAGGGGAAGCAAGATGAAGAGGAAAGAAATGTGGAAGAAGAAGAGGAAGGGGCTAAGGGCTGCTTAACATTGCATCAGATGAAGTCTTGGAATAGATAAGAGAGGATCCAAAGAAGATTCCTGGTGATGCAGGCAAGATGCTTTGATATCAAATCTAATGCAGGCAGAATGCTGAAGGAGATAACTGTTGGTTTTGCACCAGCTTCCTAAAAGTCTTCGATAAATCATTTTCAACCTTTTTAGAGAAATTTATGACATCGCATAACTCAAGTAAAGAATCACTCTAAGCTAGAAAAGAGAAAAGTCTGAAATTTTATTATTGAATTAATTTCATTAATGCGGTACATTAGGGGTCTATTTATAAAGTAATACTGGTCCAAAATAAATCAGATTAGAAAAAATATTTGTTTAAAAAAGCGAATACTAATTATAAACTTATTTGAAGTTAACAAAAATGTGACTTCTGTTAACAAAATTACAACTCCTAAAGAGATACTTATCAAAATTTCCTAGTTTGCCAAGAAGCTTATTTCTTGCCATGTTGCATCAACTCGCTTGGCTTAAAGAATTCGACTTTCAACAAATTTAAGCTTAGATTAAGTGTTACCTTTATTCTTCGTTGAATGAATGCATCGATCTAACAGTCTTTCAAAATATTTTCCATCCCACCATAGCTTAACATGAATCTCGTAGGGTTACCCTTTAAGTTTGTTCAGATATAGCTTGCAATGCAATTATGCTTACTTTCTCTACTTTGTTGATCCCCTGTTACATGATTTTCCTTGATGAGCTTTCTTTTTATGTATCATTATTTTTGATTTAAACCATTGGAGAGGATTTTTAGTTGCATCACCTGGTACTAAGGGGCTGCCCAGTATCCTAGCATTAGATGGGATGGAGGTGTAGCCATGCAATAATGAACTTAAAGAAAGTGTTAAATAAAGACTTGTTTTTTGACTACTTGTTTATTTAAATTTATTTTCGCTGCAATAGTGAAAATATAATAAAGCTTGGGATTGTAAATGAATACAATTGAGTGTATAGATTTTTAAGTAAAGTAATGCCTGGTTGGCTACCAGCTAGGTAGCTAGATATATATCTAGTTCTCTGGGTGTGAGTCTTATGACTACATTCAAGATTTTAGACATCACCGATTGGAAATATGTTACGAAATTTGTCTGCCATCTGGTTGTACATATTTTCCACATGTTCTAATATGCATATGATGCCCTTGTTTGCTCATTCTGGCTTAATGTTTTCAGCTATGGATTGAAAAAAATAAGGGAACAGCATCTTTTGTCTATGGCTCCAGCTACATCATTTTCATACAGAAATTCTTTATTTATCATTCTTCCCACTTCATATTACTTGTACTCTGTACAAGTTTAAATATTGTAGTGTTTTTCAGCTGTTACTTTCTGTTTGGCTTTCATGCTGCTTCTCATCAATCAAGATGCTGACCAATTTGTTTATAGCTCTTAAGACGCTAGTATTATTAACAATTATCATGTTTGCAAATATCTCTTGTTCTTCTCTAACATTTTAAACATTAATATGGCCACAAGTAGTTGAGTAACTTTTTCCAACATGCTATGCCATAGCTTATTTAAAAAATTGAATTTGAATGTTTTATTTTGAAACCAATGCTTGACAAAGGATGCCTTCCATATGTGGCACCTGCATGCTTGCTACTTATATAATCATTTTCATTTGGACTGATGGAAACTCATGCAGGTGGATATTGGCACAAATTTAGTCATTAAGTGCTGATATGACATTCATCTCCAGGTGTCTGAAAGATGCCTCAGGCATGTAGAAGTGCAGAGTGCCATAGCTATGTTAGTAATTGACTATATGTATAGGGAACTAAGACTTAATTGACTGCACAACATTATGTCATGTAATTAGTGCAATAGGCATTTATAAAATTCCTGATAAAATTTATTAGTCATTTTTGCATCAAATACTAATTACTTTTTCTTATTTTAAACTGAAAGCTTAAAGTAATTGCCAGTGCTTAGATGCATGATTGTATGGTTGTGATGTGTGATCATATGATTACCATGTTTGCACCCAGGGAAGGGCCTAAACAATCTTAGGGCAGACTATGCAAGTGTATTTCCTTTGGCCAAATTTGTGATGAGACCCATACTTTAATTTGTGGGCCACAAAAATTGCTTAATTCAAAGATTTTTAGAGATATTTTAACCTTTTTTTTGCCAATGTATAACATTTTCCAATTCAAAGACAACTTTAGTATTGAATTATGTTGTTTAATTTGAACTAACATGTGATGTCTTGAAACATGATCACTCATATTTTGAAGCACTATACTGTGCCTAGGATGGTGTTCAGATTATGTTGGCATGAAACACTAATTTCACTTCATAACAAGGAGAAACTATAAAAAATTATACGTTAAAACTGAAATGATACATATCAAATAAGAGAGTATGAACGGAGATTTAGTACTTTTCATGCCTTCTATGCAGTTTTGTTCCTTGTCAGCAACATGCAATTCTCTCTGCATGGAGCTAAAAAGCTACGAGAAAGGGTAATTTCATATTTTACCTAGTGTTACTAAATTCATTGCATAAGGAGTATGGCTAAACTTATGATAATGCAGCCACTATGAAGAAACTTACAACCACATAATAAATCTCATAACTGACTTGGACTTGATTATGTGTACTCTACTATGGAAGAACTTATTTGCTATATCCTTGTTTTGCTAAGGAATTCTTATGTTATTTTGTATTATTTGTTGTTTGATGGCCTGGCATCCCAAGCCATGTAGTAAGAACGAACATATCATTCCATATCATTTCCCTAAGAATCCAATTTCCTTACATAAATAGTAGAAGTGAAACGAACTGATGAACAGAAATATATCCTTAAGATGAGAACATGCCATTGTCAGTATAATTGTGAGAGTCAAGACTTAACTTTAGTTAAACATTAAGCACTTCCATCATTAGTTATTATTTGAAAGATTTATTAAAAGTTTGGTCAAGATCTTTAATTACTAACTGTCAATGTTTGAATTGTTGATGAAGTAAAAACCTTCTAGCCGAGTTCTGCAATCACATTGGTATAGCTTTAATCAACCAATGCATATTTGGCTAATTAGTTAATTAGTTTCTGCCCACAGTGCTGTGTTTCTGCTCCCAGTTTCCTTCTTTTAAAAGAATCCGATTAGGAGGATTTCTATAGGTTAATTAGGGTCATCATTTTATTTGGCAAGCACTTTATTGGCTGTCAGTTTTATGCTTTTGTTTTTTAAAGCACTTTGGCTGACTGTTTGGCCCATAGGCTCAAATATTTTCTATAGAAAAACATTATAATTTTTCCTTGTAATCTCTTTTGCACCTCTGATGCCTTAATGCTGTCAATCAGATATCCAAAATTTTCTTATAACTAGCTTTGTGGCTCTGCATGATCTGAGATAAAATTTTAATCTTTTCAAGGTAAATGCTAATAAGTTGAAATTCCATAGTGATGACAGATTTTTTTTTCTTATATATTGCAGCTGTTACTTTTCCCTGTTATGCTATTGCATTGTGTTGCGTCATGTCTGTTATGTTGATACAGGTCTCAGACATTCGTTTTACTCTAGACTTGTGAGGTTGTCAGAAGTATTTGTAGGAATTACCCTTAGGCATCATGTCACTGTTTTGCAATATACATGCATGCTATTTACCATGCTATATTGTACTAGCGCATGCCATCCCATATTGGGTGTATTGTAACATATTGATATCAAACCAAGACTCGGTATAGGGATTGTACCAAGTCTTTGGTTTGCAGAACTGACCCGAATTGGGCATGCCGACACTGTACCAGTATAGTGTTGGTATGAGGTCTGGTGCTGTGATTGTGAACCTTGCTATTTACTTTTAGTTTATTTTGTACACTATGCTAGCATGCCTAAAACCTAGAAGAGTGAAGTTTTGAATCTTTGATAGTTGTTCTATACTGAAAACATGATCGTAACATAGAAACATGATTTTTAAGTAAATTTATCTGATTTATTTAAACCATGATACAAAGAAAACAAAGATGGTTTTAAGTACATGCATCTGATATGTTCTCCAACATGAAATTTCTTTTTAGTACTGATTAGACAAAATTATCATTTGGTCATATAAATGCTGATCTTTTTATATGACGGGTGGATATTCTGTTCTTATTTTGAAGGCATTTGTTTTTGTGATTGGTTTGCAGCTGACCCAATAGGGCACATCTGGTTTCTTTTTAGTTTATTTTAGGCAAAATATTCTGCTCACCACTTATATAATTTTATCTAAATTCTTCATTGTAGTTTTTATCCATGTCAAACTTTTTGGAAATTATAAAGTATTTTCATTGCTTGATATTTTATGATGGCTGAAACTTTGTTGCTTATGCAACTATTTTGCAATGTTTTTTAAATTTCTTATTCTTCATACTTGAATGCAATACATTTTAGATATTATTTTTATCACAGTACAATTCTTATTTTGATGTAGCAGGCTGACCTTAATTTGTATCTGCAAAATGTATTTCTAATATATTTCAAAATTTCAAATGCTGATTTATGCCGTTGGCGAGATGCCTTTTTACTGTTTTTGGGGTTTTAACTGGAGCTGTATATATTTGTTTTAAATGATTTTTCATGCTTCTTATTCATCTTGCAGATCATGTCTAGGTGCATTTATCTATTAAGTTCTGGGCAGATGATTCTCCTGGAGTTCCGCTTCCGCGCCTGCACAAATGCAATTTTTCTCTTTCTGAAGCTACTCTTTACTTTCAAACTTGAGTTTTCAGCCCTATCATTGGAACTTTTATTTCCCCTTCAATCTTTTGAAATATGTAGTATTTGGAGCAACTATTTTAGTTTCTTAAAGGCCTTTTAAATGGCTTGTGGGTCTATTGTAAAAGAGCTTTGCAGATTTAAAGCATGTTGACTATGAACTGTTGAACTAATGTTTTGCAAAATATAATGATACTATTATATTATCGGCAATTTTTCTAGGATGTAAGTTACATTAATGCAATGCCAATAACTAGATTTTGAATATTGCAATGGTTCATTTCTGTGTCAACAAGTTTCTGCTTGAAATCTTGAAGGAAATAACCTTCAAATTTACATTTGTTGTTTATTTTTGGTTACAAATATCTTGTGATTTTACTATTCCTGAACCCCTGTTTGTTGTGGAAAAATGGATGTGATTCAGCATTCATGGCACATGCTGGCTATTGTTTCTGCAGGGGTGGTTTTTTATCATTTGGTATTAAGAATTCCCTCTAGATACTGTCAACCCATCCTCTTGTTACTTAACTGTGATCCATCGGTAGTTTTTGCTGTCAAGTTGCGACTCTTGATGATTTATTAGTTAACCACGACTATCAGTTCTTTCAATGGTCTGTTGGCTTGAGCTTTATCCCATACGATTGCTCAGAAACCCCTTTTGTTCAAGTGAGTCACCAGATTTAAGAGAATATGTTGTGTGCGATGGTGTCAAAAATTTCTATATAATCAGCTGTTTAACCTTGATCATCAATTTTATATTTTATTGTTTTTGAATCCTTCAAACATGGTCTCCTTGTATAGATTCTACTCCCATTCTGAGCATCATGTTTTTGTGTATCAACATTTCCAAAACTTTCAGCCTGGAGGAATAACCGTGTGGATGTTGTTCTATTTGATTCTCTTGGAATTTTTCTGGTGCACTACAAAACGTTGGGGAGCACTTCTGTGGCGTGCATGGTCTTATAGTTTGCATTTTGCAAAGCTGTAAGGCACATAATATCCTTTTATTACAGTGTAAGGTATGTAATTGGATTTCTCATTTGGTTTCCTTTTGGGACTTCATCGTTCTTTCACATTGTTATAGTTGATGGTTACGAGTTTTTGTAGAAGATTTGGTTGTGAAATGTAGAAATCAGATTTTCATACGTGATTGGAGTGATGGTACTAGGGATAATCGACTAGTTTTCTCAACAATTTCAGAAAGTGATTTTGACTTTAGTACTTGTTTTTACTGAAAAAAATGTTACTGTTTTAAGATCTGGGATTTTAGTTACCTTGCAAGAGAGGTTTTCTTATAGCTGCTCTGAATGATAATTCCTATTTTTATGAGGATATGTTTTAGGTTATTCATTTGATCATGAAATCCCCAAGATATGAGATGTCATTTTTGTGATTCAACCATTTTATGAACTAAATGGATGAATTTTTATTGGATATGATAAATAGGTAGTCGTCAACATCAGTTGGTTCAGTTTTGGAAATCATCTTAAAAATTTTCTCGAGGCTTTAAAAAAATTCTTGGGAAATAATTATTTTTGAAAATCAAAAGTCAGATTTCACTTAGGCCATTGGTGTGCTAATATAGGTTGTTGGTGTTTATTTCAGTGAGAGTTATTAATGTTAATCGTCAAGAAAGGCTTCATTATAATATTTCTATCTCAGTGCTTTATCTTCTTCTGTCAGAAAGATTGACAAAGCCTACTCCCAGGGAAAAGAGACCGCCAGCTGTTTTGGTATGTCCTTGATGTGTTGTAAATCCTTCTTAGAATCCGGAATTACTTTTGTCTTCTTTATGTGCAGTTGCACGTGAAGTAATTGTAACTATGGATCATTATGAAGGTTTTTTAAAGCTGCATTCGGTAGCATCTATTTGACATTGTGGGACAGCAGGGTTGGTGTTCAATGAACAGATAATATATCCTGACTACTAGGTTTAGCTGCAGTCACAGAAAAAAGACTACTAGGTTTTAGCTGGTGATATAATATTCAGGGAAAATTTATTATAGCGAAATTTCTAACATCTTATTTTTTTTTTGGGTCTGGTGCTCATAACTTGCCCTGTGGCTGTCCCTTTTTTGTTGTCTACAATATGCTTTGTGATGCCAAATGATAATCTTGGTGACCTAATTTTAAGCTAAGCTGGGAAGGCTTTGATATGTTCTATGTCCTTGAAGAATTCCTGCTATGGTTCATTTTCTCAGAACTCATTTTGTTGCATTTTTGTTGGGCAAAATGGTCCGTTTTATTCTTCGTAATGAATCTCTCTCTTTACAAAATTCTCGCCTCTATTCATGTTTTTCATATTTTCTGGAGAACATTTGAATCTTCATGTTTGATTTTGGATCATTTTTCTTGCCTTATTTTGTATCTTCTGGCCCTATACATCTGACGCCTTACAAAGATGGTATGAATTTAATAGAATTGATAGGAATCTGTAAAATTTTCCATTTGTTTTCCTGATTTGTGAGGACAAATCGACTTTCGTTACCATCAGCTGGGGAAAAATAAGTACTGGAATGCAGGCAACATGCATGGTTGGCCTCGTGCATGGATCAGATTTTAGATCAGTGAAAAACAGTGGGCATCTGACTTGTCTTGTAGCTCAGCTTTTATCTGGAGTTCAATAGTTGGATGGGATTTTTTCGCCGAGTGTTTGTGACAGCTAGCTGTTCTTTTTAGATACGTTTAAGTATTCCGGTGCTGGACATCCTGTTGGTGTTATCAGACATGGAGACAATTGTTGGTTCACAACGGTTTGGCATGGTATGCCTAAGGTGTCTGTTTGCCTAACGTTTGGAATTGGGCTAAATATTTTTGCTTATTGTAATTATTCTTTTATGCTTTAACAAGATACTTGATGTGTTCTGTTCAATGACTTGAAGTAGTGACAAATTGGAAAATAATGGTTGAATTAATGTTTGTTGTTACTTTCCATTTCCTGTTTGTTAATGCGTTGATTCAAATAGTGGATATTGAATATAAATTTCTTGTTGCAGTTTTACAAACATATAATTGTTAAGTGAATTTTATATGATGTTATATAATATGCCACAATCAAATTATCATTATGTAAGGATAAGCAAGCACATTATACTGTTATATATCATTATGTAAGGATTTCTACGAGTCTCTCTACCTAGGAATTTCAGTGGAGAAACCATTTTTTTAATTTTTAAGCTGGATAATTAAGTTCTTGTAGAATGTGTAC
Source organism: Calamus simplicifolius (assembly GCA_900491605.1). Taxonomy (NCBI): domain Eukaryota; kingdom Viridiplantae; phylum Streptophyta; class Magnoliopsida; order Arecales; family Arecaceae; genus Calamus; species Calamus simplicifolius. Next base: position 2,103,939 of record UESW01003900.1, on the reverse strand, counting down.
AACAAGAGCTTTGGAGATCATGTAGCCATAGAGGAATCTCGTTATATTACTCCCATTAAGTGGTTACCTAATCAACTGCACTGTTGGCTTCCTGAAAGCACATACAGGTTGCAAACACATGGGAGGAGGATGTCAATGGAGTCCAAGCCTCCGAACATCTTAGAGGAGCAAGGGGTAACCTTTTAAAGATTTCAGACCCACTACTGACAACAAATGCTAATGTGATTTTGAATGATAAAAACCGTTAACCTCCTTGAGTTTCATTATCTAATATGTTTAGTCATAGTTCTAGAAGCAAGGAGAAGCCATCTATCTTCGTTATCTACTATGTCCAGTCATAGTTGTTCTAGAAGCAAGGTGATGGAGAAGCTTCAAACTTGGCTTGCGTTAGTGACTTAGGGTAGGGGCATCAGCCAATGGTGCATAACCCCCCCTTACAACAAAAAAACTGTCTTCAGAAGTTTCCACTTCACATTGATTAAGAATATAGCTTCCCTAAATCTAATTAACTGCAGATGCTGTCATTGCCTAATCTTACGTATTCAGATGGTGAAAACATTTTTTCATTTTTCAATAGTTCTTCTTGATATGACTGATCCCAACGTCATCAGGCAAGGTAACGGCCGTCAGCCATTTCCCCACCCCCGGCACCCCCTCGGGGTCGGGGTGGGGTCATCGTTTCCTAACCCCGGGGCCCCTACCAGCCCGGGGTGAGCGGCCATTTCCCCACCCCCGGCACCCCCTCGGGGTCGGGGTGGGGTCATCGTTTCCTAACCCCGGGGCCCCTACCAGCCCCGGGGTGAGCGGCCATTTCCCCACCCCCGGCACCCCCTCGGGGTCGGGGTGGGGTCATCGTTTCCTAACCCCGGGGCCCCTACCAGCCCCGGGGTGAGCGGCCATTTCCCCACCCCCGGCACCCCCTCGGGGTCGGGGTGGGGTCATCGTTTCCTAACCCCGGGGCCCCTACCAGCCCCGGGGTGAGCGGCCATTTCCCCACCCCCGGCACCCCCTCGGGGTCGGGGTGGGGTCATCGTTTCCTAACCCCGGGGCCCCTACCAGCCCCGGGGTGAGCGGCCATTTCCCCACCCCCGGCACCCCCTCGGGGTCGGGGTGGGGTCATCATTTCCTAACCCCGGGGCCCCTACCCCCCGGGGTGAGCGGCCATTTCCCCACCCCCGGCACCCCCTCGGGGTCGGGGTGGGGTCATCGTTTCCTAACCCCGGGGCCCCTACCAGCCCCGGGGTGAGCGGCCATTTCCCCACCCCCGGCACCCCCTCGGGGTCGGGGTGGGGTCATCGTTTCCTAACCCCGGGGCCCCTACCAGCCCCGGGGTGAGCGGCCATTTCCCCACCCCCGGCACCCCCTCGGGGTCGGGGTGGGGTCATCGTTTCCTAACCCCGGGGCCCCTACCAGCCCCGGGGTGAGCGGCCATTTCCCCACCCCCGGCACCCCTCGGGGTCGGGGTGGGGTCATCGCTTCCTAACCCCGGGGTCCTACTGGCCTCAGGGTGCATGGTCGACATGCTATTCAACCGCCAAAGAAAACAGCAACTGTCAGCACGTACGGTGCTCACGCATGATCTCCGGCACATGGCTGTGCCTTGCCGTGGTACCATTTCGTACTCCTTTAAAATGTGCGCCGGTACGGAGGGTCACGTCTCATAACGATGTTTGGCGCATTGCATGCCACTGTGCGCCACTACGCCTTGCTAGGATGTACGACTCGCCGCCTCTAGTAATAGGAGCCCAGCTACGTCCATCAAAAACAGTACAAAAGAAAGGTCTTCCGAAGCTGCACAGGACGGTTTTTAGACAGGTAAAAGAGATATGGGGGGTAGGCCGGATTCAACTCTGGTTTTAGAGAGCTTTTTCCTCCCTGCTCAAAACCCTAACTGCCTCAGCTTCCTTCGCGGGGGGTGGTTCTTTGTCTGAACCCAAGCCACTGACTTGATCGTCGGAGGGTCCCCACCGGTGCCACCGGTCCTTGGGGACTTTTCTTGCAGGACTTCCCGGAGCGAGACGTCCGTTTTCCCCGACGTTTGAAGAAGGTGACTTGGCGTCATCAGATTGGCGCGCCAGGAGGGGGGAGGAGTGTAAGAGAGACTTCGAACCAGCGGCTTTCTTCGAGACCCTAAAGCCATGGTGACAACTCGAATGAAGGGAGTTTCAGCCGGTCGCGCTGGGAGGCAGCGCTGCGGGGCTGGTCCACCCGCGGAGGCCCCCCAGCTCTCGTATCTTGTTTCCCAGAGCCTCCGAACCTCCAGGAGGCAGGGCCTTCTGCTCCGCAGAATGGCGCCCCTGCATCCGCTCACAGCCACTCAAGAAGATCGATTCGCTGACCTGGCCACCCAGGTCCAGTCGCTGGCAGCGGCGGTCAAAAGCATGCAGCAGCAGCAACAAGTAGCCTTGCGACAGCCGGAGCCGAGCCCGTCTGTCCCAGGGCGGTGCAGCCCAGCCAGCACTCCTCCCGCCGGAGATCGCCCGTTCCTGCAGATCATCACCGCCGATCCCCGGCCAAGCCGCATCGCCGCGAGGCGTCCAAAAGGCCCCGGTCTCCTTCTCGCCACGCCAGCATCTCTCCTAAGCGGCGGCACGGAAAGGAGGCGGAGCGCGCGCGCCGACATCGTCGCCTCCGCTCTTCTTCTGAATCTTCAGGGGAGGGTTCCGTTGATGGCCGGATGCCTCGCCGAGCTGAGCGGCGACTCGAGGAGTGTAATCAGAAGTTGGAAGAACTTAGCCGTCGATCACCCACCTGCCGGAGACTGATTACGACAGTCGGCCTCCCCTGTCCCGCCGCATCATGGAGGAGCCAATCTCTACCCGGTTCCGCCTTCCTCAGCTGGACCCTTATGACGGGACTACGGACCCCCTGGACCATTTGGAAAGTTACAAGGTGCTCATGCAGGTTCAGGGGGCCACTGACTCCCTTATGTGTGTGGCCTTCCCGCTACTCTGAAAAAAGCTGCCCGGGCCTGGTACTCTCGCCTGCCGCCACGGAGCATCGACTCCTTTCGCCAGTTGGAGAGGGCTTTCCTGGCCCACTTTGACGCCTGCCGGAAGATCCCGAGGGTGGCGGACAGTCTATTTGCTGTCCAGCAGAAGAATGGCGAGTCCCTGCGAGACTACGTCGCCCGGTTTAAGGAGGCCGCCTGGAGGTATATAACTTGGAGGACTCAGTGGCTACCTTGGCTCTGAAGCGAGGGCTCCGCCCTTCCCGTTTCGCGTATTCTCTTGACAAGAAGCCACCGGGTTCCTACTCCGAACTCCTGATCCGCGCCCAGAAATACATCCGGGCAGATGAAGCTGACTTTTCTCGGCGTGAGGCCGGCGGGAACGTACCCCGGAAGCCAGCCCAGCCAGAACCTGCGGAAGCCCGCCCCAGGAGGCCCGAGCCTCCTCGTCGACCAGACAACCGCCCTCGACCTCCTGCACCGAGAGACGGGCCGTATACTCCGTTGCTTGCTCCCATATCCCAGATCCTGCTCGAGATCGAAGGGGAGCCTTACCTGCAACGCCTCCTCCCATCAACCCGAAGATCCCCCGGAACAAGAGCCTCTACTGCCGCTACCACCGGGACCATGGCCACAACACCGACGACTGCCGGCAGCTGAAGAAAGCCATTGAAGATCTCATTCAACAGGGCCACCTGAGGAAGTTCGTCCAAAGGAACAACCCAGGAGCTCCGGCCCATCAGCGCCTGCACCGCCGATGATTGATAACGCCCCGACGGAGAAGACGGTAGCGATGATCTCCTGGGGGGCAGGGGGCCCGCCGAAGAGACCGAGGGGGAGGGGGGAGCGGAGGCTGTAATTCCTTTTTTCGAAGAGGACCTAGAGGGGGTTGTAAACCAAGATGATGATAGCGTCGTCGTATCCATGACGATCGCTAAGCACCCTGTAAAACGAATCCTGGTCGACAGTGGAAGTTCAGTAGATGTTTTGAACTACGACGCCTTTGTTCGCATGAACCTGTCGCATGATTTACTTCAACCTGTCGTCACGCCTTTGATGGGATTCACGGGGGATTCTGTGAGGGTCGAGGGGGAGATTACTCTTCCTGCAACAGCCGGAATGGCTCCGTGCCAGAGCACTGTCCTTATAAAGTTTTTGGTGGTCCGTGTGCCCCTGGCGTACAATGCGATTCTTGGGAGGCCCGGGCTCAACCTCTTGGATGCCGTCATTTCCACCAAGCGACTCCTAGTGAGGTTCCCAACCACCAGCGGGATCGGCGAGATGCGAGGAGAGCGGGACCTGCCGGCGCTATGCTATCACTTGGCCCCAGTCCCCAGGGGGCAGTGCTTGCACCACCGTCGACATCGACATCCGAAACTCTTGACCCACGGGACTTGGAGAGGAGGGGGGAACCGGCCGAGCGGCTGCTTACCTTCCCCCTCGGGGAGGACCCCGCGCAGACGGTTCGAGTCGGAGCCTCGCTTCCTGACGAAGCCCGTGACCAGCTCCTAACCTTTCTACGGACCAACGCCGACGTCTTCGCGTGGTCAGCATCTGACATGCCCGGGATCCCGGAGGAGGTGATTACACACCAGCTCAACATCCGACCAGAGTGCCGGCCCATCAGGCAGAAGAAAAGGAGTTTTGCTCCGGACCGGCAGAAGGCTGTCGACGAGGAGGTGCGGAAGCTGTTGGCGGCTGGCCACATTCGTGAGGTGCGCTACCCCGACTGGTTGGCGAATGTCGTGATGGTTCGGAAGGCCAGTGGGAGCTGGAGGATGTGTGTGGACTTTACCGACCTCAACAAGGCGTGCCCCAAGGACAGCTTTCCGCTCCCCCGAATCGACCAGCTGGTGGACGCCACCTCCGGGCACGGGACGCTCAGTTTCATGGATGCGTTCTCGGGGTACAATCAAATCAAGATGAGCTCAGTAGATGAGGAGGCAACCTCCTTTGTCACGGAGAAGGGGATCTACTGTTACAGAGTGATGCCTTTCGGGCTGAAAAACGCCGGGGCCACTTATCAAAGGTTGATGAACAAGGTTTTCGAGAATCAGCTGGGGCGCAATATGGAGGTCTATGTGGATGACATGCTGACTAAAAGCACCAGCGCAGGAAGACCATGTGGCCGATCTCGGGGAGACTTTCGGCAATCTGCGCGGTACCGAATGAAGCTCAACCCCCACAAATGCGCCTTTGGAGTGGCGGCCGGCAAGTTCCTGGGTTTCATGGTGACCCAGCGCGGGATCGAAGCCAACCCCGACAAGATCAGAGCTATCCTGGAGATGCGGCCCCCGGTCAGCAAGAAGGAGGTGCAGCGCCTGACGGGGAGGGTGGCGGCCTTGAGTCGTTTCATGTCAAGGTCGGCGGAGAGGTGCCTACCCTTTTTCAAGGCGCTGCGCAAGATTAACGGCTTCGAGTGGACGAAAGAATGTCAGAGCTCCTTTGAAGAATTGAAGCAGTTTCTCTCCACTCCGCCACTGCTATCCAAGCCCGAAAATGGGGAGGAGCTCTTCCTATATCTGGCCGCTTCCCCGGAGGCCGTCAGCTCGGTACTGGTGCACATGGATACCGACGGAACTCAGAAGCCGATCTACTACACCAGCAAAATACTCCATGACGCGGAGACCAGGTATTCAAAAACCGAGAAGATCATCTTCGCTCTGGTGGTCTCTACTCAGCGCCTCCGGCCTTATTTTCAAGCTCATCCCATCGTGGTGCTTACGGATCAGCCCCTGCGAGCTATCCTGTCTCGCCCCGACACCTCCGGCCGGCTGGCTAAATGGGCCATCAAGCTAGGCGAGTTCGATCTGTCCATCCGACCGAGGCCAGCCATGAAGTCTCAGGTGTTGGCGGATTTCCTAGTCGAATGCTCCTGGACCAAGAAGGACATGGAGGAGGCGCAACCGGAGGAGTTTGGGGACCCCCCTCATCAGGGGAGGTGGAGGATTGGATCCTGCATGTGGACGGAGCGGCAAACTCCCAAGGGAGCGGAGCCGGACTCATCCTTGCAAGCCCGGAGGGAGATGTAGTGGAGTACGCCCTCAGATTCCAGTTCCCGGCGACCAATAATCAGGCGGAGTACGAAGCCCTGCTGGCGGGATTGAGACTAGCCAAGGAATTGGGCGCGGGGCGCTTGAGGGCCTTTACCGACTCTCAACTCATTTCTGGGCAAGTTACTGGTGAATACGAGGCTAGGGACCCGGTCATGTCCCGTTACTTGAGCAAGGTGCAGTCCCAGGCGTCTCATTTTTCTTACTTCCGTGTCAGCTATATCCCCAGGGCAGAGAATGCCAGGCTGACTCCCTGTCCCGCTTGGCCACTTCGGTCGATGGGACGTTAGGGAGGACATACGTGGAGCATCTACCAGCCCCAAGCATTGAGACCGCGGATGAAGTGTTGCCAGTGGAGCCGGAGCCCTCCTGGATGGATGCCTACATCCGATACTTGACCGACGGTACCCTCCCGGGGGACCCGGCGGAGGCCAAACAGCTTAAGCGAAGGGCCCCGAGATTCTTGATGATGGACGGGAAGCTTTATCGAAGATCCTTCTCATATCCGGTCCTTAGGTGTGTGGGGCCAGGAGTCGGATTATATCCTTAGGGAGATCCATGAAGGCATATGCGGGAGTCATCTGGGGGGCAGAGCCCTGGCTTACAAGGCTCTGCGCCAAGGGTACTTCTGGCTGACGATGAAGGAGGACGCGGCCGAGCTTGTCAAGAAGTGTGATATCTGCCAACGTCATGCCAATATCCAGCGACAGCCGACGTCTAACCTGACCCCCGTGGTGGCGCCTTGGCCCTTTGCCCAGTGGGGCATGGATATCTTGGGTCCATTTCCCCCGGCTTCCGGGCAGCGAAAGTTCCTCTTGGTGGCGGTGGACCACTTCACCAAGTGGGTCGAAGCTGAGGCTTTGGCCAAGATTACCGAGAGCAAAGTAAGATCTTTTTTCTGGAAGTCAATCATATGTCGGTTTGGCTTGCCACGCACGCTGGTCACCGATAATGGCCGTCAGTTTGATAATGCACCTTTTCGGGAGTTCTGCTCCGAGCTGGGAATTTTTCAAAGATTTACTTCCGTCGGACATCCTCAAACCAACGGGGCAGCAGAAGTGACCAACCGAATCATTCTCCAAGGACTGAAGTCTCGGCTGGACGGCTGCAAGGGACGTTGGGTAGAGGAGCTCCCCAACGTGCTATGGGCCTATCACACGACGCCTCGAGCCCCCACTGGGGAGACGCCATTCAGCCTAGTTTTTGGCTCAGAAGCTGTTATCCCCGTGGAGATCGGAGCACCTAGCCCTCGGTGGAGGCTTACAGTGAAGAAGGTAATTCTGACCAACTGAGAGCCAACCTCGACCTGGTGGAGGAAATGCGGGGCAGGGCGCGGCTTCGAATGGCAGCCTACCGGCAACGGGCCGCGAAGTACTACAACGCGCGTGTGCGCCCGAACGTTCCTACCAGGAGACCTAGTTCTCCGGCGGGCCGAGGTCTCAAAGCCAACTGAAGGAGGTAAGCTAGCCCCTAACTGGGAAGGACCCTACCGGATCACCGAGACGCTGCACCACGGAGCTTATAAAATTGAAGGACTTGATGGGACGCCACTTCCCAGGACGTGGAATGCGGATAACCTCCGCCGGTATTATCAGTAATGTATCCATTTTTTCATGATAAGCATGTCCCCGTGTTTGCTTGGGTGTTCATCCCTTATTCAATGCTAACAAGATTCAATTTTAGTTATCTAAATCTTCTCAAAGCCCTGCACCAGCCAGGCATAAGCCCAGTGTACCACTGGCAGAGCGGTGTACCACCGGCTCTCAGCAACAAAAGCCCGGCACTTCGTCGGCACTCAAAGCCCTGCACCAGCCAGGCATAAGCCCAGTGTACCACTGGCAGAGCGGTGTACCACCGGCTCTCAGCAACAAAAGCCCGGCACTTCGTCGGCACTCAAAGCCCTGCACCAGCCAGGCATAAGCCCAGTGTACCACTGGCAGAGCGGTGTACCACCGGCTCTCAGCAACAAAAGCCCGGCACTTCGTCGGCACTCAAAGCCCTGCACCAGCCAGGCATAAGCCCAGTGTACCACTGGCAGAGCGGTGTACCACCGGCTCTCAGCAACAAAAGCCCGGCACTTCGTCGGCACTCAAAGCCCTGCACCAGCCAGGCATAAGCCCAGTGTACCACTGGCAGAGCGGTGTACCACCGGCTCTCAGCAACAAAAGCCCGGCACTTCGTCGGCACTCAAAGCCCTGCACCAGCCAGGCATAAGCCCAGTGTACCACTGGCAGAGCGGTGTACCACCGGCTCTCAGCAACAAAAGCCCGGCACTTCGTCGGCACTCAAAGCCCTGCACCAGCCAGGCATAAGCCCAGTGTACCACTGGCAGAGCGGTGTACCACCGGCTCTCAGCAACAAAAGCCCGGCACTTCGGCACTCAAAGCCCTGCACCAGCCAGGCATAAGCCCAGTGTACCACTGGCAGAGCGGTGTACCACCGGCTCTCAGCAACAAAAGCCCGGCACTTCGTCGGCACTCAAAGCCCTGCACCAGCCAGGCATAAGCCCAGTGTACCACTGGCAGAGCGGTGTACCACCGGCTCTCAGCAACAAAAGCCCGGCACTTCGTCGGCACTCAAAGCCCTGCACCAGCCAGGCATAAGCCCAGTGTACCACTGGCAGAGCGGTGTACCACCGGCTCTCAGCAACAAAAGCCCGGCACTTCGTCGGCACTCAAAGCCCTGCACCAGCCAGGCATAAGCCCAGTGTACCACTGGCAGAGCGGTGTACCACCGGCTCTCAGCAACAAAAGCCCGGCACTTCGTCGGCACTCAAAGCCCTGCACCAGCCAGGCATAAGCCCAGTGTACCACTGGCAGAGCGGTGTACCACCGGCTCTCAGCAACAAAAGCCCGGCACTTCGTCGGCACTCAAAGCCCTGCACCAGCCAGGCATAAGCCCAGTGTACCACTGGCAGAGCGGTGTACCACCGGCTCTCAACAACAAAAGCCCGGCACTTCGTCGGCACTCAAAGCCCTGCACCAGCCAGGCATAAGCCCAGTGTACCACTGGCAGAGCGGTGTACCACCGGCGCAACAAAAGCCCGGCACCCGTCGGCACTTAAAGCCCGCATCAAGCATAAAACCCGGCTAACCGCCGGCGGATTGACGTACAAGGGTTCTTCGCAGTCAGGACCCGACACTCTACCGGTCAGGTCAAAGCAAGTCCCGCGGGCATCAAGCCGCGCGCCAGACCAACACCAGGTTCGATGCTTGACCAAGCGTCGCGCCTGTAGCCCCAAGGGCGCCTACCGGCCTAGCCTCCGGTCAGCGGTGCCCCCGCTCCCAAGATTCAACCCGCCTAACTTTAACTAGCGGGTCCATGTAATAAGGCGGAACGGCGTGGGTAGGAAGGTGTTCCCTAGAATCGACGGAACGAACGGACTCGTGTGGTCCATGTCAAACAGCAAAGTCAATAACAGTGCGAAAATCGTCAAGAAAGGTATTTTCATTAATAGAAGGGATTACAAAACCCCGACGTAGTCGGGCTTACAAAAAAAAAAAAAAGAAAAGAGCAAATAGCGGGTGCGAGTTCAGGGCTCCGCCGGTGCGGGTTCGTCATCGGAAGGGGACGGGTCCGACGATGGCTCTGGCTCAACCTCCAGGGCGCGGGGAAATCCAGGTCCTTGGCCACTTTTTCTTTGGCATACTGGAACCGTCGAGGAACGCGCGGCTGAAGCTTCGGCTAGGTCGTCTGTGTAACGCTCAGACGACCTGTACTCTTCGACAAGCCCAGCAGCTCGAGTTTTCTCTGCGGCTAAGGCTTCCACCGCATCCCTCTCGGTTTCTCTGGCGCGACCTAACTCCTCCTTATGCCGGCCAGCCTCTTCTTTTGCCGCTCGGCCTCTGCTCTCGCCGCTCTAGCCTCCTCCGACGCCGCCCCGCCCGCTCCTCTGCCTCCCGAAGAGCCTCGGTTAGCTCCGAGATGCATGTCCCTCGCCATAACCGCGCTCTCGGATTCCATCATCTGGGAGATCGCCGCGCGCGCGCGGTTGGCCTCGATCTCCGCTTTGCCCTCGGCGGCTCTTACCTCGCTGGCGCAGGACTCTTTGACCTCCCCCAGTGCCTTCTCCGCTGCCTCTGCGCGATCCTGCATCTCCCGGAGAAGGTTCTTCTCCCCGCGGATCACCTCCCTAGCGGCCTTTAGGGAATGCACGATCTGCGCACAAACCTCAGTCAGCGAAATATGCATATATGAACAATAAGGATAAGGGGCGAAAAGGTCGCCTACCCTGAACGCAGCGGCATAAGATTCCCTGAAAAATTCGCCTGTCTTCTGACGACCGAGGCCTTCGGTGATCCTGGGATCCAAAACCGAGCCCAGGACCTGCTCGGCCCAATAGCCATCACCCAGGAAGTCCAGGGGCGACCTGGATGCGTCCCCACTTCCCTCGGCCGCCTCTGACCTCCCCGGCCCTGTGGGCGGGTCGCCCCTAATGGCCCCTCGGGGGCTGGACTGGTGGGGCCGGATGGCCCCTCACCCCAGTCCCGGCTGGCACCAAATGAAGTCGCTCCCTCGGGAGCCGGGACCCTCCGGTCGGCACGGGCTCCCCCACCACCGACTCTGCAGCGGCCTCCCGCTACGGCTCCAGCCTCTGGTGGAGTGTCGGCCGTGAGGTCGACCTCCGCGGGACAGGGATGTGTGCGGAATCCGGGAGGGGAGGTCCTCGCTGGGGAGGGGGCCCTCGCGGAGGAGGCGGGGGGAGCCCGGATCACCAGGCGCTTCGGGGCCGGGGCTTGCTGCCCCCCGGATGATCCTTCCCGACCCCTTTCTTGATGGCCTTTAACAATTTCGCCCTCGGAACCTTCATTGCTGCACAATGCAAGTCAAGTTTTCAGCAAAAAAAAAAAAAAAAAAAAGAAAAGGAAGGGAGAAGCGGGATTCTAACTAAGTGCGAAGAGGACTTACCCCGATGGGAGATTAGGCCCGCCAACTCGAAGTTCTCCTCCCCTAGCAATAGGGTGTACCGGGGAATCTCGGCAGTCAGCAAGGCCCCCATCGCCTCCCGGTCCCCAGGCTGGACGGTCGCGACGTTCCCTCGGAGGTCGGGGTTCCCCCACCGGGGCCGGACTTGATCGATATTAGCAAAAAGAAACGGGGTTTCCACCCCTTAATCGATGAAGGCAAAAGGAGTTTATGACCCTATTGGGTCGGGGCTGAAACACCCACCACCCCTTCTGGGCCCGAAGAGAATAAAAGTTACGGAACAAACTGACCCTAGGGGTAATACCTAGGCGATGACAAAGGATAACGAAGGCGCTAATTACCCGACAGGAGTTCGGGACTAGCTGGGAGGGAGTTAAGGAATAAAAGTCAAGGAGCGTGATAAAGAAAGGGTGGAAAGGAGGACGGAGGCCTACCTGTAGGCAGACCTCGTAAAAAGCTACGCGACCGGGTCGGGAGGAGATAACCCGGTCGTCAGGGTCGGAAGAAATAATTTGATCTCCTGAGGGATCCGATAACGGGCCCGGATCCTTTCCAGATCCGACGTGTCATCGAGGAGGCTACCCCCCCTGGGGATTCCTCCACCCTCGAGGAGGTCCCGGCCCCCGGCCGACGACCCCTCAACGAGACTCCACCGGCAGCTCCACCGCCGGCTCCGCCGGCGGCCTGCCGCCGGGCCAAAGGAATGTGGTCCTCTGAATCAGAGGACCACTCGATTGGAGGAGAAGGAGAAGGGGTTTGGGGCCCTACAGAGGGAGGACGGTCCTCAGAACCGTCCTCCGATGTCCAAGAGGGTAGACTCATGAAAAAAGAATCAAGATGAAAGAAGCTGACCTGGAGAAACAGAAAATCGGACGCGAGCTTGCAGGTTGCAGGAGCGCTAGAACAGGCAGAGAGGAAGACGATGATGGGTGGTATGGTGCCAGTTCCTTCCCCCTCGCCTGGCTTTGAGGGGTTTTCAAAACATCCCGCCATGTCCCGTCGGCCACGCGGCCCTTCGCCATACGCTGGCTCGCCTCGAGGAATGCCCAGCGCGCGGCGCGATGCGCCCCCGACCAATGGTGGGGCCCCCGTTGATATCGCCGTAATAGGAAGAAATCATTACGCACCTTTCCGCGCGGACTTCGAAGAGTCGATCCTCACTTTCGAGGACGATCATGGCTGGCGTGATACGGAAGGCCGTCTCTTTGCATCCCCGTACCGTCCGCATAAGGAACAAGGCTAGGGATCAGCCACGTGGAGAACGCCCCTTGGGCCTCAGCGGTGGGACCCGCTTCGCCCCAGGGGCGAGGGGGCATCTGATATGACTGATCCCAACGTCATCAGGCAAGGTAACGGCCGTCAGCCATTTCCCCACCCCCGGCACCCCCTCGGGGTCGGGGTGGGGTCATCGTTTCCTAACCCCGGGGCCCCTACCAGCCCCGGGGTGAGCGGCCATTTCCCCACCCCCGGCACCCCCTCGGGGTCGGGGTGGGGTCATCGTTTCCTAACCCCGGGGCCCCTACCAGCCCCGGGGTGAGCGCCATTTCCCCACCCCCGGCACCCCCTCGGGGTCGGGGTGGGGTCATCGTTTCCTAACCCCGGGGCCCCTACCAGCCCCGGGGTGAGCGGCCATTTCCCCACCCCCGGCACCCCCTCGGGGTCGGGGTGGGGTCATCGTTTCCTAACCCCGGGGCCCCTACCAGCCCCGGGGTGAGCGGCCATTTCCCCACCCCCGGCACCCCCTCGGGGTCGGGGTGGGGTCATCGTTTCCTAACCCCGGGGCCCCTACCAGCCCCGGGGTGAGCGGCCATTTCCCCACCCCCGGCACCCCCTCGGGGTCGGGGTGGGGTCATCGTTTCCTAACCCCGGGGCCCCTACCAGCCCCGGGGTGAGCGGCCATTTCCCCACCCCCGGCACCCCCTCGGGGTCGGGGTGGGGTCATCGTTTCCTAACCCCGGGGCCCCTACCAGCCCCGGGGTGAGCGGCCATTTCCCCACCCCCGGCACCCCCTTGGGGTCGGGGTGGGGTCATCGTTTCCTAACCCCGGGGCCCCTACCAGCCCCGGGGTGAGCGGCCATTTCCCCACCCCCACCCCCTCGGGGTCGGGGTGGGGTCATCGTTTCCTAACCCCGGGGCCCCTACCAGCCCCGGGGTGAGCGGCCATTTCCCCACCCCCGGCACTCCCTCGGGGTCGGGGTGGGGTCATCGCTTCCTAACCCCGGGGTCCTACTGGCCTCAGGGTGCATGGTCGACATGCTATTCAACCGCCAAAGAAAACAGCAACTGTCAGCACGTACGGTGCTCACGCATGATCTCCGGCACATGGCTGTGCCTTGCCGTGGTACCATTTCGTACTCCTTTAAAATGTGCGCCGGTACGGAGGGTCACGTCTCATAACGATGTTTGGCGCATTGCATGCCACTGTGCGCCACTACGCCTTGCTAGGATGTACGACTCGCCGCCTCTAGTAATAGGAGCCCAGCTACGTCCATCAAAAACAGTACAAAAGAAAGGTCTTCCGAAGCTGCACAGGACGGTTTTTAGACAGGTAAAAAGAGAGATATGGAGGAGGTAGGCCGGATTCAACCTCTGGTTTTAGAGAGCTTTTTCCTCCCTGCTCAAAACCCTAACTGCCTCAGCTTCCCTTCGCGGGGGGGTGGTTCTTTGTCTGAACCCAAGCCACTGACTTGATCGTCGGAGGGTCCCCACCGGTGCCACCGGTCCTTGGGGACTTTTCTTGCAGGACTTCCCGGGGCGAGACGTCCGTTTTCCCCGACGTTTGAAGAAGGTGACTTGGCGCCATCAGTTCTCATATAAAGGCTGGTTAGAATAAGTTCACCTGTCTTTTAGACAAAAATGCTAGACACATCCATCCTTTGAATATATTCAGACCATATGTCAATAGGCTCATTCTGGGTCGAGCAAATTCCCAATTTCACTGAAGCCAAAATAATATAGCATGAAAAGGAAAATAGAAGGGTTTTAAGTTCTCATGCCATGCCTTTCTATCGTCAACATAACATACTACATTTATTTTTTATCAGTTTCATCAGTCCCATTGCAGCGCTCGAGTCAATTGCAATTACAGCACAGCATAATGGTGCAAAATATCAAATTTACATAATTCATGACAAATTCATAATATGCAAACCAGTTCTTATTGTTATTCTCATTTCCAGGGCAAAAACAGCAATTGATGGTGGCCAAAATAATAGTACAATGAAAACTGACCGAGAAGTTTACCAATCAAGAATGGATGCAAACCCATATTCAGGGCCCCCCCTCCAAGAGTAATATGCAACCCTGGTCTCATAGAAACCTGCAACAAAATTAAAATGATGATAACAAGGGATACAACTGAGGTCTCAAGCAATGGTCGCTCCATATGGCTCAAATACTACAGAAAACTAGGAATGATGAACACTAATAAATTGATGCCAGACGATTTACAGAGATTTCACATTGTGGCATTAATTTGTGAAGTTTTCAAGCGCAGCAAAATATTAAATTTCCTTGGATAGGATAGACAAAGATGTAGTAGCAATGGCAGGCATTAAGTAACGAATTGACTAGGCAAAAGTTGGGCTGCAGCTAATAGACTCTTCATGATAGATCTGGCATATACAAAGGCACAACCTTAAGATACCATTCAGAGGATATTCTTGAAAGAGACCATGCAACAATCGGTGGAAAAGTTGATGAAACTAAAGGCTCTTGGCTTCAGGTTGCTTCTGGAAAAATTTGTTTGGATTTTGATTGCTTCAGATTGCTCTGCCACTACATAATTTGATTGGATTTTGGAAACACGATCAGATATATGTCATGCAATATTCCTTTGACAGAACACATTCTAGCCTATCTATTCATCTATATATAAAACTAACTATTACCTAGGCTTCACCTATATGAAGTACCACGTGAAACCTGTATAAGCATTGCTGTTTGCACAACTTCAACAATACATGCATAGAACATTGAAGGCATCTTGTTTTAAGAAGAAACAATAATCTATTTATGCAACCAAAAGCTATATGAGATCCCTCTCACCCCTGGCAAGCTGTGTGCTTGCTTAAATTGCCAACTGTTTTGATAGGAAATGGATGAGTTGTAAGAATGCTCAATATAGTTATGTATGGAGGCAAGAACCGCTAGCCTCATTGTCCTTTCCTTTCAAAATCACTACATTTTAGAGAATAAAAGAAATCAGTCTTGTCAGAGAAAAAATTGGTCCTTTGTTTTCTGTTACCCCCTAGAATTTCTTTTTCAGTACCAAACACACAAAAAGAAGATTCCTCTCCCACAAACTTTCATTTCTTTTATTTTCACAACAATCAAAGAAAGCATGATCCCTCATATGTTTTGTGAGCTCAGGAATAAGTAGACAAGCTATGGAGATTCACTCCTTTATCTTCAAGATCAAGATATAACAACATAATCTCACTTCACCACCTAAGTGATATATTTTTCAGAATTACAGTAGCTGTTAGTAATTTATGAATAATATGTCACAGTAGTAGCACTACGTATATTACGTTTAGATCAACATTTTACTATTTCTAGGGAAACTTATTATGCAAGAAAGAAAGGTAAGTTTATTTTCTAGTCCCATATTGGTGCACATATAGACCTTTAAGCCCTTGTAGGATGCTAAAAATATTTCTTTGTCTGACTCACCAAGTATAGAATGGCTTTCTTCAAGGTGATTTTAACAAGCAAACAATATTTTTATTAGCATAAGAGAAGTTGTACTACATAAAAACGAGTTTACAAGCTAAAACACCTTTTATATACTGTTTTTGCTGCTCATTTCTTTTTGTCCACATAAAGCACATTTTACAGAAGTGCCCAACTAAAAGATAATGTGCCACTAGAGGTTACAAGGCTGATTAGAAAAAGCAAAATAATGATAGAAAATATTAATCTATAATTGATAGAGATCCAAGCTGTACTACTTAGGGACTTCTACTAGATTTAATTTTAGTTGTCAATTTGCTGTACTCTCCATTTACTTGTGGTTGTTTCGAGTTTTCTCTGGGTTCCGAATCAACAGCTGAGACTGAAAGATCTCATGTTTTATTTTATGGCTTGAAATGTCTAGTTGCTCTAATGGTACTATCCAAAGAGGTCTATACGGGCTGTAGCAACTGTGGATGTTAACCACACATTATAAAGGTATTTTAGGGACTCCAAGAGTCCCATTAAAAATTTTATTTTCTTTAAATTTTGAGGTAAAATTTAAAAACAGATTTTATGCAGAAGCAGTATTTTCTTTCCTCCTGTAGTGTGATGCTGTAAAAAAGGCATAAAGCTTTCAACCCTAGGGGTCATTCCTAGGTCCCTGTGAGAGTCCTGTTCCATCTTGTCCCTTTCCTTTACCTTTTTGTTCTCACTTATTATTTTCTTAAGTCCAAAACCATCTTTATTTTAATCATTACTGATCAATAATATAGTTTTATTTCTATAGAACTTCCCTTCATATAGGTATCATAAGTTTCCCAGACAATTCCTGCAAGTGCTTAATTTTGATTAGTCCATTGCATTAATCTTTGAAAAACCAATATATGGCCTAGCTTCATAGCCCCTCTATTAGATAATAGTCATTGATGTCTTTTCATCTAGCCACTAACTTTCTAGTTCACTTTTATTGAAAACTCTAGGTCTAAAATTAAAATTGGAGCAAGTCTTTATATCACCCATTATATCCTAAAACCCTATCAACTTCAACTAATGCATTTAATTAAAGGGAAATTGGAGCAAGTCTCTATACAAGTCCTAGCACCCTAAAACCCTATCAACTTCAACTTATGCATTTCCCTTTGATACTTACATCAATTTAGTATTAAAGCTTAGGTTACCAACCAATATATGATCATCAAGAACAATTTTGATATTAAAGTGATGGGAATCTTTTGAACACTAGAACAATGCAATATCTTGTTGATTAGCATACAGAACAAACTAGATGCGGTGCCGAAATCTCTACAAGCCTTTAATCACATTTTTTCAATTAAAAATTAAGAGTAGACCAAATCATCCAATTTCCTAGTTAGGAGATAATGTAGATGTACATCAATGGCAAAGCACTAGAGCACCAACAGCTCCAAGGCATAAAAGGCGAACTGCCACATCAACGGTAGCTCAAGTAGTTGATCAAGAATGTGAAGAAGATATTAAGGGTTACACAATGCCAATTTCAACAGCAAACCATCAATATGGAAGTCAGATTAAGGATAATATAGGGTTAGCTCAAGTGCTGATAATTTTGGATTTACTTGATAGTTTGGTACCCTAGGTTGGCCTCCACTCTTTGAGTCCCTCTTCCACTTGTCCCTTTGCATCCTGGCAACTACCAGAATATCAAAACTAGTTCTGATTGCATGCCTTGACATCAACATCAAAAATTTTATTCTTCAATTTGAGATTACCAAGGTCAGGTCTTATATGTTGGCTGCCAATTACTTTTGCCTCACTCTATTCTGTTTGCTGAATTATCCTGATTAGGAAGGGTTAAGGCAAGCCTATGCCATGGTGCGGGCACCAGGATCAAGCAGAGGATTCTTAACCATTTATGGATATCTGATTAGTTATGATTCAAGTCTTGAGTTGGGAAATAAAGTTTAGTTTATTTTGAGTCCCGTCCAGTTCATTTTATTCTAAATTGAGTCATATCCAGTTCAGGTGTCTTGTAGTAAGTTCATCAGCTTACAAGAGGAGACATCAGTATTGGAGCAGAAGATAAGGCCATCACAGTCAGACAGAGCAGCTGCTAAATTCAAGTTGGTGCCACACCTACTTCAAGCAACCCATATGCCACCTAGTAGATTAAGCAACCTTTCCGATCTGGATGATCATTTTTCTCATCTGACCGATGCCGATTTCATACCAAATTAAGCTGCCGCTGATTGCATCTCAATCATATCTAGAAGATCACCTGCCTCATCTGGACGCCATAGATTTCATGCCAAATCCAGCTGCCGCTGATTGCATCTAGAAGATCACCTTTCTTATCTGGACGCTGCAGATTTCATGCCAAATTTGATTAGAGCGCCTTTTTTTTTTCTTTTCTCTCTTTCCATATTTCTTGGGCATCAAGTCTCTTGCTCTATAAAAGAGACCCTCTTGCATGAATGATGTATCTTTTATTATTAATCAATCAATCTAAGTTTTGAGTTATTGTGATTTTGTTAGTTGGTTCTCTGGTGCTCTTGTTTCCCTCCTCCTGCGCGTGCCAACATCCCAAGTCTTCAGGAGAAATCTTGGCTGCCCTCTCCTTTTCTCTACTCATTTCTTGTCTTTTTGCCTCTATTCTACATTTTTCTATGATTCTTTAACCCTTGTATGGTGATCTTGCAGATCCCTCAATAGCCATGAATCCAGAATTCAAGGCGATCGTTATCCAGAACAGCGGATACTTGGCTACAGATCCATGGGCTCAAGGCTTAATCATCTAGGGGGCATCCGCCAGGCAGAGCAACCCCTTCAACACTTTGATCTTTCCCCTCTTGCAGATACACCCCTTTAATCTACTAGTAACTTTATTGTAGGAGAACAAGTCCTACCAGGGCTTTTTAGCCTCGGCGGTCATTCTTCTTTATTTTTTTAGGAACTGTTTCGCGTGCGGATTTACTATGAATTTTCTGAATCCCTCTTAGGCTATTACTTTGGAAGAATAATCAACTGCAATCATTAAACATTAAAAAAAAATTACTTGCATGCGAATCGATCCTGCATCAGTTTGGTATCAGAGCATAGTTAGGGCTTAATTTTAATTCACGTTATCATGAGTATATCATCTGTTAATTGAATTGTTTCTGCCTGCATACACATCAGAAAATTACAAAATTATTTCTCTGGATTCGATATAATTGAAGGTATTTTTGTTAATTTTTGAGGATTTAATTCGATCTATGGAAATTTTTTTTTTTCTGAGATTTATTGCTATTTATCGATTTCTGGATTAGGGTTTGTGTTTTACATGTCATTCATCTGCATTAAATTACTCTTAAGGGCTTTCATTGATGTCAGATAAGGGAGGGATTGAGACCCCTTCCTTGGCCCAAAACAACCACCCGTGCATTCCGATCCCAAGCCTCTAATCTAAAACTGAGTATCAACTTAATTGACATTTGCTCTAGAAGGCTAGGGCACCAACAGTCGGTTTAGTGTACTGAAGGAGACTAGTACAAATCAATTTGGCATGTGCTCTGAAATTGGTATCTAGAAGGGAGGTTAAATATCAAACGACTTAAGCGGAGTGTTGAGGTTATTTTAATTAGGCACCTACAATTTGCGGAACGAGCCTCCCCCCTTTCACCTGTTCCAACTGGCCAATTGAAGAGTTACTGTTAGATTGGCTTGCATTAAGCCAAATCCTTTACTCTGGATGATTAGGTCTAGCATACCGTAGTCTAAGTCAGTCTGAGTCTAGTATGCTTGATTGTGCTTGCATGTGCATTAGATCAGGAGCATCTTTTCGTTCGTCACCACCTCCATTATAGGTTGAACCCATGGCTAATCAAAACATTGATGATTACTTAAGGATCTTCACTGAACAACTAGCTCGAATGAACCAAGACATCAAGCAATATGAGGCTAGATTAGGGTCCAGGTTTGATCAAGTCGAAACTAGGTTGGGCATCTTAGAGGAAGCCCGTGAGTCCCACACTGAGTCTGATCATGAGACCCCACCTCATCCTAGGAGAGCCCAACAGCTTAACCTCTACATAAGGCCAAACCCTAGGAGATCACTTCGACCTGATCCAATCCTAGATGTCCTTCCTAGGAGACCCAATCATGAAGTAGTAGACCAAGAAGAAAAGCTCTTAGAAGTGTCAGACTTGAAGCACCTACTTTCGATGGCTCTATGAACCCTAAGGACTACCTAGATTAGGAGGAAGGGATGAACCGATACTTTGACTGGTATGATATGTCTGAAGAGCATAAGTTTAAGTTTGCCAAGCTTAAGTTAGTACGATAGGCTAGGTTATACTGGGCCACTTTAGAGCGAAGGCAATTATTAGAGGGAAGAGACCCCATAGTCACCTGGCATGCCATGAAGGCTAGACTTAGGTCCAATTATGTCCCCACATCGTATGAACAGAGCCTATTGAAGGGATTAATTCAGGGTAGTAAAACTGTGAATGAATATACATTGCTATATTCCAAGAGTATATAATATCGTTCAGTCTGAGGAAGTCACCCTATCCAAGTTTAGGCATGGCCTGAGAGCAGATATTCAAAGAGAACTCTACCTAAGAAGGGTACACGATTTAGAAGAAGCTTACCAAGTTGCTAGGGATTATGAACGTTTTCAGAGAGGGCCATCCTATCGTAGATCAGAGGCTACCAAGAGCCCTAGCCCATATCCAGGATCTAGCCAGGCCTATCCTAGTTGTCCCAAACCTACCCAGTACTCAGACCCCCGTCAGGCTTTCTCGAGTCAACCCAATACTAGCCGACCCAATACAAGCCGAACTGAGTTGAGTCGACCCCAGAATAGTACCCTTATACCCCAGAGAGAGGATAAGGGCAAATCTGTAGAGGTCCAAAGAAATTCCAACCCCAGATCAAATGCTTTAGATGCAACAAACCGGGACATATGATCAATCAGTGCCCAGTCAATCCCTTAATATAGATGAGTTACCTGAGACTGAATCCGAGTCCCTAGTTGAGCCTGAGGGAGAGGTCTATGAGGCTGATACCCATATGATAGATGAGTACGATGGAGAGGAGGAAATATTTGAGTCTGAAGACTTACTAGGAGTGGTTAGATGTATCTTGACCCAACTCAAACTAAGGACCAGAAAGATTGGCGTAGGACTAACATCCTACGGACTTTTATTAAGATAGGGGATAAGGTGCTCAAGATCATAGTGGATAGCGGGAGTTGTGTCAATGCCGTCTCTACCAATACAGTTAAGTCATTAGGATTGACCATAGTTCCCCATCCTAGTCCCTATAAGGTCTCATGGGTAGATTCCACCTCTATCCCAATCAAGTCCATATGCAAATGCTAATCAAATTACAAAATTATGAGGAAAAGGTCTGGTGCGATGTAATTCCTATGGATGTTAATAGTATTATATTAGGTCGACCTTGGCTTGACGATCACGATGCCACCTTGTTTGGTCGATCCAACATCTGCTCTTTTAAACACAATGGAACAAGTATGTGATACATCCAACTCCACCTAGGGACCCAATCAAGAAAGGATCTAGCAACCTTAAGGATAGCAAGCCAAAAGTTAATCTAATTAAAGCTAAGGAATTAGAAAAGGACATCACTAAGGGTAATCCTGTTTGGATTTTGACCACTAAAGAGATCTATGAATCAGTCCAAAAGGAACAACCCCCAGAAGTAATTGAGATCCTAGAGGAGTTTAAGGATGTCTTCCCTAAAGAATTGCCTGATCAGTTACCACCCTGAGACACATCCAACATGCCATTGACCTGATCCCAGGATCCACCCTCCCAAACCTTCCCCATTATAGGATGAACCCCACTGAGCATCAAGAACTACAAAAACAAGTGGGAGAATTACTTAGGAAAGGTTTCATTAGGGAAAGCTTAAGTCCTTGTGCAGTTCCTGCACTATTAACCCTAAGAAGGATGGTACCTAAGAATGTGCATGGACAGTAGGGCCATCAACAAAATCACTATCAAGTATAGGTTCCCTATCCCCAGACTAGATGACATGTTGGACATGATGGCGGGTGCCACTATCTTTTCCAAAATAGACCTTAAGAGTGGCTACCATCAGTTAGAATTAGACCAGGGGATGAGTGGAAGACTGCATTTAAGACTAGAGATGGTCTATTTGAGTGGGTCGTGATGCCTTTTGGGCTGTCAAACGCACCTAGCACATTCATGAGAATCATGACCCAGGTCCTGAAAGAGTACACAAAAAAATTCTTAGTGGTATTTTGATGATATATTAATTTATAGCAAGACCAAAGAGGACCATCTTAACCATCTCAGATTAATCTGTCAGACCCTTAGAGAGAATAGCCTATATGCAAACCTTAAGAAGTGTGATTTCATGACGCATAGGGTTATCTTTCTAGGTTTTGTGGTAACCCCAGAAGGTCTTTCAGCGGATCCTGAAAAGGTTAGGTCGGTCGTAGAGTGGCCGGTACCCATGAACGTCCATGATGTCTGCAGCTTCCATGGCCTAGCAACCTTTTACAGGAGATTCATTAGGGGATTTAGCACCATCGTCGCACCCATCACTGATTGTATTAGGAAGGGTAATTTGAGTGGACTAAGTCAGCTAATAAGGCCTTCCTAGAGCTTAAGGATAGGATGACTCATGCACCCATACTTAGACTTCCAGACTTTTCTAAGGTGTTTGAGGTTGTGTGCGACGTGTCGGAGTAATATAGGTGGAGTGTTAAGCCAAGAAAATCATCCCATAGCTTTCTTTAGTGAAAAACTAAATGAAGCTAAACTTAGATATTCCACCTATGATAAGGAATTCTATGCGGTAGTACAAGCCTTAAGTATTGGAGACATTACTTACTACCGCAGGAGTTTGTCTTATTTTCTGATCATGAGGCACTCGATTTCTGAACTCCCAAAAGAAGCTAAATTCTAGGCACGACAAATGGGTTGAATACATTCAGGCATACACTTTTGTCCTGAAACACCGTGCCGGTATAGAAAATAAGGTAGCAGATGCCCTAAGCCGTAAGTCTTTGTTGTTGAGTACTGTTAGCACCGAAGTTATAGGATTCGATCGGATAAAAGATGAGTATGAGACATGTCATGACTTTGGTAAAATTTATAAGATCCTTCAGCTAGGGCCATCCAGTACCAATGGAGATTATACCATCCAGGATGGTTACCATTTTAGGGGCAATAGACTTTGTATCCCTAGGACGTCACTTAGAGAATTTCTAGTCTGGGAATGCATGCTGGGGGATTAGCTGGTCATTTTGGAAGAGATAAGACTATTCTAGCGATAGAGGACCAATTTTACTGGCCAAGATTAAAAAGGCTCGTTGCCCTGATAATAGCCCGGATGTCGAACTTGTGCCGTTGCAAAATAGCAGAAGCAGAACACCGGTCTATATACTCCTTTGCCAGTGCCTGATCGTCCTTGGAAAGACCTCAGTATGGACTTCATTCTAGGATTACCTAAAACCCAGAAGAAGCACGACTCCATCTTTGTAGTGGTCGATAGGTTCTCTAAGATGGCTCATTTCATCCCTTGTTCGCAAACCTTTGACGCGTCTAGGGTAGCCCGACTTTTCTTAGACAGCGTGGTCAAGCTCTATGGCCTACCTAAGACCATTGTTTCTGATAGGGATGTTAGGTTCACCAGCTACTTTTGGAAAACGCTATGGCATCTGTTAGGACCAAACTTAATTTTTCGCAGCCTTTCACCTCCAAACGATGGGCAAACTGAAGTGGTGAACCGTAGTCTAGGAAACCTTCTTAGGTGCCTTGTAGGCGAACACCTAGGGACGTGGGATTTATTACTGCCTCGTGCAGAGTTTGCCTATAATAGCTCAGTGAACAGGTCCACGGGCAAGAGTCCATTTGAGATAGTCCATGGGTACAAGCCTAATCGTCCACTTGATCTAATTCCTTTACCCCTCTACACACGAGTCTCAGAGTCCGCACAAGCATTTGCACAACATATCAAAGACTTACATAAGGACATTAGCCAGAAAATAAATCTAAGTAATGAAACTTATAAAAGACTGGCTAACTCAAGAAGAGCCAAAGAGTTCGGTGTAGGGGATTATGTCATGGTTAGGCTTAGGCCTGAACGGTTCCCACCAGGTACCATTAAGAAACTTCACGCTCGCGGAGCTGTCCCTTTAAAATAATAGAGAAGGTAGGACCCAATGCCTATGTGCTAGATCTGCCCTCGGATTGGGGCATTAGCTCTACCTTCAATATTGCAGACCTAGTAGAATATAGGGAACCGGCAGCGATTCCTAGTGAGTACTTTGGACCTAACCCTCCTTTCATGAGCGAACCTACCCAAGAGTGTCCACCACCAATTTTACCTGAGCAAGGAGAGCGGATCGAGCGTATCCTAGATGATCAAGCCATTATGACCCGGAACCAGGTTATCAATGCTACCTGGTCCGATGGCAGGGTTGCTCCAAATCTGATGATTCATGGATTACTCGAGAGGACTTGCAACACCTCGACCCAGACCTACTGAGAGATACCAGAGCCAGAATGACCCATACTGACGGGGTCGAGTTCTTCCCATCCCAAGAGAATTGGTGCGGGCACCAGGATCAAGCAAAGGATTCTTCCCTATGTGGATATTTGATTAGTTATGATTCAAGTTTTGAGTTGGAAAATAAAGTTTAGTTTATTTTGAGTCTCATCCAGTTCATTTTATTCCAAATTGAGTCCTATCCAGTTCAGTTTATTTTAATGTGAGTCCTGTAGTAAGTTCATTAGCTTACAAGAGGAGACATCAGTATTAGAGCAGAAGATAAGGCCATCACAGTCAGACAGAGCAGCTGCTAAATTCAAGTTGGTGCCACACCTACTTCAAGCAGCCCACATGCCACCTAGCAGAGCAAGCAACCTTTCCGATCTGGATGATCATTTTCCTTATTGCCGATGCCGATTTCATGCCAAATTAAGCTGTCACTGATTGTATCTCAATCATATCTAGAAGATCACCTGCCTCATCTGGACGCCACAGATTTCATGCCGAATCCAGCTGCCGCTGATTGCATCTAGAAGATCACCTTCCTCATCTGGACGTGCAGATTTCATGCCAAATTTGATTAGAACGCTTTTTTTTTTTTCTCTCTTTCCATATCTGTATTTTCTTGGGCACTAAGTCTCTTGCTCTATAAAAGAGACCCTCTTATATGAATGATGTATCTTTTAATATTAATCAATCAATCCAAGTTTTAAGTTATTGTGATTTTTGTTAGTTGGTTTTCTGGTGCTCTTGTTTCCCTCCTCCTGCACGTGCCAACATCCCAAGTCTCCAGGAG
Source organism: Calamus simplicifolius (assembly GCA_900491605.1). Lineage (NCBI taxonomy): Eukaryota > Viridiplantae > Streptophyta > Magnoliopsida > Arecales > Arecaceae > Calamus > Calamus simplicifolius. Next base: position 2,079,035 of record UESW01003900.1, on the reverse strand, counting down.
AAATCTTGGTCGCCCTCTTCTTTTTTCTACTCCTTCCTTGTTTCTTGCCTCTATTCTACATTTTTCTATGATTCTTTAACCCTTGTATGGTGATCTTGTAGATCCCTCAGTAGCCACGAATCCAGGATTCAAGGCGATGTCATCTAGAACAACGGATACTTGGCCGCAGATCCGTGGACTCAAGGCTTGGTCATATATGGCGCATCCGCCAGGCAGAGCAACCCCTTCAACACTTTGATCTTCCCCCTCTTGCCAGGTACACCTCTCTAATATATTAGTAACTTTATTGTAGGAAGCAAGCCCTACCGGGGCTTCTTAGCCTCGGCGGTCCTTCTTTATTTTTTTAGGAACTGTTTCGCGTGCGGATTTACTGTGAATTTTTCTGAATCCCTCTTAGGCTATTACTTTGGGAGAATAATCAACTGCAATCATTAAACATTAATAAAAAAAATTACTTGCATGCGAATCGGTCCTGCATCATGCCAAGTTCAATGCTGCATAGATTTGGCTTTAGTGTGACTCAAGCATAGAAACCACCTGGATCTAGAACCTTAGAGTTGTAACTCATGTTTATCACCTTCTCCTCTTGGATATGTGGTCCACTGCTCATGATCTGTCTCTGTTTGAGGTCAGTCATACATTCTGAGAAGGTAACAAACAGAATGGTTGGAGGCTGGGTTGTTGAAATCTCTGACAATATGGATTGAATGGACTGTTGTCCTTAGCTCATGAATATTATATGGTTAATAGTTTTAGTGATTTCCTTTTTGAGATGCAATTATTAGGTTGTGCCACTGGTCTACCAGAAAAGGAAGGTTTTTTGAAGTCCCAATAAATGCAAAATCTACCAACATGCAATTGGCTTCAGCTGATGTCACTTGTAATTTGCTTCAGCAGTGAGACATGAACTCAATTTTTGTCTTTGAGAAGATCACAAGATGCCTGGAGTCCAATATTTGAAATTTTTTTCCCACAGCTATGGTAGGCATCCATTAGTTATCATTCAAACAAATAACCATTAGTTATCACCTTTTGTCTTGGTTAATGATTTGAAACTGGCTGACCAAAGGAAAGAAGGCTGAGCAGACTAAAATTAATTGACTAAAGGATAGTTAGCTAAGCAGACCAAATTTGGCTGATCAAAGGAAAAAAAAAGGCCAAGTAGACCAAAATTAGCCCTCCAGAGAAAAGAAGGCTGAGCAAACCAAAATTAGCCAACCAAAAAAAAAAAAAGAGACTCCAAATTAAGAACGTTCGTACTAATAGACATAGTTCAGCCAGAAGTATATCGATGAGGAAGTATTAATAGCCGATCACTTCTTCACAATACTTGGGAGCTCTGACAATCTTGAAGAGGTACTATTTATAATCTTCTTTGAGTTTTTACTTTTACCTTACGGTTATCTTTTTGTAATAAAAATAATATGAGAGCACTATCTCTCTACTATAATTCTATTTACTCTAGTTCAATCTTGAAAGCCCTACAAAAGTTGGTTCCATAAAGCCAACATCAATGAGAAACCCCAGTACATCTAAAGGTGGGCAGACCTTAGTATGCCCAATGATGTTGATTATCCCAATACGTCCAAGGGTACAAGGACTTTGGTAGGCCCAAGGATTATATAGAAATCCTAGTACATCCAAAGGGGGAAAGACCTTGGTATGCCAAAGGATGTTGACTATTTCGATATGTCCAAGAACATGAAGACCTTGGTACGTCTAAGGATTATATACAAACTCCAGTACGTCTGATGGTGGAAAGACCTTGGTATACCAAGGATGTTAATTGTCTCAGTATCTCTGAGGACACAAAGACCTTGGTACTCCCAAGGATTATTGTAAAGAAACCTTGATATATCCGAGGGTGGGAAGATCTTGGAACACCTAAGAAATGTTGACCGTCTTCCATTATGACTAAAGACATGAAGATCTTAGAACACCTACAAAATGTTAATAGACCACAACTATGGCTGAAGGCCATGAAACCATGAAGACTTTAGGGCAACTAAGGAATATGAATTCAGGATTCCTTGGTAGTTTGCAAAAAAATTCTTTGGTATTTTTTTAAAATAAGGATTCCATCAAATTTCCTCAGAATTTAGTATGGAAGTTCTTTGGCATTCTACACAAGAACTTCATCAGAATCCAGCAGGAAAACTCCTCGGTATTGTACATAAAGGTTCCTCCCATCTTTGTATGAAAAGTCATCGATATTTTATATGAAAACTCTCTGGAGAAAATTTCTAAGCATTTTGCACAGAAGTTCCTTGGATTTTTACATAAGAACTCCATGATATTCTTTAAAAAAGGATTTCAATGCAGACAAGGATTCTTTAATATTATATATAGAAGTTCTTCAATATTTTATATGAAGATTTCTCGGAAGGAATTCCTTCACATTCCTCGTAAGGGTTTCTCGAATTTCTACATTCCATGTTAAGAAGATTCAATTAAAGTCCCTCAGCATTATGCATGGAAATTCCTCAGTATTTTTTCGTGAAAAGAATTTTAAAAAGTTCCTCAATATTTTGTGAAAATTCCCCGATATTATATATGGAAGTTTCCTAATACTATCATAAAAGAATGGCATCAAAATTCTTGAAGAAGAGACATATGCTCGTGCATATAATTCAAGGTAAAATTCTATGGATCAAGTTTGCTTATTGTCTCTTCATAATCATATTCTTGTCAATGCACAACACTTGTATAAACTCACAAGGCAGAATTAAAATTTGAAGGACCAATGAAATAATCGACCTAAAATTCGACCAATCAATGAAATAGCCAACATAGAATTTAGCCGATCTATGAAATGCCTGATCTAAAATCTGCCAATCAAGATAAACACTAACTCAAAATTTAACAATCATTGAATTTATAAGTCCTCGGTTATTTTGGCCAACCTAGCATACTTGGAAAATTTTAAAGACATGTTTGGCATTACTTTGAATAATCCGTGGCTGAGGAATAGAGAGAAAGAACTGAGGAAAAGGAATAGCGAAAAGCAAAGGAAGATTAGCCGAGGAAGAGGAATAGAAAAAAAGCAAAGGAATATTGGCCAAAGGAAGATTAGCCAATGAAGAGGAATAGAAAAAAGCAAGGGAAGATTGTCCGAGGAATAAGTAAGGACTGGGAAACTAGTGAAAAAAAATTTACTAAAGAAGATTGAATGAAGAAAAATTGAATAATAAAAGGTGATAAAATATAAGTATGCCACTACGAAACTATACAAGATCATAGGAATATAAAAAATGATATCCAATTATCTGCTAGCAGAACCTTCTTCTAAAAGCCAGCCCCATCCAATATGATATGACCTAGAGTTTAAGATACAAGACTATTCTACTCAACTCAACTCAACTCATCTAAGCCTTTTTCCAACTACATGGGGTCGGCTACATGAATCTGCTTCCTCCACTCTGCTCTATTCAGGATTAAGTCGACACTCAAATTACAAATTATTGCTGCTGAAATCTGTCCTCCGACTCGGGCGCGGTCGAGCTTCAGAGTGGGCTTCCTCCTGGACGGACCTGCAAAACAGTCCTCACACGAGAGGCATTGGGGGTGGCCCTCTGCGGAAGACCCTCCGTCGCTCAAGTCAGCGAAAATCAACAACGAACAAATATAGGGAGAAGGCTCCCGCTGAAGAGTCTCTCCAGGGTGGCCTTTCAAGAGCTCTGAGCAGAGCATTAATAGCGGAAAGAAGGTTGAGAAGAGGTAGATGGAGAGTGAGCGAATATGCAAGTGCGCGCGTACCTCAGAGGTTGGAAGACGGTTGTATTTATAGAGGATCACCTGATTCCTTGGAGGCGTCGTGGGTTCGAAAGCTGTTAGGATTCGAATCAAGTTTGTTATGAGGTCAGTAAGATTCGCATCTTGTCAATTAGAGGATCGACAGCCGGGAGAGCTGGTTGATGTCCTGAGATTCGGCGACTGTATAGGCTCCAGGGCTCTAGGCCACTATCATGGATCCTAGGCCACTCTTGGGTGTGATTTCTGTTTGGAATCTTACGAATTTAAACTCTCCTGCACTGGATTCTGTAGAGGTGCTGAGTGCCCGGGTCTGGCCGGGGCATAAGGATAGCTCGGACTGGGACCGAGGTATAAGGATAGCTCGGACTAGGACCGAGGTATGAGGATAGCTCGGACCGGGATCGAGGTATAAGGATAGCTCGGACTAAGACCGAGGCATAGTGGTTGGTCCACTTCTTACGGGCGCCACGCAGCGAGTGGGAGTCAGGACTAATCCTAACCCCTTGCACGGTTATCAATGCAATGGCAATTTATCCCTCAATATATGCCCCCCACTCCCTAGTCCGAAGTGTAAATTCGGATGTAAGGAGTAGAATTCTAGAATAATCTTATCCAGAGGATGCGTAAAGGTGGGCAATGATAATCTCGTGAATGACAGGCCATTGTTTCATCATCATTTTTTTTGCCATACCTCAAGGAGAAAATGCCTCATTTCCAGTAAGCCGCGATTTGGGGAGCTCCACGTGGCGGGACTCCTTTATTTCAGGCGCCCATGTTGGAGGTTTTAGCGCTTTGGGATTAACCAGTGGTCCCACGGGACTTGTCTGGTTTTCCTCGATTTCTGGGGTCGGATGTGAAGACCTCGTTATCGATCGGAGCTGCTCAGCCGAGCTTTCAACTTCTGGGGTCAGATGTGAAGACATCGTTATCGATCGAAGCTGCTCAGCCGAGCTTTTATCTTATTCGTATTTATTTTTATCTCTCATGCTATGATGCACTTGTAATGTCTCTTGGGAGAAAGTTTCTACTCTTTCTCTTCTTCAATGTCTGTGCTCTTTTTCTGATGTAATTGTATTAAGAGTTGCTACTCTCTTTTTGTGTTTTTCAGACCATAATACAGTCTACAGACCCAGCAGCGTCTTTGCTGCTTTATTTTTGTAAGCATGTCGTTCAGTCCTCTACGGAGGAAATGTAGATCTCTGTTTAGGTCAGAGGGAGGCCTGGGTGGCTCTCTTGCTGAAGTAAAATAAGGCGCTTTAGTTACGCTAAAGTGTCCAAGAAATTATCCGACTGGGATGAAGCTTTAGTGCTGTATTGCTCGGATTGGCTGAGGCTTCTAAAATGTATCACTTGTCTCAGCCGAGGCTTCGTAGATTATCTAGAGACAAATCACTCGGTCGCTTCAGAAACATACCACTCGGTCTTGGCCGAGGCTTTGGAAATATATCACTCGGTCTTTGGCCGAGGCTGCAGAAATATATCACTCAGTCTTTGGCCGAGACTTTAGAAATATATCACTCGGCTGTAGCCGAGGCTCTGGAAATTTATTACTCGGTTGTTACCGAGGCTCTGAAAATTTATTACTCGGTTGTTGCCGAGCCTTCAGAAATATATTACTCAGTTATTGCTAAGGTTTGTCAAATATATTTTACTTGGCACGGCCAAGGTACGGAGACTGCCACTCGGCTTGGCCGAGGCTTCAAGAGATTATATTTTACTTGGCACTGCCAAGGTACGGAGATCGCTTGGTCCGATCAAGGATTTAAAAGATTATATTTACTTGGCGCTGCCAAGGTACAAAGATCGTTACTCGGTTGTAGTCGAGCCTTCAAGATTATATTTTATTTGGTGCTGCCAAGGTACGGAGATCGTTACTCGGTTGTAGCCGAGCCTTCAAGAGATTATATTTACTTGGCGCTACCAAGGTACGAAGATCGCTCATCCGGCTGAGGATTTAAAAGATTATATTTACTTGGCGCTGCCAAGGTACAAGATCGTTACTCGATTGTAGCCGAGCCTTCAAGATTATATTTTACTTGGCACTGCCAAGGTACGGAGATCGTTACTCGGTTGTAGCCGAGCCTTCAAGATTATATTTTACTTGGCGCTGCCAAGGTATGGAGATCATTACTCGATTGTAGCTGAGCCTTCAAGAGATTATATTTTACTTGGCGCTGCCAAGGTACGGAGATCACTTGCCCGACCGAGGATTTAAAAGATTATATTTTACTTGGTGCTGCCAAGGTACGGAGATCGTTACTCGGTTGTAGCCGAGCCTTCAAGATTATATTTTACTTGGCGCTGCCAAGGTATGGAGATCGCTCAGCCCGGCCAAGGATTTATATGACCTGCTTCTCATTGTAGCTTTCAAGGAGAGTTATAAGAATTTTGCAGGCCTTCAAAAGCTAAATTTAATTCAACGAACAAGAATGAGTTTAGTAAGAGCATACTTTTACTGATGATATGTACGGAGGTTATCCGAGTTCCACATCCGAGGAATGGACTTTCCACTCAATTCTTGGAGTTTATAGGTGCCGGGTCTGACCACTTCCGTCACTTGATAGGGGCCTTCCCAGCTCGGAGATAGCTTTCCTTGTTCCAGTGATTTGGAGACAGATGCTTTCTGGAGGACAAAATCACTGGACGAGAAAGATTTTCCTTTGACTCTGGAAGCGTGATAGCACCCGCGGAGAGGGGAGTCCTATCTCCACGGGGATGACAGCTTCTGCGCCGAAGGCTATCCGAAACGGGGTCTCGCCTGTGGGAACTCTCTGGGTGGTGCGGTAGGCCCATAGGATGTGGTGAAGTTTGTCCACTCATAAGTTTTGGGTATCCCGATCGAACCTCCTAGGCGGGCTCCGAATGCGGTTCCTCGGCGTGGCGAAGGAACCCTTTGGCGGCGAGGTGGGCTCAACTGACGGACAGATCGGTATTTTTCCAAGCCCTTGGACTCCTTCCTTGCTAGCTCGGCACGGGCAGTTCTCCGCGATTCCTCGACTCTGGCATACTTGTCCGCCAGGGCCATCATATCAGAGAGGTTCGAAGGGTAACTGACCTCCAATGCCAGGTAAAAGTCACTCTCCTTTAACACTCCACCCGCTAGGACGGACATGGCCACCTCATGGTTAAGGTGATCCACTTCCAGCATGGCCGTATTGAAACGGCCAAAATAGTTCTTCAAGGACTCCCCCTCTCTCTGCTTAACCTTGGAGAGGGAGTCAGATCTCCACTGGTGATGATGGCTGCTGACGAATTGGCTGATGAAGAGGCGGCTCAGCTCGTCAAATGAACCAATGAAACCTGGTTTTAAGGCATTAAACCAGATTCGAGCGGACCCCCTGAGGGTGAAAGGGAAGGCACGATAGAGGATCGCATCTGATGCCCCATAGAACATCATGATCGATCGGAAGCTACTGAGGTGGTCGTCGGGATCGGAGGATCTATGATAAGGTTCGATGGCGGGTAGCTTGACATGGGAGGGAATCACTTCCCCCATGATCTCCTTGGAGAAGGGAATGCCCTGCTCCACTTTATGCTGAAGCAGCTGGGCCTGCTTGGCAGCGTCCAACTCCTGACGCATCTCCTGGAGTTGTCGGCAGATCTCCTCCTCAGGCATAGTAGGAGGGGCTAGGCGAGGAGAATACTGAGACGGTGTCGAGTCGTGATGAGAGAACATCGGAAAGAGGGATCGGGCCTGCCAAGATCTAGGGAGATCCTTGCTGCATACCCCTTGTGGGACTGGCTTAGCTCCCCTAGGGCGACGAGGGGGGTCTGCAACCCCATGCGGGCCGGAAGAAGAGATCACTAGGTAAACGGGGGCCACATTCTCCTCATGAAGGTGCGGAATAGGAGTAGCTGGATGGGGAGCTTTAAAGCGCCCCTGGATCAGATGGGTCAAAGCTTGGACCTGCTGGACTAGTGAGGCAAACTGGTCCTGAGTCACTGGGGCTGCCAGTGGCGATGGAGTCTCAACTGGTGGTGACGGTGGCACTACACTGCTCACCGGATCAGGTCTTTGGGAGACGACCTGGTTCCGGGCTTCAGAAGTAGCCTTTCTTCGATTGGCCATGGGAGGGGTTCTCTTCAAGATCGGGACACTTATCTCCTGGATCACAAGTTTATGGGACTTGAGGGCCCTTCCTCTAGCGCCATTTTGTTGCTGCTGAAATCTGTCCTTCGATTCGGGCGTGGTCGAGCTTCAGAGCGGGCTCCCTCCTGGGCGGACCTGCAAAATAGTTCTCACGTGAGAGGCATTGGGGGTGGCCCTCTGCGGAAGACCCTCCGATGCTCAAGTCAGCGGAAATCAACAACTGACAAATATGGGAGAAGGCTCCCGCTGAAGAATCTCTCCAGGGTGGCCTTTCGAGAGCTCTGAGCAGAGCGTTAATGGTGGAAAGAAGGGTGAGCAGAGGTAGATAGAGAGTGGGCAAATATGCAAGTGCGCGCGTACCTCAGAGGTCGGAAGACAGTTGTATTTATAGAGGATCATCTGATTCCTTGGAGGCGTCGTGGGTCCGAAAGCTATTAGGATTCGAATCAAGTTTGTTATGAGGTCAGTAAGATTCGCATCTTGTCAGTTAGAGGATCGACGGTCGGGCGAGCTGGTTGATGTCCTGAGATTCGGTGACTGTATAGGCTCCAGGGCTCTAGGCCACTCTCGTGGGTCCTAGGCCACTCTCGGGTGTGATTTCTATTTGGAATCTTACAAATTTAAACTCTTCCGCACTGGATTCCGCAAAGGTGCTCGAGTGCCCGGGTCTGGCCGGGGCATAAGGATAGCTCGGACTGGGACCGAGGTATAAGGATAGCTCAGACTAGGACCGAGGTATGAGGATAGCTCGGACTAGGATCAAGGTATAAGGATAGCTCGGACTAGGACCGAGGTATGAGGATAGCTTGGACCAGGATCGAGGTATAATGATAGCTTGGACTAGGACCGAGGCATAGTGGTTGGTCCACTTCTTAAGGGCGCCGCGCAGCGAGTGGGAGTCAGGACTAATCCTGACCCCTTGCATGGCTATCAACGCAATAGCGATTTTACCCCTCAACACAAATAGTTATATCTCTCTTAATTATTTCTATCCATGTTAGTTTGGATTTATCTCTACCTTTATCATTACCATGGGCTACTAAAAAATTATTCTTTCTAACTGGAGCATCTAAAGGTCTTTGTTGCATATGTTCAAACCACCATAATTGATTTCTAAGATATAAGACTATTAAACACCTTAAATATTAGCTAAGAAGCTCAAATCCTTAAAAATGGGGGGCATTTGATGAGTGTAAAATTATTAAAAACAGACACATGGTGGAATAGGATGATGACGACTATCAAAATGGCTAAATTCAAATTCATATGCTAAAATTTGATTGGCTAAAATAAAATGGCTCAGATTACTCCCTAACCATCTTACCTAGTACAAGAGTTGATCTAACCCATCAAGATCAAAAAATAATCCAAGGCCATTCATTACCAAGAGGCCCAACCCGTGGTTAACATGCCCATTGCAGACACCTAGAGGACCAAGGCCTCATTCTACTTATATTTTTTTGGTCATCATCATTGATTTAAGTGTTGGAGGATTTCTTGAGAGGAAACTTCGGGGCCTTTAATATTATTCTTGCTGAGTGTAGTTGATCAAGAAAGGAAGCTGTAGGTGGATCTTGGGTTGAGTTTGTGCTTTCCTAGGTTCCCTTCTAAACAAATGTCATCAGTTAGTGCAAATGTCAAAAAAAAAAAAACAATAGTTTCCATTGTCAAACTAACTTCCTTGCAAACACGCATTTGCGATCAAGTTAGTTTCTTGTATTTATCCGCACTTCTATAGATTTAGTCAAAGATAAATATGTATCTTGCAAGTAAATTAAACTTGACAAGTGTCAACAGCATTATCAGAAAGTGCTATAAGCATTCAACAAGTAAAGCTTCCTGATGGGGCCAGTTGACCTCATAAAAAATAAAATTTTTTGGATGGCCCCAAAGGCCGGCAGACTCCAGCGCCGGCCGCCAGCGTCGGCCTCTAGCGCTGGCCAAAGGCCGACACCTCCAAGGCCGACACCTCTATGACCGGCGCTTCCAAGGCCGGCACCTCAAAGACAGTCGGCCCCAAAGGCCGCATCTCCAAGGCCGACATCTCCAAGACCGGCGCTTCCAAGGCCGGCACCTCCAAAACAGTCGGCCCCAAAGGCCGACACCTCCAAGGCAGTCGGCCCCAAAGGCCGGCACCTCCAAGGCCAGCACCTCGAAGACAGTCGGCCTCAAAGGCCGACACCTACCAAGAACGGCACCTCCAAGGCCGGCACCTCCAAGACAGTCGGCCCCAAAGGCCGACGCCTCCAAGACCGGCACCTCCAAGGCCGGCACCTCCAAGACAGTCGGCCCCAAAGGCTGATGCCTCCAAGGCCGGCACCTCCAAGACAGTCGGCCCCAAAGGCCGATGCCTCCAAGGCCGGCACCTCCAAGCCAGGCAGCCCCAGTTCCTAGCCGGCCACGGCCTCTCCAAGCCAGGTAGCCCTGGCACATTCCCAGCCAGCCTCGGCCTCTCCAAGCCAGGCGGCCCCGGTGTCTCCAGTCCCACCGAGTTGGCCAAGGCCATCCCCGGCCGGCCCGACTCGGCCCCGGCATCTCCAGTCCCGCCGAGTCAGCCAAGGCCATCCCCGGTCGGCCCAACTTGGCCCTGGCATCTCCAGTCCCGCCGAGTCGGCCAAGGCCATCCCAGGCCGGCCCAACTTGGCCCCGGCGTCTCCAGTCCCGCCGAGTCGGCCAAGGCCATCCCTGGCCGGCCCGACTCAGCCCCGACGTCTCCAGTCCCGCTGAGTCGGCCAAGGCCAACCCTGGCCGGCCCGACTCGGCCCCGGCGTCTTCAGTCCCGCCGAGTCGGCCAAGGCCATCCCTGGCCGGCCCGACTTGGCCCCGGCGTCTCCAGTCCTGCCGAGTCGGCCAAGGCCATCCCTGGCCGGCCTGACTCACCCCCGGCATCCCCTGTTCCGCCGAGTCGGCCAAGGCCATCCCTGGCCAGCCCGACTCGGCCCCATCGTCTCCAAGTCTGCCGACTCGGCCCCTCCCCGACACTGCCTTGCCAGCGGGACGGGCCCCAGCCATCTCGGGTCGACCCAGCTCAACCCTAACAAGACTGGACTCCCCGGTTCCTGCCAGATCAACCCCAGCGGCTCAAGAAACTGCCTCTCTGATGCGTGCCGCCCAACAATGCCAGACGCACGCCGCCCGACAGTCCCGCTGCTGATGGGACGTAACCCACCAACCAGCCCAGATTCACACAAGGGCTCTACAGATGTTTTGACTTCACGCCACCCCACATGGTCGTGCCAGTGTCAACCCCTATAAAAGGGTAAATCCACTCACCAAACAGGTGCGGGCGATAACCCCTAAAATTGCCATCTAAACTCTCAAAAGGGATTCCTCCTCTCGGAGACCCCACTTCTCCACCCAAAACAGGGCTCACTCGAGCCCTTCTTCAGCTGTGACCTCCGTCACTAACTTGGCCATCGGAGGGTCCCGCCGGAGCCCCCTTCGACCCCGGGACTTCCTTGCAGGCAGCCCGGCGAGGCGAGGATTCGAGAAGCGCCTCCGTTCCTGACGTCCAGGAGAGGTGATCGAGCATCATCAGATTGGCGCGCCAGGTAGGAGGGCATAAGAAAAAGTAGCGAACGTCCTCCCCGAGCTACATCTTTCGTCCCCCCTCTTCTTTCAGAAGCCATGGTGGTGACCCGAGCTTAGGACGCCTCCATCAGCTGCCCAGCGGGGCTTCCCCCGCCAACTAGACAGCAGGAGGCCAATCCCCCTGCTGTCGACCCTCCGGTCGCTTGCCCGCCGCCGGACGCCGCTATCCAAACAGCGGAGCGGCTGGCGACTCTTTCCCAGTAAGTACAGAATCTCACCGCCATGATCCACGGGCTCCGGCAACCACAGTCCGTGGCCACCCAGCATCAACTGCTCCCCTCGCCAATCAGCAGTCGGCAAGGGGAGGCTCCCCCCGGTGGGAGGCCGGTTGGCGAGAGACCGGCCGATGTCAAGCTTCCCCCAGGAAGCCCCGGCGCGAGCCCTCCAAGCGGCCGCGGTCCCCTGACCACGGCCCCAACGAGTTCCCTTCCAAGCCACATCATCACGAGGAACCCAGGCAGAAGTCCCGACGTCCATCTCCATCTCCTTCTGCCTCTTCTTCTTCTTCTTCCTCCGAGCTATCTCGGAGGGCCCCGACGATCAATCGCCAGGCAGAGGAACGCCTGGAGGAGTACAACCGATGCCTCGACGAGCTCGCCAAGAAGATCAACCATCAGCCGGAGGAAGAGTTCGACACTCGTCCTTCCTACACTCGCTGCATCCTGGAGGAACCGGTTCCCTCCAGGTTCCGCTTCCCTCAGATGGACCCGTACGATGGTATGACCGACCCCCTCGAACACCTCGAAAGTTACAAGGCTATGATACAAATCCAGGGCGCCCCAGACACCCTCCTCTGCAAGGCCTTCCCCGCAACTCTGCGGAAGGCCGCACATGCATGGCACTCATGCCTGCCCCCTCACAGCATCGACTCCTTCCAGGAGCTGGAGAGGGCATTTTTGGCCCATTTTGACGCCTACCGCCAGATCCCAAGGGTGGCAGATAGCCTCTTCTCCATCCGCCAAAAGGAAGGAGAGTCACTGCAGGACTTCGTGTCCTAATTCAAAACTGCTGCCCTCGAGGTCTACCATCTCGACGATGCGGTGGCCTCCCTAGCGCTGAAGCGGGGACTCCTTCCATCCTGCTTCACCTTCTCCCTGGATAAGAAGCCCCCTAGCTCTTATTCCGACCTCCTCCTCCGGGCCCAGAAGTACATCCACGCCAACGAGGCTGACTCATCCAGAAGGGAAGCCGGCAGGAGTTCCAATAAGAAGCCAACACCCACGGAACCAGCTGAGGGATGATCCAGGCAGCCCAAGCTGCCCAGTCGCTTTGACCAACGGCCCCAGGTGCTGGTTCCTAAGGGGCGGTTTACTCCTCTCACGGCTCCGATCTCCCACATCCTGCTAGAGATTGAGGAGGAGCCTTACTTTCAACGTCCACGTCACCTAAAGTCAACAAACCCCCACAGCAAAGAGCTTTACTGCCGGTATCACCAAGACTATGGGCATGACACCGAAGATTGCCGCCAGTTGAAGAAGGCCATTGAAAAGTTTGTCTAGCAAGGCCACTTGGGCAGGTTCGTTCAAGGAAACCTCGTGGCCCCAGGTGCGTCGGCACCTCCAGCGCCTCAGATTTGCCTCAACAAGGCCCCAACGGAAGGAATAATAGCATGACCTCATGAGGGACGAGCAGCAGCTCGGGGAGCCGACGGAAGGAAGCAAGTTGGCATCAAAATGGGAAGCTTCTTCCCCGCATTCGGAACGCGGACGGTATTATCAGTAGCTTGCCGATTCTTTAATAAAGTATTATTCAGAATATCCTTGTCTTAACATGCTCTTGGGATGAGTATATTTCTTAGACAGAGACCGGCTCTGCGTCGGCACCAAAGACCGACTCCGTGTCGGCGCCAAAGACCGACTCCGCATCGGCAACAAAGATCGACTCCGCGACGGCACCAAAGACCGACTCCGATCGACTCCGCATCGGCGCCAAAGATCGACTCCGCGTCGATGCCAAAGACTGACTCTGCATTGGTAACAAAGACCGACTCCGCATCGGCAAGAAAGACTGACTCCGCATCGGCGCCAAAGATTGGCTCCGCGTCAGCACCAAGGACCAACTCCGCGTCGGCACCAAAGACCGACTCCGCGTCGGCACCAAAGACCCGTGAAGGCAAATAGCTGCGAAAAAAAAGGAGCTAAGTATACTACACTGAGAAAAGGTTTCTTTTCATTAGTATCTGAATGGGTTACAGGAAAACCACCAAAGACCGACTCCGCGTCGGCAACAAAGACCGACTCCGTATCGGCACCAAAGACCGGCCTCGCACCGGCACCCAAGACCGGCTCCATGTCGGCACCCTCAAGCTCAAGACCTGTGGATTCCAATAAACAGAGTTTCCTGGGGGGCAGATCAACCCTGCAGAGGGAGACCAATTTCTTTAAAGAAAAGGAACCTGATGACTCTCAGCTCTCAGGTCACCCTCCGGGGTTCATAAGGTTCCCAGGCCGGCCTCAACTTTGCCTCCAAAAAATTTTTTTCCTGAAGTTCTACACTCCTTTCGCTTAGCCGATGCGGGGCACGCAAGCTCAAGGAGTGTGGGGGGCATTTGATGGGGCCAGTTGACCCCATGAAAAATAAATTTTTTTGGATGGCCCCAAAGGCCGGCAGACTCCAACACCGCCGCCAGCGTCGGCCTCTAGCGCTGGCCAAAGGCCGACACCTCCAAGGCCGACACCTCCAAGACCGGCGCTTCCAAGGCCGGCACCTCCAAGACAGTCGGCCCCAAAGGCCGATATCTCCAAGGCCGACACCTCCAAGACCGGCGCTTCCAAGGCCGGCACCTCCAAGACAGTCGGCCCCAAAGGCCGACACCTCCAAGGCAGTCGGCCCCAAAGGCCGGCACCTTTAAGGCTGGCACCTCGAAGATAGTCGGCCCCAAAGGTCGACACCTACCAAGAACGGCACTTCCAAGGCCGCCACCTCCAAGACAGTCGGCCCCAAAGGCCGACGCCTCCAAGACCGGCACCTCTAAGGCCGGCACCTCCAAGACAGTCGGCCCCAAAGGCCGACGCCTCCAAGGCCGGCACCTCCAAGCCATGCGGCCCTAGTTCCTAGCCGGCCATGGCCTCTCCAAGCTAGGCAGCCCTGGCACGTTCCCAGCCGGCCCCGACATCTCCAAGCTAGGTGACCCTAGCATCTCCAGTCCCGCCGAGTTGGCCAAGGCCATCCCCGGCCGGCCCGACTCAGCCCCGGCGTCTCCAGTCCCGCAGAGTCGGCCAAGGCCATCCCCGGCTGGCCTGACTCGGCCCCGGCATCTCCAGTCCCACCGAGTTGGCCAAGGCCATCCTAGGCCGGCCTGACTCGGCCCCGGCGTCTCCAGTCCCGCCGAGTCGGCCAAGGCCATCCCTGGCCGGCCCGACTCGGCCCCGGCCATCCCTGGCCGGCCCAACTCGGCCCCGGCATCTCCAGTCCCACCGAGTCGGCCAAGGCCATCCCTGGCCGGCCCGACTCGGCCCCGGCGTCTCTAGTCCTGCCGAGTCGGCCAAGGCCATCCCTGGCCGGCCCGACTTGCCCCCGGCGTACCCTGTTCCGCCGAGTCGGCAAAGGCCATCCCTGGCTAGCCCGACTCAGCCCCGTCATCTCCAAGTCCGCCGACTTGGCCCCTCCCCGGCACTGCCTTGCCAGCAGGACAGGCCCCAGCCATCTTGGGTCGACCCAGCTCGGCCCTGACAAGACGGGACTCCCCGATTCCCGCCAGATCAGCCCCAGTGGCTCAAGAAACCGCCTTTCTAACGCGCACCGCCCGATAACGCCAGACGTGCGCCGCCCGATAGCCCCGCTGCTGATGGGACGTAACCCACCAACCAGCCCAGATTCACGCAAGGGCTCTGCAGACGTTCTGACTTCACGCCACCCCACGTGATCAAATCAGTGTCAACCCCTATAAAAGGGTAAATCCACTCACCAAACAGGTACGGGCGATAACCCCCAAAATCGCCATCTAAACTCTCAAAAGGGATTCCTTCTCTCGGAGACCCCTCTTCTCCACCCAAAACAGGGCTCACTCGAGGCCTTCTTCAGCTGTGACCTCCATCACTAACTTGGTCGTCGGAGGGTCCCGTCGGAGCCCCCTCCGACCGCAGGACTTCCTTGAAGGCAGCCCGGCAAGGCAAGGATTTGAGAAGCGCCTCCGTTCCCGACGTTCAGGAGAGGTGATCGAGCGTCATCACTTCCTATAAAGAAATATCCGCCATATGTCAAGTTGCTTAATTCAGGTTTATTACCACTGCTTTCTTAAACAAGCGAACTGTCAACATTAGGGCACCCAAATTTTTAAGAGCGTTATATCTTATGGTGTGAGAGTTTTGACATTCCAACATTAACAGAAAGTTAGTTATAAATTACATAAACATAGAATTTCTTAAATAGAGTAATTGTGTGGTGCATACCAGATTCCGAGCACCATAAGACCATATGCCTGGGATTGCTCGCCCCCCATGTGGCCTGTAAGGATGAAGATTGACAAGAAGAGAAGTAATGACCCCAGGGCAAGAAGGAAAAAAGCAAGGGCGACAGACTTCCATGGAACTCTATCAAGAGCTTTAGGGTTGGTGTCACGCCCCAGGCCCAAATATCGGGCTAGGGTGACAACCCGCCGCGTGCCGGGCATGCAAGGCGTCACAAAATTTTTAACATATAACACCATTATATAAGAAAAACCAAGTCAAATACAATACTAAAAGTTTGGGCTAACACCCTTACACACCACAATAATAAAGTCTGGGTATCAAGCCCTACACATATGTAATATTGGGGTTACAACAAAATAATGGTCTTATTTTATTTAATAGAAGACCCATCACCCCACCAATCCATCTTCAACCTCGTGGCTTTGACAAAAACATTGTAAGATTTTTGTGAGCTTACACTCAGTAAGTAAGCCACGTTATACAGTCAAATCATAGCATAGTAATCAATAAGCACATAAATGATTTTCATGCTTAAACATTCCACAAATACTCAAACATGCAATGTAAGTAAACCCACTGTTTATACTCTCAATGGTAACTGTAAATGTGACCCACGGCCCTGCAATATCTCAATAGTGTACCAACAAGCATCCCCCTACTGAAAGGGTCCAGATACCAGGGTCACGCCATGTCAAAATCCACCAGAACACATACTCTATATGTGTGATGCCACAACGAACCAAGCAGAACACCTCCTCTAGATGTGTGATGCCACCTCATAGAACTCAGAACACATCCTCTAGATGCGTGATGCCATAGCGAACCCAAGCAGAACACATCCTCTAGACGTGTGAATGGCATAAACAAGCAGAACACGTCCTCTAGACGTGTAGGTGGCATAAACAAGCAGAACACATCCTCTAGACGTGTAGGTGGCATAAACAAGCAGAACACGTCCTCTAGACGTGTGTGTGGTATGACACGATAAAGGAGAACCGCGACGACACATAACAGTACCTCACATCACATGCACTCATCATATCAATAACAACTATATACTGCATAAACAGTGGATTATACTTACTAAACAATTGCATGTACTATATCACATCAATGTCATAATAACTGCATCTCTCATGCATAGCATCCACACATGAAATCATAGCACATAAACAGCTATGTATTCATAATATTCATCTACTTACAATTTAGCCAATATCAATTCTTCATGTCACAATTCACAATTTAAACATTCATATAATGAATAATTTATTAAATACTGATAACTGGCTTACTTACCTCAATACGCAATCCAACTGGTATAAATAAGCTAATCAGATGTCTGAGCACCTACAGGATCATTTACACAATTAATTTATTAGAATACGAATATTAAAATGACCCTTAGAATTTCTATCCAGACTAGTTCACGGGCCCTACTTTGGGCTCGAATATCTCCTACTATACATGTCCAATTGGGGAAGTAAAAATATCCCAAGAAACTAGAATTCACCCAGATTCTAGCCATATAAATATTTTACTAATCCCGGCCCGTTACAGGGCCCAAAAACTAGTTCAAACTCAGCTCGCTGCATGGCCCAATAGGCCCTGAACCGGCCGGCCCAGCCGGCTCGGTTCAACCCCTTCCACCCGATCCCCTGTTTCACCGAACAGGGGACGGGAACTTAGTCGGCGGCCGGGGCCGCCGCCGACCAAATTGAGGGTGGCCCGGCCGCCGGTGGCCGGGCCAGAGCCGGCCGCCGCCGCTGTCGGCCGCCAAACCTCCTCTCTCTCCCTCAATTTCTCTCATCTTCTTCCACTCTACCGCGCGGCATGATGCTGTGCCGGCGGCACGGCCGGCCACCTTGGCCGGCCGGACCTCCACCGGATGCACGCCCAGCACCGGTGGAGGCGACAGGCCAAAGCTTGGGCCCGACGAGGCGGCGAGCACGCCGCCGGGCCCGAACCAACCGGCTTCTGCCACTGCGCGAGAGGAGGGCCAATTGGCCCTCTCTCTCTTCTCTCTCTCCACCACCACCCCGCCGGACACCTTCCCCGGTGCCGGCGGGGTCGTCGGCCAAATCTCAGGCCCAGCGAGGCGGCGAGTACGCCGCCGGGCCTGAACCAATGGATCGACCGGCGACACCTTCTCTTCTCGCTCGCAATCTCTCTGTCTCTCTCTCTCCGCTCTCTCCCGCTCGCTCTCTCTCTTTCTCTCTCTCTCTCTTTCTCTCTCTGTCTCTTTCTCTCTCTCATGCTCTCTCTGTTTCACACTCTCTCTGGCTCTCTCTCTCTCACGCTCTCTCCTGCTAGCTCTCTCTCTCTCTCTCTCTCTCTGAGAGGCAGGGGATTACCTGATGGATGAAGCGCACCAGCCTGAAGGAAGGAGTCCTCTTCCTCCCTATTTATTCCTCATGCACCGCCTCGTAAAGAGACTCCAGAAACCCATTCGTTACGTGGAATTGTAAACATAATCGCCACGTAAAACCGCAGGAATCCCAAGCACCACCCGCCCCAGGGATCCTACGCTACATCTCACGAACCAGGTAATTAAGGTCTCGAGGGTTATATTCTCCCCTCCTTATAAAAATTTCGGCCTCAAAATTTGATATACTATAAATCTCAAAAGTCAACAATATTAAATAGATAATTTACCTTCAATTAATTGTGGATACATTTAATTTCTTCCTCCAGCTCCCAAGTAGCCTCAGAATCAGATCCTTGTGGTCCACGATACGCACAGGATGATCTTCATAGGTCAATTCTTTCTTAAACTAAATCGGTTCAAGTTCTAACACATAACGGGGTTTAAAATATACCTCAATCATAAAGATATGAAACACATTGAACACCCCAAAGAGTAATGAAGGCCGTGCTAAGCTATAAGCCACCTCCTTCATTTTGATCAAAATCTCAAATGGCCCAATTTAATGTGGCTTAAATCACCTCTAACACAAATCTCATTACATAATTGGTTAGTAAGACTTCCGAATGATCTTCAAGTTAAAATTTTAAATCTTCCTTTTTAACATCAACATAACTTTTCTATTAACTCTGAGCTACATGAAGCTGCTTTAATTACCGATACTTTTCATAGTTGTTAAACCAACTCAGTAACCAAAATTTTCTCTCTCAATTCATTTCAATATGAAGGGAATCTACACCTTATATCATAGACAACTTAAATGAATCCATTTGAATGTTGGCTTGGTAATCAATAAATAAGCAATTTCACTAAGGGTAAGAAGCTATACCAAGCACTTTCTAAATCCATCACACAGGCTCGCAGTATATCATCAAAAGCTAATTGGTTCATGCAGATTGTCCATCTATTTGAGGGTGGAAGGCTGGACAGAAATTCAGCTTAATCCACTAAGCCTTATGAAAACATCATCAAATTAGAAGAGTGAGACAAATGGGTTCAGACTCAATTTATGCAGTTTACCATTAAACTAAAAACAAATATTAACATCTTTATCTCACTAAAATTTCATCCTCAAAATTAAATGTCCACAAATTTTGTACCATTAAAGATACTCACTAGCAACTTTTATTTCATTCCTAGGTACCCAAATGACGTATCCAACTTTAACAATTAATTTGATCTTTCTACCAAATAAAATTGAATTCCTTAAGAAGTATTTCTTTCCTGCCCCTTATATATATATATATATATATATATATACCTTAACTTCTCACAACACAATCATTATAAATATCATAGAATCCATCACATGTATTATGTTATCCGTTCTTAAGGTTAGTAAAACATCAGGTACTCGTAATTCCTCGATAAGACAGTTCTAAATTCTTATGACTTAGATATAAGATAGTTTCCTTCCAATGCTCTCTCAACCCATAAATAGTTGAATGTGCCATTAATCATTACAACACTTATTTTAATCATCATAACATACTAGGTTTCACTCTTGAATACTTCAAGTTAACATCAATGAACATTATGTTAATCATTTAGGATATTTTTCATAATTATCATAATCAACTAATTTAATTTCTTTGAATAATAGTGCCATCATTAATCATCAGTATGATTAATTTATCTCCTTCATAATTATCAATAATACCACCATAACCAATCAATTTCTCATGAATAGGTCAGTATATCCTCAATAAATAATGCAATTTAAATGATTCAAATTATTGAATCGATTATTTTGTTACCAATGATTATCAAAATCATATATAGATTATGCAATGTCTCATGCCATAACATGACCAACTAATTTAAACCCTTCAAATATCTCAAAGTGACTTTACTAATCTAGCTCAGATGGATACAAGACTTATAAGGCCAATAAAGATTGAAAATGCACTTATCATCCGAAAGACATAATTAAAAATTATAGTAATCTCTCTATGACTTGAAAGTGATAGCAGAAGTATCCTTAACCATAATCCATAAATTAGCAACAGTCAAAATAAATCATCTCCCTCTTATTTTCTTAACAATAATTATGCCACTTATGGCTGATTGATAATTTATCCATCCTGGAGAAAGATATCTACTTAGGAACTATGAAGAAAGGTACAATAAGTATGCACGATAAATTAATGAACATATATCTTGATTTAGAAATCTATTAACAGATGAAAATTCCCATGAAATTCTTTATCAATGAAATTTATCTTATTCTTATTACTGCTAAAATCTTTCACTGTCTAGCATCAAAATATTTGATCATTTATAGCCAAAATCAGTTCTAAAGATTAATAGAGTCTACTGCTCTCAAAAACTTAAACAGTAATTGTCTCAGAATTTAAAATTTTATATTCTTCCTAAATGGTCCATCAAAATATAATATGCAGTCAACTATTTCATTAGCATCAATATCAACCATCTCCACATCTAGCGAATTAACAATCAGTTTTGAACATGCAATATCCATAATAAAAGTTCTCTTAATAAAATTCACTATATACTTATCCATCCAGATTCAAATTCAGAAAGTACTCAATTGCGATTAATCAAAAATATGTAGTTAACTATTTCATTCCCAAAATATCATCAATATTAATCATCCCTATAACCAGCAGATTAGCTCATAATCTTAAACTTATAATATCAACAATGTAAGTTCCACTAATAAAAATTCATTATATACATCCACATTCAAATTTAGATTTACTAACTCCAAATCCACATATCAACTCAATTGCAATATGAACACAATGATGATATCATAGTCATATTAGTCATCAATTGAAATTTTCCACTACTATGTTTATTCCATATATTCATCTATCTTTTATTGCATATCCAATTAAAATTTCCTCTCCCATATTATTTAAAGGTCTGAAACTACTACGAATCATTTCCAACAAGTTTAATGGGGCTAAAACCTCTAGAAGCCCCTTGGCCTCCCCATTGGTCAAGGTCACCAGCTTGGGAGTCTCACAATATCGTTGGCTTGCGATGGTTCATTCTTAATCCCTATCAAATTTATAATTCAATTAATATCTTGATAAACTTTAAATTTCAAGCTTCCAAAGCATAATTCATGAAATTCCTTGAAAGTCATAATTGTCTCCATATCACCCTAGTATTTTGCCTAGAGTGTCAGGTTTCCCTAAGTATAATGTCATCAAAATATGTTCTCTATGTGTTATCATGTCAATATGTTCGTGTCCCTAGGGTCATATGTTCTCTACGTGTTATCATGTTAATATGTCAGTGTCCCTAGGGTCATATGTTCTCTACGTGTTATCATGTCAATATGTCTGTGTCCCTAGGGTCATAAGTTCTCTACCTGTTATCATGTCAATATGTTCGTGTCCCTAGGGTCATAACCAGAGCTCTGATACCACTAAAGCTGTCACGCCCCAGGCCCAAATATCGGGCTAGGGTGACAACCCGCCGCATGCCGGGCACGCAAGGCGTCACAAAATTTTTAACATATAACACCATTATATAAGAAAAACCAAGTCAAATACAATACTAAAAGTTTGGGCTAACACCCTTACACACCACAATAATAAAGTCTGGGCATCAAGCCCTACACATATGTAATATTGGGGTTACAACAAAATAATGGTCTTGTTTTATTTAATAGAAGACCCATCACCCAACCAATCCATCTTCAACCTCGTGGCTCTGATAAAAACATTGTAAGATTTTTGTGAGCTTACACTCAGTAAGTAAGCCACGTTATACAGTCAAATCATAGCATAGTAATCAATAAGCACATAAATGATTTTCATGCTTAAACATTCCACAAATACTCAAACATGCAATGTAAGTAAACCCACTGTTTATACTCTCAATGGTAACTGTAAATGTGACCCACGGCCCTGCAATATCTCAATAGTGTACCAACAAGCATCCCCCTACTGAAAGGGTCAAGATACCAGGGTCACGCCATGTCAAAATCCACCAGAACACATACTCTATATGTGTGATGCCACAATGAACCAAGCAGAACACGTCCTCTAGATGTGTGATGCCACCTCATAGAACTCAGAACACATCCTCTAGATGCGTGATGCCATAGCGAACCCAAGCAGAACACATCCTCTAGACGTGTGAATGGCATAAACAAGCAGAACACGTCCTCTAGACGTGTAGATGGCATAAACAAGCAGAACACATCCTCTTGACGTGTAGGTGGCATAAACAAGCAGAACACGTCCTCTAGACGTGTGTATGGTATGACACGATAAAGGAGAACCGCAGCGACACATAACAGTACCTCACATCACATGCACTCATCATATCAATAACAACTATATACTGCATAAACAGTGGATTATACTTACTAAACAATTGCATGTACTATATCACATCAATGTCATAATAACTGCATCTCTCATGCATAGCATCCACACATGAAATCATAGCACATAAACAGCCATGTATTCATAATATTCATCTACTTACAATTTAGCCAATATCAATTCTTCATGTCATAATTCAAAATTTAAACATTCATATAATGAATAATTTATTAAATACTGATAACTGGCTTACTTACCTCAATACGCAATCCAACTGGTATAAATAAGCTAATCAGATGTCTGAGCACCTACAGGATCATTTACACAATTAATTTATTAGAATACGAATATTAAAATGACCCTTAGAATTTCTATCCAGACTAGTTCATGGGCCCTACTTTGGGCTCGAATATCTCCCACTATACATGTCCAATTGGGGAAGTAAAAATATCCCAAGAAACTAGAATTCACCCAAATTCTAGTCATATAAATATTTTACTAATCCTAGCCCGTTACAGGGCCCAAAAACTAACCCAAACTCAGCTCGCTGCATGGCCCAAAAGGCCCTGAACCGGCCGGCCCAGCCGGCCCGGTTCAACCCCTTCCACCCGATCCCCTGTTTCACCGAACAGGGGTCGGGAACTTAGCCGACGGCCGGGGCTGCCGCCGGCCAAATTGAGGGCAGCCCGGCCATCGGTGGCCGGGCCAGAGCCGGCCGCCGCCGCGGTCGGCCACCAAACCTCCTCTCTCTCCCTCAATTTCTCTCATCTTCTTCCACTCTACCGCACGGCATGATGCTGTGTCGGCGGCACGGCCGGCCACCTTGGCCGGCCGGACCTCCACCGGACGCACGCCCGGCGCCAATGGAGGCGACAGGCCAAAGCTCGGGCCCGGCGAGGCGGCGAGCACGCCGCCGGGCCCGAACCAACCAGCGGTAACCGGCTTCCGCCACCGCACGAGAGGAGGGCCAATTGGCCCTCTCTCTCTTCTCTCTCTCCACCACCACCCCACCGGACACCTTCCCCGGTGCCGGCGGGGTCGTTGGCCAAATCTCAGGCCTGGTGAGGCGGCGAGCACGCCGCCGGGCCTGAACCAATGGATCGACCGATGACACCTTCTCTTCTCGCTCGCAATCTCTCTGTCTCTCTCTCTCCCGCTCTCTCTCCTGCTCGCTCTCTCTCTCTTTCTCTCTCTGTCTCTTTCTTTCTCTCATGCTCTCTCTGTTTCATGCTCTCTCTGGCTCTCTCTCTCTCACGCTCTCTCCTGCTAGCTCTCTCTCTCTCTCTCTCTCTCTCTGAGAGGCAGGGGATTACATGATGGATAAAGCGTACCAGCCTAAAGGAAGGAGTCCTCTTCCTCCTTATTTATTCCTCACGCGCTGCCTCGTAAAGAGACTCCGGAAACCCATTCGTTACGTGGAATTGTAAACATAATCGCCACGTGAAACCGCAGGAATCCCAAGCACCACCCGCCCCAAGGATCCTACGCTACATCTCACGAACCAGGTAATTAAGGTCTCGGGGGTTACAGTTGGTACGCAAATCGAAGGTCGTCTTCTCTTCCACTATCATTATCACTATCCTCTTGGGCAAGTGGAGTCTATCTGACATGCCATCGTGACGCCATGCCGTCGGCCCACCAGAAGGGCTTCTTCGATCCGCGGCTGTGCATCAATAATTGAACTCAAAAACAAAACAAGAATCTAAAATAAGGAACCCATGCTTCTTCTTGTTACTAAAATAAGAGGAGCACTAGTAGTGAAAGCTAATTATTAATTTGAAGAAGAGGGAAAATGTCACGCCCCAGACCCAAAATTTTTGAACTAGGGTGACAACCCGCCGCGTGCCGGGCACGCAAGGCGTCTTAAAATCTTGATATACGATTCAATCGGCAATAAATATGAAAACTAACCATAATACAATTGATAGTTATAAGTTTTGGGCATCCAACCCTACATCCAAATCATGCTAATAAAGTTGGGCTACAACAAACCCTACACACAAACATAATAGGATTACACCCATGCAATGGTTCTTATTTTATTTATTGGAAGCTCCATCAATCTGCACACATCCATCATCAACCCTGAGGCTCTGAAAAACATGGTGAAGGTTTAATGAGTTTACACTCAATAAGTAAGCCTATTATACAATCATATTATATTTAACATGCTATCAACATATGCATTTGTCAACTTAACATAAATTGAACATTTGATAATCATCAGAATATGCAGTCTGGCAAACTCACTATTTATGTAATTATAGATTTCTTATGTGACCCACGGCCCTGCAATACCTCAATCAGAGCACATCCTCCAGATGCGTGGCCATCAACATCCACAGAACACATTGTACGATGTGTGGGCCATACCATAACAGAACACACTCTACGATGTATGTGGCCATAAAAATCATACAGAACACATTGTAAGACATGTGGGGCCAGAACACACTTGTCAGTGTGTGAGGCCATAAAAATCATACAGAACAAGTCTACAATATGTGGGGCCATATCATAACAGAATACATCTCCAGTGTGTGTGGCCATAAAAATCATACAGAAACATCTACAATGTGTGGGGCCATAGTAAAGGAGAACCGCGGTGACACATATAAATCTATTTAACATTTTTATCACATGTGCATCATGCATCTGTATCTCATAATATCTCACAGTGGTTTATACAGTACAAGGAAATACATATAATCACCTCAATATAAACATGCCGTATAGGAAATCACAATTCTAGCATATGTATCAATAAATCATTCCTTACAATATTACCAATCATTATAATCATATAATTGTTCATTTGAAATCCACAGTTCCATGCTACATAGACAATTCAGTTAATTTATAAAAAAAAGGCATGCAAACTATATATACTCAATTTATTAATTAAATAATTAAATTGCATAATAGTCTTACTTACCTCCTACGCAAAATCCAAATGATGAACCAACTAATCAGATGTCTGGGCACCTACAGGATCAATGTACATAATTAATTCACGAAAATATAATTAATAAAATGACCCTTAAGACCCTACCCAGACTAGTTCACGGGCCCAACTTCGGGCTCAAATATCTCCCTCTATACACACCCAAATGGGGAAGTAAAAATACCCCAAGAAACTAGAATTCACCAAGATTCTAGCCATATAATTATTTTTCTAATCCTAGCCCGTTACAGGGCCCAAAAACTAGCCCAAAATTGGCTCACAGCACGGCCCAAAAGGCCTGAACCGGCCGGCCCAGCCGGCCCGGTTCAATCCTTATCCCTCCCGATCCCCTGTTTCACCGAACAGGGGATGGGCACATAGCCGGCGGCCGGGGCTGCCGCTGGCCAAATTGAGGGCGGCCCGGCCGCCGGTGGCCGGGCCAGAGCTGGCCGCCGCCGTGGTCGGCCGCCAAACCCCCTCCCTCTCCCTTAATTTCTCTCAGCATCATCAACTCACCCGTGCGGCACGGAGCTGTGCCGGCGGCTCGGCCGGCCGCCTTGGCCGATCGGACCTCCACCGGACGCACGCCCGGCGCCGATGGAGGCGATAGGCTAACGCTCGGGCCCGGCGAGGCGGCGAGCATGCCGCCGGGCCCGAACCAACCGGCAAAAGCCGTTCGGCTTCCGCCACCGCGCAAGAGGAGGGCCAATTGGCCCTCTCTCTCTACTCTCTCTCCACCACCACCCCGCCGGATGCCTCCCCCGGCGTCGGTGGGGTTGTCGGCCAGATCTCAGGCCCGGCGAGGCGGCGAGCACGCTGCCGGGCCTGAACCAAGGAAATCGGCCGGTGCTTCTCTATCTCCCTCTCGCGATCTCTCTCTCCCGCTGTCTCTCTCCTCTGTCTTTCATTCTCTCTCTCTCTCTCTCTATGTGGATCTGGGAGTTTACCTGATGGGAAACGGATGCCAGAATGATGGAGGGAGTCCCCCTCCATCACGTATTTAATCCCCCCCGTGCAACGTTTCGGTTTATGGATCCGGGCAAACGAAGCGCTCAGCTAAAAACGAAGCGTTGCACAACACAGTGTCAGACCTGAACCTGGTTCACATGAACCGGGAACCGGGTACTACATCCTCCCCTCCTTATAAAAATTTCGGCCTCGAAATTGAAACATGACCCCATAACTACGGATCAATCAAACTAATCAAAAGTCAACAATCTTAGATAGATAATTTACCTTCAAATAAATGAGGATACTTCTTTTTAATCTCTTCCTCCAGTTCCCAAGTAGCCTCCCTCTCAGAGTGGTTATTCCACTGAACTTTGACATAAGGGATGGTACGACGCCTCAGAATCTGATCCTTACGATCCACGATACGCACAGGATGTTCTTCATATGATAAATCCTTCCTCAACTGAATAGGCTCATAAGCTATGAAATGACTGGGGTCTGAAACATATTTCTTCAGCATGGATACATGGAATACATTGTGAACACCAAATAAGATCGGGGGCAGTGCTAAGCTGTATGCTGCCACCCCAACTCCATATCAAAGGAAAACTACACCATCTCAGGACTTAATCCTTGCGGTCCACCATGTGCACAAAATGATCTTCATAGGTCAATTCTTTTTTAAGCTAAATTGGTTCAAGTTCTAACATATAACGGGGTTTGAAATATACCTTCTCAGTCATAAAGATATGAAACACATTGAACACCCCAAAGAATAATGAAGACAGTGCTAAGCTATAAGCCACCTCCTATTCCTTGATCAACATCTCAAATAGCCCAATAAATTGAGGACTCAATTCACCTCTAAACATAAATCTCATCACGTCATTAGTTAGTAAAATTTCCAAAAATTTTCTACCTGAAATTTCAAATCTTTCTTTTTGACATCAACATAACTTTTCTATTGACTCTGAGCTACATGAAGCTGCTTTAATTAACGATACTTTCTCATATTTGTTACACCAGCTCAGAAACCAAATTTTTTTTTTTCTCTCATTTCATCTCAATAAAATTTACACCTTTTATCATAGACAACAAAATGAATTCATTTGAATGTTGGCTTGGTAATCAATAAATAAGCAATTTCACTAAGGGTAAGAAGCTATACCAAGCACT
The DNA here is from genome assembly GCA_900491605.1 of Calamus simplicifolius. Classification (NCBI taxonomy): domain Eukaryota; kingdom Viridiplantae; phylum Streptophyta; class Magnoliopsida; order Arecales; family Arecaceae; genus Calamus; species Calamus simplicifolius. The sequence continues at coordinate 2,051,386 of UESW01003900.1, read as the reverse complement.
TTCTAAATCCATCACACAGGCTCGCAGTATATCATCAAAAGCTAGTTGGTTCATGCAGATTGTCCATCTATTTGAGGGTGGAAGAAATTCAGCTTAATCCACAAAGCTTTATGAAAACATCATCAATTAGAAGAGTGAGACAATTGGGTTCAGACTCAATTTACGCAGTTTACCATTAAACCAAAAACAAATATTAACATCTTTATCTCACTAAAATTTCATCCTCGAAGTTAAATGTCCACGAAGTTTGTACGCTTAAAGATACTCACTAGCAAACTTTTATTTCATTCCCAAGTACCCAAATGACATGTCCAACTTTCAAAATTAATTTGATCTTTCTACCAAATAAAATTGAATTCCTTAAGAAGTATTTCTTTCCTGTCATCTTTTTTTTTTTTTTAACTTAACTTCTCACAACACAATCATCATAAATATCATAGAGTCCATCATATGTATTATGTCATCCATTCTTAAGGTTAATAACCTATATCAATTACTGTTAATTCCTCGATAAGACAGTTCCAAATTCTTTTGAATTAAATATAAGATAGTTTCCTTCCAATGCTCTCTCTACTCTTGAATAGTTGAACGTGTCATTAATCATTACGACACTTAATTTAATCATCATAACATACTTGGTTTCACTCTTGAATACTTCAAGCTAACATCAATGAACATTATGCCAATCATTTAGGATATCTTTCATAATTATCATAATCAACTAATTTAATTTCTTTAAATAATAGTGCCATCATTAATCATCAGTATGATTAATTGATCTCCTTCATATTTATCAATAATACCACCATAACCAATCAATTTCTCTTGAATAGGTCAGTATATCCTCAATAAATAATGTAATTTAAATGATTCAAATTCTTGAATCGATTATTTTATTACCAATGATTATCAAAATCATCTATAGATTATGCAATGTCTCATGCCACAACATGACCAACTAATTTAAACCCTTCAAATATCTCAAAGTGACTTCACTAATCTAGCTCAGGTGGATACAAGACTTATAAGGTCAATAAAGATTGAAAATGCACTTACCATCCGAAAGACATAATTGAAAATTATAGTAATCTCTCTATGACTTGAAAGTGATAATAGATGTACCCTTAACCATAATCCATAAATTAGCAATAGTCAAAATAGAATCATCTCCCTTCTTTTTCCTAGAAAAGATTCATGTCACTTACGGCTGATTGATAATTTATCCATCCTAGAGAAGGATATCTCCTTAGGAACTATGAAGAAAGGCACAATAAATTAATGAATAGATATCTTGATTTAGAAATCTATTAAAAGATGAAAATCCTCATGAAATTCTTTATCAGTGAAGTTTATCTTATTCTCATTATTGCTAAAATCTTTCACTTTCTACTATCAAAATATTTGATCATTTATAGCCAAAATCAGTTCTAAAGATTAATAGAGTCTACTGCTCTCAAAAACTTAAACATAATTATCTCAGAATTTAAAATTTTATAATCTTCCTAAATGATCCATGATGATAATATGCAGTCAAATGTTTCATTAGCATCAATATCAACCATCTCCATATCTAGCAAATTAACAATCAGTTTTGAACATGTAATATCCATAATAAAAGTTCTCTTAGTAAAATTCACCATATATACTTATCCATCCAGACTCAAATTCAGAAAGTACTCAATTGTGATTGATCAAAAACATGTAGTTAACTATTTGATTACCAAAATATCATCAATTTTAATCATCTCCATAACCAGCAGATTAGCTCATAATCTTAAACTTACAATATCAACAATGTAAGTTCTATAAATAAAAATTCATTTTATACATCCATATTCAAATTCAGATTTAATATCTCAAATTCCATATATCAACTCAATTGCAATACAGACATAATGATGTTATCTTAGTCCTATTAGTCATCAATTACAATTTTTAACTATTATATCATATTCCATATATTCGTCTATCTTTTATTGCATATCCAATTAAAGTTTCATCTCCCATATTATTTAAAGGTCTGAAATTGCTACGAATCATTTTTAACAAGTTTAATGGAGTTAAAACCTCTAGAAGCCCCTTGACCTCTCACTGGTCAAGGCTACCGGCCAGGGAGCCCACATAATATCATTGGCTTGCGATGGTTCATTCTCAATTCCTATCAAACTTGTAATTCAATTAATATCTTGATAAACTTTAAATTTTAAGCTTCCCAAGCATAATTCATGAAATTCCTTGAAAGTCATAATTGTCTCAATGTCATCCAAGTATTTTGCCTAGAGTGTCATTATGCATATGTCCCTAAGATCATAACCTGGGTCCTGTGGGTTATGGGCCCACCACGCTTCCGCTGCGCACTCTGATGCTGCATGTCTTGCATAGACCGCGCCATACCCGAGAGAGCTTGCAGCATCTCAGACTGGAATCACTGGTGCTTAGTCCCTACTGGGTTGGCAGGAGCCATACCTCCAGTAGTTCCTTAACCCACCAGCTGATCAGTATTACCGGCCAGAGAGTCCTCCCTCATACTGCTGGCTCCTAGTACGATGAGCCATAACTATTTTTGTTAAATTAGATGTGGTTAATATCATCATAAGCTAAAGCGTCAGGTTTCTCTAAGTATAATGTCATCAAAATATGTTCTCTCCATGTTATCATGTCAATATGCTTGTGTCCCTAGGGTCATATGTTCTCTATGTGTTATCATGTCAATATGCTTGTGTCCCTAGGGTCATATGTTCTCTACGTGTTATCATGTCAATATGTCCGTGTCCCTAGGGTCATAACCGTTATCATGTCAATATGTCCGTATCCCTAGGGTCATAACCGTTATCATGTCAATATGTCTGTGTCCCTAGGGTTAAAATCTGAGCTCTGATACCATTAAAGCTGTCACGCCCCAGACCCAAAATTTTTGAACTAGGGTGACAACCCGCCGCGTGCCAGGCACGCAAGGCGTCTTAAAATCTTGATATACGATTCAATCGGCAATAAATATGAAAACTAACCATAATACAATTGATAGTTATAAGTTTTGGGCATCCAACCCTACATCCAAATCATGCTAATAAAGTTGGGCTACAACAAGCCCTACACACAAACATAATAGGATTACACCCATGCAATGGTTCTTATTTTATTTATTGGAAGCTCCATCAATCTGCACACATCCATCATCAACACTAAGGCTCTGAAAAACATGGTGAAGGTTTAATGAGTTTACACTTAATAAGTAAGCCTATTATACAATCATATTATATTTAACATGCTATCAACATATGCATTTGTCAACTTAACATAAATTGAACATTTGATAATCATCAGAATATGCAGTCTGGCAAACTCACTGTTTATGTAATTATAGATTTCCTATGTGACCCACGGTCCTGCAATACCTCAATCAGAGCACATCCTCCAGATGCGTGGCCATCAACATCCACAGAACACATTGTACGATGTGTGGGCCATACCATAACAGAACACACTCTACGATGTATGTGGCCATAAAAATCATACAGAACACATTGTAAGATATGTGGGGCCAGAACACACTCGTCAGTGTGTGAGGCCATAAAAATCATACAGAACATGTCTACAATATGTGGGGCCATATCATAACAGAATACATCTCCAGTGTGTGTGGCCATAAAAATCATACAGAACACATCTACAATGTGTGGGGCCATAGTAAAGGAGAACCGCGGTGACACATAAATCTATTTAACATTTTTATCACATGTGCATCATGCATCTGTATCTCATAATATCTCACAGTGGTTTACACAGTACAAGAAAATACATATAATCACCTCAATATAAACATGTCGTGCAGGAAATCACAATTCTAGCATATGTATCAATAAATCATTCCTTACAATATTACCAATCATTATAATCATATAATTGTTCATTTGAAATCCACAGTTCCATGCTACATAGACAATTCAGTTAATTTATAAAAAAAAGGCATGCAAACTGTATATACTCAATTTATTAATTAAACAATTAAATTGCATAATAGTCTTACTTACCTCCTACGCAAAATCCAAATGATGAACCAACTAATCAGATGTCTGGGCACCTACAGGATCAATGTACATAATTAATTCACGGAAATCTAATTAATAAAATGACCCTTAAGACCCTACCCAGACTAGTTCACGGGCCCAACTTCGGGCTCAAATATCTCCCTCTATACACACCCAAATGGGGAAGTAAAAATACCCCAAGAAACTAGAATTCACCAAGATTCTAGCCATATAATTATTTTTCTAATCCCGGCCCATTATAGGGCCCAAAAACCAGCCCAAAATTGGCTCACAGCACGGCCCAAAAGGCCTGAACCGGCCGGCCCAGCCGGCCCGGTTCAATCCTTATCCCTCCCGATCCCCTGTTTCACCGAACAGGGGACGGGCACATAGCCGGCGGCCGGGGCTGCCGCCGGCCAAATTGAGGGCGGCCCGGCCGCCGGTGGCCGGGCCAGAGCCGACCGCCAAACCCCCTCCCTCTCCCTTAATTTCTCTCAGCATCATCAACTCACTCGCGTGGTACGAAGCTGTGCTGGCGGCTCGGCCGACCGCCCTGGCCGGCTAGACCTCTACCGGATGCACGCCCAGCGCCGGTGGAGGCGACAGGCTAACGCTCGGGCCCGGCGAGGTGGCAAGCACGCCGCCGAGCCCGAACCAACCGGTTCGACTTCCGCCACCGTGCAAGAGGAGGGCCAATTGGCCCTCTCTCTCTACTCTCTCTCCACCACCACCCCGCCGGATGCCTCCCCCGGTGCCGGCAGGGTCGTCGGCCAGATCTTAGGCCCGGCGAGGTGGCGAGCACGCCGCCGGGCCTGAACCAAGGAAATCGGCCGGTGCTTCTCTGTCTCCCTCTCGCGATCTCTCTCTCCCGCTGTCTCTCTCTCTCTGTCTTTCGTTCTCTCTCTCTCTATGTAGATCTAGGAGTTTACCTGATGGGAAACGGATGCCAGAATGATGGAGGGAGTCCCCCCTCCATCACGTATTTAATCCCCCCATGCAACATTTCGGTTTAAGGATCCGGGCAAACGAAGCGCTCAGCTAAAAACGAAGCGTTGCACAACACAGTGTTAGACCTGAACCTGGTTCACATGAACCAGGAACCGGGTACTACAGAAAAACAAAAATGCCCGGCATTCGTTGAAAGTTAGACAATGATTCTCCGCATCTCAAATCCCAAACCAAGGCAGATTGTTAATGCAAAGATCTCTTTACGTTCAATTATTTGCACTGGAAAGCAGAAAAAGTATAGATTCACATCTAATCAAAACTGTTCATGACTTGCCTTTCTCGCTAAAGATAGATCGTGGAAACCGAGAGAGAAGAATCTCTCACCTCACCTGATGAACTTAAGGAGGAGAGAAGCTCTACCGCCTTGCTCACTCAGACTGGGGATGGAAGAGGCGACTTAATTCGGTTGCGAGGGCAAAGCGCTCGCAGGGTAAAAAATGGGATTAAGAATTGGAAACTAGGTGCTAGGTGGTGGACAATCATAATCTAGTTTGGCTGATCTGTGCTTACTCAACAATCAATTTGATCTAATTTATTTAACCCATCCTGACCAAATTGATACCGATATAGAATTAAAGATTTTCCACGAAAACAAGCTTCCACAAACGAACACAGATGAATGTATCATAGAAGTCCAAATATTTATTCAAAGGAATGCATGGTTAGATATTAAGGAAAGATAAAGAATAACTTAAAAATACAAGAGTAATAAAATTATTATAAATATTGCAAATACTCTTAAAATCCTTCCCCAGGAGTGAGGAGGTTAACTCGGGATGTACCAAGAGTTTGGAGGTAAGGTTTTAGATTGAGGGAACAAAGCACATATCTCAAAAAGGTCTCAAAATAGCTCTTCAAATTATATATATTGTTGTCGCGGAAATCCGTTCTTCGACTCGGGTGCGCTCTGGCTTCGGGTCCAAATGCCGGTCTCGATGCCTAGGGTGAAACTTGTAAGACAATCGGCACGCAGAAGATTCTTTTGGGGTTGTCCACTGCGGGGGACCCTCCGACGCCCAAGTCAATGGAGATTCACAGCAAGCAGATATGAGGAGATGACTCTCGCTGAAGAGTTCCCCTAAATGGGTTTTCTTTCAAGAGCTCCGAGCTCTGTAGGAGCTTCAATGAAGTTTTTCAGTATGAGAGCCAGTGAATGAGTGCGTACCTAAGAGATTTGAGGGCTGTGGTATTTATCGGCGATCACCTGATTCCTTGGGCGCGTTGCGGGGGGTCTAAAAGCTATTGAGATTCGAAACGGATTTGAATCAAGTTTGTTACGAGGCCAATAGGATAGTATCTTGTCAGTTAGAGGATCGACGGCTAGGAGAGCTGGTTAATGCCTTGAGATTCAGCGATCACGTAGGTTCTAGGCCACTCCCATGGCCCCTAGGCCACCTCTGGCATGATTCTCTGTTTGGAATCTCATTCAGTTATCATGAATTCGAACTCTTCCACGCTGGATTCTGCAGAGGTATTCGAGTGCCTTGGTCCAGTTGAGGTAAGAGACAACGTGGTCCCCGAGGTACAGGATGGCTCAGGCTACCGAAGTACGAAGATGGCTTGGGCTGCTGAGGTACGAAGATAGCTTGAGCTGCCAAGGTATGAAGATAACTCGGGCTGTCGAGGTACGAATATAGCTTGGGCTAGCGAGGTAGGAAGATAACTCGGGATGCCGAGGTTCGAAGATGGCTTGGGCTGCCGAGGTATGAAGACAACTTGGGCTGCCGGGGTATGCAGATGGTTCGGGTCGTCGGGGCGACCCGACGCTGCTGAGGGCGATTGGACTTCGCCACCTAATGGATGTGACAGCTAGCCGACAAGATGTTGGGATTGGACTTGATCCAATTGTCGATGCGTGTGGGTATTAATGCAATGATAATTTTACCCCTTATCACATGCCCCCCACACCCTAGTTCAAAGTGTAAACTCGGATGTATAGAGTAGAGTTCTGGAACAAAATCATTCAGGGAGATTCGAAAGGGCAGGCAATGATAATCTCGTAAATGACAGGCTGCTATTTCATCATCATTTTTTGCTACATCACGAGGAGGAAACACCTCGTTTCCAGCAGGCCGCGATTGTGGGAGTCCCATGTGGCGAGGCTCTTGTATTTTTGGCGCTCATATCAAAAGTTTTAGCATTTCGGGCTTTCCTTCTGGATGCTATTTAAAGAGGGCTAGGGCGGCACTCTTCTCCAATGCCTTTTCGTCCCTATCATAGAGATTTTTCATTCCTTCCAAACCCTCGCCGGCTCATTCATGTTTCGCCTCTCAACTTGTCAACATGAAGGGTTTGAGTGATGTTGCCTCAGAGATAACCCTTGATGACCTTGATTGGATCTACCACCATTACAGCATTCCCCGGGACGTATCCCTATGGGTTCCGAAAGTCGAGCATAGGGTCTCGACGGAGTTAAGCCATGGGGTTTTCTTCTATGAGGAAAGCTTGAGGGCAGGTCTCCGGTTCCCTCTTTACACGTTGGTACAGAAAGTAATGAGGTTCTACAATATATGCCCAACAATGGTGGCTCCAAATAGCTGGCGCAATCTCATCAGGTTTATCTCGCTATGTAGCTGTGTTGGGGTGACTGCAACCCTCCCTATATTCTGAGGCTATGCTATAACCTGATTTCTGGGAGGAGCTTTGAGTGGCCTTATATTGGCCCCTGAAAGTCATTCAAAATGATTTCAGATAATCCGTCTTCAATAAAGGAGTGGAAATCTTGATTTTTCATTGCTGAGGGGAACATTAGTTCAGATTTTCTGGGGATATGGGCAAGTTATGTGAAAGATCCGGAGGTATGCCCGAAGTTGTCTGAGTAGAAGAAAAGGGATTTGGTTACTCTTCGCAGTGGTCGGGCGTTATCTGCCAGCGCCCTATTATCAGAGGATGCCCTTTTTGCCACCGGGCTTAGCTCTGTTGACCCCCAAGGTGAATCTTTTTTTCCCTTTGCTTTGTCGGTTGATATGCTCAGGCAGCCCCATTGCCCTTTGATTGAATGTTTGCTGTGTTTTCAGCCAAAAGGTCGACATTTATGGGCCAAATTCAAAAGGAGTTGGGCAAGCGCCACAGGGGCTTCAGTTCTGGAGACAAGCATAGGTCTGAAAAGAGGTTTCGTCCCTTCGGGTCTCGCCCGAATGAGTTAGGGAAAGACGGTGCTGGTCGCCCTTCTTCCACCCCAAAGAGGGGGGAAGTGGGAGTATCGGCCGTGGTTGATGAGCTCCCCCTTCCGTAGGGGGGCATGGAAGTGGAGAAGGAGAGCGCTATTGGGGGGAGTTCAGAGGGGGCTATTGAGGTTCCTCCCCTTCAAATAGTGGTGGTGTCAGATGATGCCGAGGAGATATCGCTGGTCGTCCAGCCACTATCTCGCTCAAGGCGAATCAACCTTATTCATTAGAGGTTGGCAGCCCTATGATGCTGCCTGTTGATGGGGAAGGAGCCCCTGCTTTGATCATAGGGTCAGGAGAGGTAGTTGCGGCTGCCGAAGTTCTCATGGAGTCACCTGTTAAAGGGTTGGTGGAGGCCAAGGGACCTCCTATTGGAGGGCTTTCCCCCGTGGCATTAGGGGGTGCTGTGGAGGGAAACAAGGCTTGGGTGGAGTCTGCTTGGGATGAAACAATGCTTGGAGAGGAGGAGGAAGACGACGACGAAGAAGAAACAACAAGCAGGGGGGGTGCTCGGACCGAGGTTCGTTTAGCCGGGGCCGAAGCGTCTAAGGCCCCGTAGGCCAGAATTTTAGTGAAGGAGGCCAAACGGATGGTGGCTCCTCAGGTCAAAGTTCCTTAGGCCGATTCTTCGGTCATAAGCTCTCTTATTCCTGGTCCAGAAGTGGAAGATATGTTTGCCACCTTGATGCGGTCTGTGTAACATACGGGAGAAGGTTCCTTGGTGGTTGATCCCTCTATAGAGGACATCATCGAGGCTGCTTTTGGATGGTTCGGGGCGCCGAAGGATGTCTACCTTCTTCCTGAGATCAGTAGCCCTGCTCTTATGAAGATTGCCACAAACTACGCCTCCTAAGTAAGTCGTTGCACCGGGGTGGCAATTCTTAGTTGGCTAGTTCGATCATATTTTCTTACATGTGCTTTTTCCGTATAATACCTTAATTACAAGGGCGTTAAATTGGCACTTAAATTTGGCCATGGGGGCCTGTGCCGAGGCTAGGAGGGAGGCGACCGATCTTCGGACAAGGGTGGACTCGACCAGTAGGCTCTTCAGGGCCTTGTCGTCTATCCAAGGAGACCTCGAGAGAACGAACAAGTCCTACCAAGCCGCTGTCGAGAGAGCCTTTTGGCTTGAGACTCAAGTCAAAGAGCTCCAGGGCTTCCGGGAGCAATCGAACAAGGCCTGTTTGGAGTTATCCCAAATCAAATATAGGCATGCCGATGAAGTCAACGCTATGTGGAAGCATTTTGATGAGAGGTGGGGCGAGCTAAAGAATAGCTATGCCGAAGAAAAAAGATAATTGGAGTAAAAGGCTCGACGAGGAGGAGCGCTGGCACCGGCGACAGCAAGATCAGCTCACCGGTCTGAACAGGAGGCTCGCCGATAGGGAGGATCGACTAAAATGGCAGCATGATCAAATTGCCAAACCCCTTTGATCTTGACCAATCTTGGCAAAAGATTGAGGATAAGCAGTCCCAGATTAACGACCTCAAGGAGGGTCTCCAGTAGAATAAAGCGGCCAAATTGAAGGCCCTTGAAAAGGTTCACGAGTTGAGTGAAAAGATGGCTCGGCGAGAGGAAGAGGTGTAGCGCCCTCTTACTTGCTTATTTCTAGTGTCTTTTTCTTTGATTGTAATCTTACATAATTTGGTATTTGCAGATGGGCAGAATCGGGCTCGAGGCTCAGGACCAATTCAAGGCTTTGAGAGCAGAGTTGGCCTCGAGCCGCCAGATGAATTCTAAACTTGGGAATCAGTTGGCTGAAGCTAACAGACGAATCTCTTCGGTTGTCGACGAGTATAAGAGTTCTGCCTAATTTTTCGAGGAGCACACGGCGGCTTGTGCCAATGCATTTTGATATGGTGAAGAGGAGACTCGGTCGAAGATCTTCCAGGTTTACCCCGAGTTGGATCTGTCTTTTCTGGAGGCCTAGCTTTACGATACTCGGACCCCTAGGGCCGAATAAGCCGAATATGAGGATATCTCAGACGTTGATCTCGAGACCATTCTGGGCACTGATGAGATCGCGGCCCCAGAAGGGCGTCCTCAGATTGTTGCCAAGGAACCCGAGGTCCCCCTTCCAACTATATTCGAAGCGGGTGAGCCAAGTCAAATCCCTCCGGATGTTATCGAGGGGGCTCCTAGAACTGATCCAAACCCTAATTCTTAAGGGTTGCTCATGTATCTTTTACCTTTTCGACATATAACATGATCAAAATTTAATGAATTAATCTTTTGTCTCCTTCTTGTCTTATTGCTTTGGTTATCGTTTCTCGAGCGATCTTTCCATCAGAGGTTCTTCCTATTGGTGAACGAATCGTAAATGAATCGTACTTTTAGGTTGGATTGCCCTTGGGAGTTCCGAATTGAATATTCCGCTTAATCAAAGCTGGATTAACTAGTTCTGCCGATGTGTGAAATCGTTTGGTTTTGCCGTGGAATGTAATTCTGATTTTGCCTGAAGTAAGGCGATCAGTTCGAAATGCGCAAGTTAACTCGGCTTGCCGAGGCATAAAATAGTTTGGCTCAAAATGACCGAAACCTACGGAAATACCTCGGTTGGGGCCGAGGTTAGGCAGATAGTTTGGTCTATCCAAGGCAAGAAGTTGGCTTGCCCTCCGCTAAGGTAGACGAAATGGCTTTGCAATTTGCCAAAAGGTGCCTCATTTTTTCCTTAGGGTATTTATCCCGTTGGCCTTTTCCAACGCAGGTCCCTTTAACGTACGTGTTATGTACTCGATCGCCATTGGACGGTGTCAATTTCGAAGGGGGATTTTTTAGGTCTGTTCGTATCTCAAGGACCTGCAGACGATTTTCGGCATTTAAGGCTCTTGATTCGAGATCAGAAGAAAATCTTTCGTCTTTTGTCACGACTTGGGAGGCATGCTCGGCGCGCTTCGTAATGCACCCCTTTTTCTCGGTCTACCACGTGGTAGCAGGGCCATGGCATTTCAAGTACCGGGGCTCTTTTCTTCAATGGTTGCTCCCGATTTGTTTTCCTATAAAAAGGGGAGAGTGGACTACACTTGGGCATCCCCGAAGCCTCCTCTTTCTGTGAGTGGTTTTCATGGTGCCTGTTTTATTGAGGTCAAGAATGGAGAGATCAAGCTTCCCTTTTTAGAGCTGGTTCATCCCAGATAGCTGGGGTGATGGAGGAGCCGCTGAAGAGAAAGTAGTCCTCAAGGGAGGAGTCCTGGGGGTCATACGGAGAGCGCACGGGATGCACACAGAGGTCATATGGAGAACGCACACATGCACTCTCTTATTGCCTTTGTCACTTGCCATGGGGACTTCAGGAAATGCAAAGCATACGTAGCCCCCATGGTTAATATGAACTTCGCCTCCTTCCCTAATTTGGATCTCTCAGTTCATCCACCTGAGAGGTCTTTTCTTGAGTAAGGAGAGAGGCAAGTGGTGTTGGTTTGCTGGTCTCCTGTCTTTGTTCTTGAGCGGAGGTCAGCAGCCCAACAACCACTTGGGGAGGAGGCATCCTCAGCATCGGCATCCACGGGTCTTCAGCTCAGTTTGGATCCCTAAGTTCATCTATCCGAGGGATCCGCGGATGGCCGACTTTGTTCTTTGGCATTAACCAGTAACTCAATGGAGTTGTCTGATTTCTCTGATTTCTTAGGTCGGATGCGGAGCCATCATTATCGACTGAAGCTGCTCGATTGAGCTTTTATTTTATTTGTCTTTATTCCTTGTGCTATGATGCACATGTAATGCCTCTCAGGAGGTTGTGATTTTTGATTTTTGTCAATAAAGAAAGTTTTTACCCTTCCTTCTTTGAATACTTATTTCTTTTTCCAATGTGGCTGTGTTGAGAGTTTCTTACTTGTATTATGCTTTCTGGATCGTAGCATGGTTTACAAGTCTAGCAGCGCTTTTGCTTTGCCTTCGTTAGGCATTTTGACAATGCATAGTTCTCTGCGGAGGAAGCATTCATCTCTGTTTAGGTTAGAGAGAGGCATGGGCAGCCTTGTTAACTTGTGATGTGGACACGATCCTACTTAAGGAACGAAATAGGTTCTTCTTTGAAGAGAAATAGCTCGCATAATCTTGCTGGTGAGCAAAGAAGGTTACTTACCTCTGCCGAAGTATGATAGGACATCTTAGTCACTCTAGAGCGTCTGAGAAATCACTCGATTATTATTCAGAGATATCACTCAGTTCAGCCGAGGCTTCAGATAATATTCGGAGACATATCACTCGGTTTGACCGAGGCTTCAGAGATATTCAGAGACATATCACTCGGTTCGACCGAGGCTTCAGAGATATTTAGAGATATATCACTTGGCTCGACCGAGGCTTCAGAGATATTCAGAGACATATCGCTTGGTTCGGCCAAGGCTTCAGAGATATTTAGAGACATATCACTCGGCTCGGCCGAGGCTTCAGAGATTTAGAGACATCGCTAGGTTCGACCGAGGCTTCAGATGATATTCAGGAAAATATCACTCGGTTTGGCCGAGGCTTCAAAGGTTATATTTTACTTGGCGCTGCCAAAGTACAGAGATATCACTCGGCTCGGCCGAGGCTTCAAAGATTATATTTTACTTGGCGCTGCCAAGGTACGGAGATCGCTCGGCCTGGCCAAGGAATTAAAAAGATTATATTTTACTTAGCGTTGCCAAGGTATGGAGATATCACTCGGCTCGGCCAAGGCTTCAAAGATTATATTTTACTTGGCGCTGCTAAGGTACGGAGATTGCTCGGCCCGGCCAAGGATTTAAAAAGATTATATTTTACTTGGTGCTATCAAGGTATGGAGATATCACTCGGCTCGGCTGAGGCTTCAAAGATTATATTTTACTTGGCACTACCAAGGTACGGAGATCGCTCGGCCTGACTAAGAATTTAAAAAGATTATATTTTACTTGGCGCTGCCAAGGTACGGAGATCGCTCGACCCGACCAAAGATTTAAAGATTATATTTTACTTGGCATTGCCAAGGTACGAAGATATCACTCGGCTTAGCCGAGGCTTCAAAGATTATATTTTACTTGGTGCTACCAAGGTACCAAGATATCACTCAGCTTGGTCGAGGCTTCAAAGATTATATTTTACTTAGCGCTGCCAAGGTACGAAGATCGCTCGGCCCGGCCGAGGATTTAAAAAGATTATATTTTACTTGGCGCTGCCAAGGCACGGAGATATAACTCAGCTCGGCCGAGGCTTCAAAGATTTTATTTTACTTGGCACTGCCAAGGTACGGAGATCGCTCGGCCCGATCGAGGATTTAAAAAGATTATATTTTATTTGGTGCTGCCAAGGTACAGAGATCGCTCGGCCCAGCCGAGGATTTAAAGATTATATTTTACTTGGCGCTGCCAAGGTACGGAGATATCACTCGGCTCAGCCGAGGCTTCAAAGATTATATTTTACTTGGCGCTACCAAGGTACGGCGATATCACTCTGCTTGGCCCGACCGTGGTTTTAAAAAGATTATATTTTACTTGGTACTGCCAAGGTACGGAGATATCACTCGGCTCGGCCGAGGCTTCAATATATAGCAAAACCTGCTTCTTATTGTAGCTTTCAAGGAGAGTCATAAAAATAGAAATTTTGCGAATCTTTGAAAGTTAAATTTAATTCAATGAACAGAGTAAGTTTAGTAAGGGCATACTTTTACTAATGATACACACGAAGATTATCCGAGTTCCATGTCCGGAGAATAGATTTTTTATTCAGATCTTGGAGTTTATAGGCGCCAGGTTTGATTACCTTCGTCACTTGGTAGGGACCTTCCTAGTTCGGGGACAGCTTCCCTTGCTCCAATGGCTTTGAGATGGATGCCTTCTGAAGCACTATATCACCTGGGAGGAAAGACTTTCCTTTGACTCTAGTGGAGTGATAGCGGGCTATTCTCTGTTGATAGGCAGCCATTTGGATTTAGGCTTTCTCCCCTAATTTCTTCTATTAAATCAAGATTAGTTCGGAGTTGTTCATCATTGGATTCCTTCGAGTAGCCTTCCACGTGGGGGGAGGGGAGTCCGACCTCCATTGGAATGACAGCTTCTGCGCCGAAAGCCATCTTAAACGGAGTTTGCCTGGTGGGTACCCTTTCAGTGGTTTGGTAGGCCCACAACACATGGTGGAGCTCTTCTGCCCACTTGCCTCGCGCCCGGTTGAGCCAAGCTTTAATTCCTTGTAGGAGAGTTCGGTTGGTTACCTCGGCCTCTCCATTGGCTTGAGGATGTCCAACAGATGTCAGGCAATGAAGAATGCCACGATCCTCGTAGAATTTTCAAAATTTAGGATTGTCAAATTGCTTCCCATTGTCGGTGATGATAGTGTGGGGAAGGCCAAAATGACAGATGATGAACCTCTATACAAAGTCTTTAGCTTGAGCTTTGGTTATCTAGGTGACTGCTTCGGCTTCAACCCACTTGGTGAAATAATCAATCGCAACAAACAAGAACTTCCTTTGCCCTGTTGCGAGGGGGAAAAGGTCAAGGATATCCATCCCCTATTTAGCGAAAGGCCAGGGGGATGATATGGAAGTCAAATGCGCAGAGGGAAGCCTCTGGATATTTGAGTGCCGTTGGCACGAATCATAGGCTTGGACAAGGTCATCAGCATCTCTCTACATCATCGACCAGTAATACCCCTGGCGCAGCACCTTATGGCACAGGGCCCGGCTGCCAAGATAATTGCCACAGATGCCTTCATGAACTTTTCGAAGAGCATAATTAGCCTCCGACGGTCAGAGGCATCTGAGCAACAGCATAGAGAAGGACCACTTGTACAACCGATTATCAATTAAAACATAATGAGAGGATTGCATTTTTAGCTTCCTTGCTTTTTTTCTATCAGCAGGCAGCAACCCTTCTTTGAGATACTTGTGCAGGAGATCTATCCAAGATGATTCGACATCGACTTGCATCGGCAATGCTAGATTTTTCTAGGACCTCCAGGTGAAATCTCCGTTCAAGGTCCATCGAGTCCATAGTTTCCAGGCGGGACAAAAGGTCGGCGCGTGCATTTTCAGCCCTTGGAATCTAAATAATTTTAAATTCAGCAAAACAGGAAGATAGATCGTGCACCTTTTGGAGATACCGAACCATGTTCGGCTCTCGAGCCTTGAATTCTCCTTGCACCTGGCCTGCCACTAATTGAGAGTCAGTGTAGGTGTTTAGTTTTTTAGCTTTAAGCTCGCGGGTGATGCGGAGTCTGATGAGCAGGGTTTCATACTCGGCTTCATTGTTTGAGGCTGGAAAGGAGAAACAGATGCCATAATCAAAAGTTGTGCCCTCTGGGCTGGTGAGGACCAAACTGGTACCAAAATTGCTCGCACTGGAGGATCCTTTGACATGAAGCAACCACGGGGCACTGGGCTATTGGGGAGATTGTTGAAAAATTATATGCCCCAATCTTATTGATTTTGATGATTACCAAAAGCCATGAGTACATTAAAAGATGTAATGAGTTTATTTACATGAACAATGAATTTATTTTGAACAATGAATTTATTTAGAACAATGAATGAGAATGTTAAAGTATGACTTTAATCAAATTGAAAGTAACTTCAAGTTCAATGTTTAAGCTTTCAATTAGAAATTTAATACTTCATATTGTAATCAATGAGTTTTTGGAACACTTCTTGAATTGATTCTTAATGTCAATTTTATTGTATTCAAGTCAATTCAATGATTTAAAATGAATCTGGAACAAATTTAAAGTCAATCAGAAAACTTTCTAATTTTTTATTGTATTCAAGTCAACTCAATGATTTAAAATGAATCTGGAACAAATTTAAAGTCAATCAGAAAACTTTCTAATTTTTGATACGTTCTGGAGCCGACTCTTGAGTTTCAGAGTCGACTCCCCTCAGTGTACAGAAATGACTATCTGTCTCGAGTCAACCCACGTAATTTCTCGAGTTGACCCCTGATTCTATTGAACCGACTCCATGACTGTGCGAGTCGACTCCGCTCAGACACCAGAGGTGTGTTTTTCTGAGCACTTCGCGAGTCGACCCTAACTTTTCATGAGTCGACCCCCGACTTTCAGGAGTCGACACTTTACTTTTGGTGAGTCGACCCTTTGACTTTCTGAACATTTCTATTTTTAGTATCACGACCTCGAGCCAACTCGCGAAAAGCATGAGTCGACTCTAGCAAATCTGGGCGAAATTTTTTCGAATGCCAACTCAGCGTCAACGGTAAGTTTTTCGATTAACGGCTATTTTTCTTTGTTTCTAACGGCTATATTTTTGCAGAATCTATAAATAGAGAAGCCGTTTTCAAATCAAACATATATAAAAAGAGAGATATTTATTTCAAGAGAAAAGAAAGGAAAAATCGGAAAAACAGAGCTTCATTTGAAAAAATCCGTGATTCAAAATAGAGTGAAAGAAAGAGTATGAAATCTAAGGAA
Organism: Calamus simplicifolius; assembly: GCA_900491605.1. Classification (NCBI taxonomy): domain Eukaryota; kingdom Viridiplantae; phylum Streptophyta; class Magnoliopsida; order Arecales; family Arecaceae; genus Calamus; species Calamus simplicifolius. The sequence continues at coordinate 2,034,806 of UESW01003900.1, read as the reverse complement.
GCTCCTTCTGTGTTCAAGCTCAACAATCCAAGGAAGCTTTAGAAGAAAATCCAAGAGCTATTCAAGAGCATTTCAAGTGATTTTAAACACTCAAAATAGGAAAAGGTCAAATCAACTCCAAAGTTCATTCCGTGAAGAATCCAAGCTGAGGCCAGATTCTACACTTCAAAAGAGTTGAGAAAAAGAGGAAAAGAAGAAAAACTCAAAGCCAACCTGTAAACCCCCGGTAATTTAATTGTGGGGAGGTTAACTCTCGGTATTAATTGGGGTGGCACCTAGTGTTATTATGACATTTAAGTTCCCTATATGTCGCTTGGATTCTCGAGTCGCGTCTGATGGGTTTCAGAGTCCTTGGGCTGAAGCGTTACGTAGGGAATTATTTATATGATGGAGGGGGGACTCCCTCCATCATCCTAGCATCCGCGTCCCCAGGTAATTCTCTGCCCATCCTCTTAGCGCTAGAGAGAGAGAGTGAGTTGCCATGGGAGAAAGAGGATGAGAGAGAGTATTAGGAGAGAGGAAGAGAGAGAGTATCAGGAGAGAGGAAGAGACAGAGAGATAGCGGGAGAGAGAGAAAGCAAGCGGGAGAGAAAGAAAGAGAAAGCGAGCGGGAGAGAGCGGGAGAGAGAGAACCAGAGAGGGAGAGAGAATCGCAGAGATGCTACCAGCCTTGCGTCTGTTCGGGCCCGGCGGCGTGCTCGTCGCCTCGCCGGGCCCGAGCTCCGGCCGGTGACTCCGCCGGCACCATGGGCAGCATCCGGCGGAGTGGTGGCAGTGAAAGAGGAGAGAGAGAGGGCCAATCGGCCTCTCTCTCATGCGGTAACGAAAGCCAAACCGGCTTCCGTCGGTTGGTTCAGGCCCGGCGGCGTGCTCGCCGCCTCGCCGGGCCTGAGCTTCGGGCTGGCGCCTCCACCGGCGCCGGGCGTGCGTCCGGTGGGGGTCCGGCCGGCCATGGTGGCCGGCCGTGCCGTCGGCACAGTTGAAGCCGTGCGGACGATTAGAGAGAAAATGAAGAAATTAGAGATGAATTGAATGAAATTGATGAGGATGGATTTAAGGGGGAGGCAAGACACGGCGACAGCCGGCTCCGGTCCGGCCAATGGTGGCCGGACCGCCCCCAATTTCGCCGGAGAAGTCGCTGGCATGGTGACAGTTCGAGCGAATGAAATCGGAGAGTGAGAGGATGATCTAGAGAGAAAGGTAGAGGGAGAGTGGCCGACCGCGGTGGCGGCCGGCTCTGGCCCGGCCTCCGGTGGCCGGACCTCCGTGGATTCGGCCGGCGGCGGCCCTGGCCGCCGGCGTCTTTTCAATCCCCTGTTTCGGAAGAAACAGGGGAGCGAGCTGACTTTGGGCTGGATTTTGGGCCCCGTAATGGGCCAGGATTAGAAAAATATGTATATGGCTAGAATCTGGGTGAATTCTAGTTTCTTGGGGTATTTTTACTTCCCCAATCGGGTGTGTGTAGTGGGAGATATTCGAGCCCAAAGTAGGGCCCATGAACTAGTCTGGGTAGAAATTCTAAGGGTTATTTTTATATTCCTTGCTAATCAATTAATTGGGTAAATAATCCTGTAGGTGCTCAGACATCTGACTAGCTTATTTATACCTGTTGGATTGCGTACTGAGGTAAGTAAGCCAGTTATTAGTTTATTAAATAATTTATTTCAGGATATGCGTAGTTAAATTGTGAATTGTGATATGAAGAATTGTTATTGGCTAAATTTGTAAGTAGATGAATATTATGAATACATGGCTGTTTATGTACTATGATTTCATGTGTGGATGCTATGCATGAGAGATGCAGTTACTATGCATGAGAGATGCAGTTGCTATGCATGAGAGATGCAGTTGCTATGCATGAGAGATGCAGTTATTATGACATTGATGTGATGTATTACAGACAATTGTTCAGTAGGTATAATCCACTGTTTATGCAATATTGTATTGTTATTGATATGATGAGTGCATGTGATGTGAGGTACTGTTATGTGTCGCCACGGTTCTCCTTTATCATGTCATACCCTGGTATTTCGACCCTACTTCAGTAGGGGGGATACTTGTTGGTACATTATGGTATTTCGACCCTACTTCAGTAGGGGGGATACTTGTTGGTACATTATGGTATTTCGACCCTACTTCAGTAGGGGGGATACTTGTTGGTACACTATGGTATTTTGACCCTACTTCAGTAGGGGGGATACTTGTTCTTACACTATGGTATTTCGACCCTACTTCAGTAGGGGGGATACTTGTTAGTATACTATGGTAATTCGACCCTACTTCAGTAGGGGGGATACTTGTTAGTATACTATGGCATTTCGACCCTACTTCAGTAGGGGGGATGCCTGTTGGTACATTATTGAGATATTGCAGGGCCGTGGGTCACATTTACAGTTACCATTGAGAGTATAAACAGTGGGTTTACCTATATAGTATAATTGAACGGTTATGGATGCAAAGGATTTGAATTATATTTATATGTGCCGCCGCGGCTCTCCTTTGTTATGGGGCATTGCAGGGCCGTGGGACACATATGATATAATATAACAATTGGAATGCTTTATATGCACTAATAATTTGCTTTGATATAATACAACAATGATGAGTGCAAAGGATTTGAATTATATTTATATGTGCCGCCGCGGCTCTCCTTTGTTATGGGGCATTGCAGGGTCGTGGGACACATATGATATAATATAACAATGATGGGTTTACTTACATTGCATGTTTGAGTATTGGTGAAATGTTTATGCATGCAGATCATTTATATGCTTATTGATTGCTATGCTATGATTGGACTGCATAACATGGTTTACTTACTGAGTGTAATCTCATAAAAATATTATAATGTTTTTGCTACAGGACCATGAGATTTGAGAATAACATATTGGAGTGCTGGACCTCAACTCAAATAAAATATAGATTTTGTTTTATTGCTATACCAGTGTATTTATGTGTAGGGCTTGATGCCCAGACTATATGATGGTGGTGTGTAAGGAACCATAGGTTCGTTGGAGCTTCTATTTAAAATAAAGTGGATTCATATGTTGATGTAACCCCAGTAATGCTTATGCGTAGGGCTTGTAGCCCAAATCTTTAGTTATGGATTGTATTAAAGACATGGACTTGAATGATATATAGGTTGTTGCTTTTCTTGAATTCAGTGTCATGTTTCGGGACGCCTTGCATGCCCAGCACGCGGCGGGTTGTCACCCTAGCTTAAAATTTTTGGGTCTGGGGCGTGACAGCTTTTATGGTATCAGAGCACTAGGTTATGACCCTAGGGACACAGACATATTGACATGATAACAGGTAGAGAACTTATGGCCCTAGGGACACAGACATATTGACATGATAACACGGAGAGAACATATTTCGATGACATTATACTTAGAGTCACCTGACACATTAGTTTATGATGATATTAACCACATCCAATTTATCAGGAATTAGTTATGGCTCGTCGTACTAGGAGCCAACTATATGAGGAGGACTCTCTGGCCGGTAATGCTGATCAGCCGGTGGGTCAAGAAACTACTGGGGGTATGGCCCCTGCCAACCCAGTAGGAGCTGAACACCAGCGATTCCAGTCCGAGATGCTTTAAGCTCTCTCGGGTATGGCACAGTCTATGCAGGACATGCAGCATCAGAGTGCGCAGCGAAAGCATGGTGGGCCCATAACCCACAAGACCCAGGTTATGATCTTAAGGACATATGCATATTGACACTCTAGGCAAAATACTTGATGACATTGAGACAATTATGACTTTCAAAGAATTTCATGATTTATGCTTTGGGAGCTTGAAATTTAAAGTTTATCAAGATATTAATTGAATTACAAGTTTGATAGGAATTGAGAATGAACCATCGCAAGACAATAATATTATGTGGGCTCCCTAGCTGGTAGCCTTGATCAGTGGGGAGGTCAAGGGGCTTCTAGAGGTTTTAGCTCCATTAAACTTGTTGAAAATGATTCGTAGCAATTTTAGACCTTTAAATAATATGGGTAGATGAAATTTTAATTGGATATGCAATAAAAGATAGATGAATATATGGAATATGATATAGTAATTGAAAATTGCAATTGATGACTAATATAACTAAACACCATTATGTCCATTGAGTTGATATATGGATCTTGAGATATTAAATCTGAATTTAATGAATCTTAATTGTAGAACTTACATTATTGATATTGTAAGATTATGAACTCATCTGCTGGATTTAGGGATGATTAAAATTGATGATATTTTGGGAATGGAATAGTTAATTACATGTTTTTGATTAATCACAATTGAGTACTTTCTGAATTCGAGACTGGATGGATAAATTATCAATCAGCCATGAGTGGCATATCTATATTCAAGGAAAATGAATTTTAATTACGATAATTATGAAAGATATCTTAAATGATTGGCATAATGTTCATTGATGTTAGCTTGAAGTATTCAAGAGTGAAACCAAGTATATTATGATGATTGATATAAGTGTCGTAATGATTAATGGTACATTCAACTATTCAAGAGTTGAGAGAGCATTGAAAGAAAATTATCTTATATCTAATTCACAAGAATTTCGAACTGTCTTATCAAGGAATCGAGAGTACCTGATATGTTGCTAACCTTAAGTATGGAAGACATTATACATGTAATAGACAACTGCAGAAACCAATAAGATTTTAGATATTATACTGTGAGCCTGTGTAATGGATTTAAGAGGTGCTTGGTATTGTTCTTACCCTTAATGAAATTGCTTATTTATTGATTACCAAGCCAACATTCAAATGGATTCATTTTGTTGTCTATGATATAAGGTGTAATTTTATTGAGATGAAGTGTGAGAGAGAAAATTTTGATTACTGAGCTGGTTTAACAAATATGAGAAAGTATCAAGGCAGCTTCATGTAGCTCAGAGTTAAGAGAAAAGTTATATGTTGATGTTAAACAGAAAGATTTGAAATTTCAGGTTGAAGATCATTTGGAAAATTTTACTAACTAATGATGTGATGAGATTTGTGTTTAGAGGTGAATTGAAGCCTCAAATTATTGGGCTAATTGAGATTTTGATCAAAATAAAGGAGGTGGCTTGTAGCTTAGCACTGTCTTCATTACTCTTTGGGGTATTCAATGTGTTTCATATCTTTATGACTGAGGAGGTGTATTTCAAACCCCGTTATATGTTAGAACTTGAACCAGATTAGCTTAAGAAAGAATTGACCTATGAAGATCATCTTGTACACATTGTGGATCGCACGGATTAAGTTTTGAAATGGTGTAACATTCCTTATGTCAAAATTCAGCGGAGTAATTATTCTGAGAGGGAGATTATCTGGGAGTCTAAGGAGAAATGAAAAAGAAACATCCACCAATATTTGTTTCTTATTACCGATCAATGATGTAATGATGACTGTGACTTTTGAATGAATTCTAGCTGATTATGAGATAGAAAATTTGGATTTGCATTCTACTGGATGTATAGCAAATTTCGAGGCCGAAATTTTTATAAGGAGGGGAGAATGTAAACCCCCGGTAATTTAATTGGGGGAGGTTAACTCTCGGTATTAATTGGGGTGGCACCTAGTGTTATTATGACATTTAAGTTCCCTGTATGTCGCTTGGATTCTCGAGTCGCGTTTGATGGGTTTCTGAGTCCTTGGGCTGAAGCGTTGCGTAGGGAATTATTTATATGATGGAGGGGGGACTCCCTCCATCATCCTGGCATCCGCGTCCCCTCCAGGTAATTCTCTGCCCATCCTCTTAGCGCTAGAGAGAGAGAGTGAGTTGCCATGGGAGAAAGAGGATGAGAGAGAGTATCAGGAGAGAGGAAGAGAGAGAGTATCAGGAGAGAGGAAGAGAGAGAGAGATAGCGGGAGAGAGAGAAAGCAAGCGGGAGAGAAAGAAAGAGAAAGCGAGCGGGGGAGAGAGCGGGAGAGAGAGAACCAGAGAGGGAGAGAGAATCGCAGAGATGCTACCAGCCGTGCGTCGGTTCGGGCCCGGCGGCATGCCCGCTGCCTCGCCGGGCCCGAGCTCCGGCCGGTGACTCCGCCGGCACCATGGGCAGCGTCCGGCGGTGGTGGCGGTGAAAGAGGAGAGAGAGGGCCAATTGGCCTCTCTCTCATGCGGTAACGAAAGCCAAACCGGCTTCCGTCGGTTGGTTCAGGCCCGGCGGCGTGCTCGCCGCCTCGCCGGGCCTGAGATTCGGGCTGGCACCTCCACCGGCGCCGGGCGTGCGTCCGGTGGAGGTCCGGCCGGCCATGGTGGCCGGCCGTGCAGCCGGCACAGTTGAAGCCGTGCGGACGATTAGAGAGAAAATGAAGAAATTAGAGATGAATTGAATGAAATTGATGAGGATGGATTTAAGGGGGAGGCAAGACACGGCGACAGCCGGCTTCGGTCCGGCCAATGGTGGCCGGACCGCCCCAATTTCGCCGGAGAAGTCACTGGCATGGTGACAGTCCGAGCGGATGAAATCGGAGAGTGAGAGGATGATCTAGAGAGAAAGGTAGAGGGAGAGTGGCCGACCGCGGCGGCGGCCGGCTCTGGCCCAGCCTCCGGTGGCCGGACCTCCGTGGATTCGGCCGGCGGCGGCCCTGGCTGCCGGCGTCTTTTCAATCCCCTGTTTCGGAAGAAACAGGGGATCGGGTGATATAAGGCTGAACCGGGCCGGCTAGGCCGGCCGGTTCAGGCCTTTTGGGCCGTGCAGCGAGCTGACTTTGGGCTGGATTTTGGGCCCCGTAACGGGCCGGGATTAGAAAAATATGTATATGGCTAGAATCTGGGTGAATTCTAGTTTCTTGGGGTATTTTTACTTCCCCAATCGGGTGTGTGTAGTGGGAGATATTCGAGCCCAAAGTAGGGCCCGTGAACTAGTCTGGGTAGAAATTCTAAGGGTCATTTTTATATTCCTTGCTAATCAATTAATTGGGTAAATATCCTGTAGGTGCTCAGACATCTGACTAGCTTATTTATACCTGTTGGATTGCGTACTGAGGTAAGTAAGCCAGTTATCAGTTTATTAAATAATTTATTTCAGGATATGCGTAGTTAAATTGTGAATTGTGATATGAAGAATTGTTATTGGCTAAATTTGTAAGTAGATGAATATTATGAATACATGGCTGTTTATGTACTATGATTTCATGTGTGGATGCTATGCATGAGAGATGCAGTTACTATGCATGAGAGATGAAGTTGCTATGCATGAGAGATGCAGTTGCTATGCATGAGAGATGCAGTTATTATGACATTGATGTGATGTATTACAGACAATTGTTCAGTAGGTATAATCCACTGTTTATGCAATATTGTATTGTTATTGATATGATGAGTGCATGTGATGTGAGGTACTGTTATGTGTCGCCACGGTTCTCCTTTATCATGTCATACCCTGGTATTTCGATCCTACTTCAGTAGGGGGATACTTGTTGGTACATTATGGTATTTCGACCCTACTTCAGTAGGGGGGATACTTGTTGGTACACTATGGTATTTCGACCCTACTTCAATAGGGGGGATACTTGTTGGTACACTATGGTATTTCGACCCTACTTCAGTAGGGGGGATACTTGTTAGTATACTATGGTAATTCGACCCTACTTCAGTAGGGGGGATACTTGTTAGTATACTATGGCATTTCGACCCTACTTCAGTAGGGGGGATGCCTGTTGGTACATTATTGAGATATTGCAGGGCCGTGGGTCACATTTACAGTTACCATTGAGAGTATAAACAGTGGGTTTACCTATATAGTATAATTGAACGGTTATGGATGCAAAGGATTTGAATTATATTTATATGTGCCACCGCGGCTCTCCTTTGTTATGGGGCATTGTAGGGCCGTGGGACACATATGATATAATATAACAATTGGAATGCTTTATATGCACTAATAATTTGCTATGATATAATACAACAATGATGAGTGCAAAGGATTTGAATTATATTTATATGTGCCGCCGCGGCTCTCCTTTGTTATGGGGCATTGCAGGGTCGTGGGACACATATGATATAATATAACAATGATGGGTTTACTTACATTGCATGTTTGAGTATTGGTGAAATGTTTATGCATGCAGATCATTTATATGCTTATTGATTGCTATGCTATGATTGGACTGCATAACATGGTTTACTTACTGAGTGTAATCTCATAAAAATATTATAATGTTTTTGCTACAGGACCATGAGATTTGAGAATAACATATTGGAGTGCTGGACCTCAACTCAAATAAAATATAGATTTTGTTTTATTGCTATACCAGTGTATTTATGTGTAGGGCTTGATGCCCAGACTATATGATGGTGGTGTGTAAGGAACCATAGGTTCGTTGGAGCTTCTATTTAAAATAAAGTGGATTCATATGTTGATGTAACCCCAGTAATGCTTATGCGTAGGGCTTGTAGCCCAAATCTTTAGTTATGGATTGTATTAAAGACATGGACTTGAATGATATATAGGTTGTTGCTTTTCTTGAATTCAGTGTCATGTTTCGAGACGCCTTGCGTGCCCGGCACGCGGCGGGTTGTCACCCTAGCTCAACATTTTTGGGTCTGGGGCGTGACACAACCATCTGCAAATCAGGCTTTTCTAAACTTTATTCTTACATTTATTAATCTGCTCATTGAGGAGCTTTGTAACTGAAAAACATATTTCTATTCTTTGTGTCTAGTTCAATCTGGGGGATTGAACTAGTTGGAGGTAGTCTTACCTCGGTACAAGCTTGGTAAGCTTGGGTTAGGGTTTTTGTGCTGGTGAGCCCTTGAAAACCAGCTGGGTTCGTTGTGCGCCCGGGAAAACAACAAGTTTGAGTTGTGAGCTTGTAAAACAACTCTGCTGTAATCTAGGGTGATTATAGTGTGGACCCAAGTGAATCTTGGGAGTGGACGTAGGTGTTGGATACACCGAACCACTATAAAATCTTGTGTTTGCCGTGCTTTCATTGACTCTTCCTCTATCTCTGTTTTATTCACTGCACTTTATTTGCATTGCTATTGCCTTCATTCTTCTTAAGCAAAAATTTTTAAAAGGCTAATTTTTAAAGAACCCAATTCACCCCCCCCTCTTGGGTTGTCATCTGGGCCAACAATTGGTATCAGAGCTAGTGCTCATTAGATTTTGATCACACGATCAAGAGCTAAAGTTCCAAATGGCAACACAAGTTGGTTCATTTGCTGAAGGTCATTCTACGAATAGACCTCCACTTTTAATGGCTCAAATTATTCTTATTGGAAAGCTAGAATGAGGATATTCATTCAAGCTTCTGATTATGAGCTATGGGGTGTTATAATCAATGGACCTAGTACACCCACACATGTTATAGATGGCACTATTGTTCCTAAGCCCGAAAGGGACTGGAATGATAATGATAGGAAAATGGCACAGCTTAATGCTAAAGCCATGAATGTCTTATATTGCTCCTTAGATGCTAATGAATTTAATAGAATCTCCACATGTAATTCCGCAAAGGAGATTTGGGATAGATTAGAGGTTACCCATGAGGGTACCAATCAAGTAAAAGAATCTAAAATTAATATTCTTGTTCATAAATATGAATTATTTAGCATGGAACAATCTGAAACCATTGCATGCATGTACACTAGATTCACAGATATTGTAAATGGTTTGAAAAGTCTTGGTAAGACATATACTAACTCTGAACTTGTTCGAAAAATTCTTAGGTCATTACCAAGATCATGGGAAGCAAAATGACTGCAATCCAAGAAGCTAAGGACCTCAACACTTTACCCTTAGAGGAGCTTCTAGGATCTCTTATGACCCATGAGCTGACTATGAGGCAGCATGTAGAGGAGGACACAAAGAAAAAGAAAGTATTGCCCTCAAAGCTGCAAAAGAAGAAGAGAGCAGCAGTGATGATGATGATGATAATGATGAAGAGACTGCTCTCTTAGCAAAGAAATTTAAAAGATTTATGAGGAGAAAGAAACCCTTCCACAAGAAAAAATTTGGAGCTAAGTGGGAAGGAGAAAAGGATAAAAATAAGGACAAGGACAAAGAAAAGAGAAAGACCCCTTGACTTGCTATGAGTGTAATAAACCGGGGCACTTTAGGAATGAATGTCCAAAATTGAAGAAAGCCTACAAAAAGAAAAAGAAGGCTTATGTGGCGACATGGAGTGACAGCGAGGAATCTTCTTCCGAAGAAGAAGAACAAAAGGAAGTCGCAAACGTATGTTTATGGCGGACGACAACGATGAGGTAAGTTCCGACAACCCTTGCGATGAATTTGCTTTTGATGAACTTTTTGATGCTTTTAATGAACTTGTTGGGGATTTCAAGTTTTGAAAAAGAAATACAAGATTTTGAAAAATGAAAACTTAACTTTCATTCAAGAAAAGGAAAATCTTAATAATGAAGTTAAGAAACTTAAATCTGAAAATGAAATTTTAATAAAAGAAAAAGAATCAATCTCAATGAAAATGATAAACTAAGGAAAGAGGTTGAAAAATAAGAACATAGTTGATAAGTTTACATTAAGTTCAACTAAATTAGACATGTTATTAAATAGTCAAAAAGCAGTTTTTGACAAAGCCGGATTAGGATATAACACTTTAAGAAAACAAAAATCACTTAAAAAATATTTTGTGCGTGCTGGCCAAAGTAATTTTACATGCTTTAAATGTAATCAAAAGGACATAAATCTTATGAATGTAAAATTCTAAACCTAATAAAAACTTAAATGTTAAAGGAAGAAAATATGGGTTCCGAAAGGAACAATATTTGTTGGTACTAACCATGAAGGACCCAAGAAAGCTTGGGTACCTAAACATAAAGTTTGATTCATTGCAGGAATGTCTTGTGGCCAAGAGATCAAAGAGAAAGTGGTATCTTGATAGTGGCTGCTCAAGACATATGACGGGTGACAAAGAAGAATTCATCACCCTTGAAGAAAAGAAAGGAGGAGTTGTTACATTTGGCGACAATGGCAAAGGCCAAATCTTGGGGTTTGGTAACATTCAAATAACTCCCTCCACATATTGAGAATGTACTTTATGTTGATGGTTTAAAGCATAACTTAATTAGTATAAGTCAATTATGTGACAAAGGTTTTAAAGTATCATTTGAATCTTCTTTATGCACTGTAGCTAATCCCATTGATAATAGCATTGTTTTTATTGGAAATAGAAATGGCAATGTATACATGATTGATTTAGACAAATTGTCTACTAATAATCATTGCTTAGTTGCAAATAATGCTAATATGAATGAGATTGGTTGGTTGTGGCATCGAAGATTAGGTCACGCAAGCACACACCTGATTTCAAAACTAATTAGAATGGATTTAGTAAAAGGTTTACCTAAATTAGATTTTGAAAATAACAAAATATGTGATGCATGTCAGTTTGGAAAACAAACAGAAGTTCTTTCAAATCTAAAAATTGTTTCAACTTCTAGGCCATTAGAGCTACTTCACATGGACCTTTTTGGACCAACTAGAACCACAAGTCTAGGAGGAAAGAAATATGGTCTTGTGATAGTAGATGATTACTCTAGATTCACTTGGGTAATGTTTTTAGCTCACAAAGATGAGACTTTCTCGATATTCATGAAATTCTTCAAGAAAGTAACAAATGAGAAAAACACTACCATAGTGTCTCTAAGAAGTGATCATGGAACTGAATTTGAAAATCACTTATTTGAAAGTTTTTGCAATGAAAATGGTATTAATCATAACTTTTCTGCACCTAGGACCCCACAACAAAATGGTGTAGTTGAAAGGAAAAATAGGACTCTAGAAGACATGGCCCGTACCATGCTATGTGAAAGTAAACTCCCGAAATACTTTTGGGCGGAAGCTATTAACACAGCATGTTACATCCTAAATAGAGCTTTAATAAGACCTATTTTAAAGAAAACACCTTATGAATTATGGCATGATAGAAAACCCAATATAAATATTTTCATGCATTTGGTTGTAAATGTTTTGTTCACAATAATGGTAAAAATAATTTAGGCAAATTTGATGCTAAATCTGATGAAGGAATATTCTTAGGATACTCACAACTAGTAAAGCATATAGAGTATTTAACAAGAAAACTTTAGTTGTTGAAGAATCCATTCATGTAGTTTTTGATGAATCTTTAGCAACTCGTTCCGAAAAATTTGATGATGAAGATACAAACATAATTGAGAAAGATCTTGAAAAATTAAATATTGATGTATCTTTAGATCAAGAACAAGACGCTAAAGATAATGATTCACCTAAGGATGATGATACTAACACTAATCATAATGATGTAGATCTACCTAGGGATTGGAGATATGCTTATAGTCACCCTAAGGAATTGATTATAGGTGATCCATCTCAAGGAATAAGAACTAGATCATCTATGAGAAATATTAGTAATCATCTTGCATTTGTATCACAAATTGAACCTAAAACTATTGAAGAAGCTGAAAAAGATAATAATTGGATGTTAGCAATGCAAGAAGAATTAAATCAATTCACTAGAAATAATGTATGGACTTAGTTGAAAGACCTAAAAATCATTCTGTTATAGGATCAAAATGGATATTTAGAAATAAACTAGATGAAAATGGCATAGTAATTAGAAACAAAGCTAGATTAGTTGCAAAAGGATATAATCAAGAAGAAGGTATTGATTTTGATGAAACCTTTGCACCAGTAGCTAGATTAGAAGCCATTAGACTATTACTTGCATTTGCATGTCATATGAATTTTAACTTATTTCAAATGGATGTAAAAAGTGCATTTCTAAATGGATTTATAAATGAAGAAGTATATGTAGAACAACCACCAGGTTTTGAAGATCACGAATTTTCAAATCACGTTTTTAAATTGCACAAAGCATTATATGGTTTGAAACAAGCACCTAGAGCTTGGTATGATAGATTAAGTAAATTCTTAATTGAAAATGATTTTATAAGAGGAAATGTTGATAAAACATTTTTTGAAAAGAAAAGGTAAAGATTTATTAGTAGTTCAAATATATGTTGATGATATTTTTTGGTGCTACTAACAATATTCTATGTCAAGAGTTTGCTAAGTTGATGCAGGGCGAATTTGAAATGAGCATGATGGGAGAACTCAACTTCTTCCTTGGACTCCAAATCAAACAAAGCAAAGAGGGAATCTTTATCAACCAAACAAAGTACACAAGAGAAATTTTAAAGAAGTTTGGTATGGAATCAATTAAACCCCTCGGAACACCAATGAGTCCTTCATGCAAGCTGGACAAAGATGAAGAAGGTAAGAAGGTTGATCAAAAATATTATCGAGGTATAATCGGATCCCTACTTTACTTAACTGCAAGTAGACCAGATATAATGTTTGCTGTTTGCTTATGTGCTAGATTTCAGTCTGAACCTAAAGAATCACATTTAATTGCTGTTAAAAGAATACTAAGATATGTAAGTGGAACAAAAATGTAGGTTTATGGTATTCTAGAGACTCAACATTAAATCTGATTGCATACACTGATTCTGATTATGCTGGATGTAAGTTAGATAGAAAAAGCACAAGTGGTGCATGCCAATTCTTAGGAAGTAACTTAATCTCATGGTTTAGCAAAAAGCAAAATTCAGTTGCATTATCAACTACTGAAGCTGAATATGTAGCAGCTGGAAGTTGCTGTGCTCAAATCCTATGGATTAAGCGACAACTTGAAGACTATGGTATCACACTTGATAAAACACCTATAAGATGTGATAACACAAGTGCAATTAATCTAACAAAAATCCAATTCAACATTCTAGAACCAAACACATAGAAATTAGATATCATTTTATAAGAGAACATGTTGCAAATAATGAAATATGTCTTGATATGTTAACACTGAAGAACAATTAGCAGATATATTTACAAAACCCTTAAGTGAAGAAAGATTCTGTTATCTTAGAGGAGAGTTAGGGATTTGTGATCCATTAGAATGAATTTGAAACCCCTAAGGAAATTTTATCTAAAATTCTTTCAAATCCTTGATCTTTAAGGAAATCTTATCTAGAATTCACATCTAATTGATCTATTCAAATCCAATGATTATTTTATCAATTTTTATGATCAATTCCGGACACATTTCAGAAATTTCATGTTTTTGCTCTGAAATGGTCTCGGAGCCGACTCGGTGAGTATCGGAGTCGACTCCTGGTTTCTACTGAAACTCTCGGGTCGACCCCTTCTCGGCGCGAGTCGACTCCACTCGGGATGGTTTTCTGTGACTGTCCGGAGTCGACCCCTCGCTTTGCGGGAGCCGACTCGAAGTGGTCCCAGGTTGATTTATCTAGGGCAGAGTCGACTCGCCGTTCATTTCAAACTCTCAATCTCTCAAAATACTCTCTCCAAAATACTTCCAGACCTTCCAAATTCCTAGAATCCCTGATTAACCCTTCCAATCGACCAATGGCCCCCAAAACTCGAGGTTCCAACCTTGTGCGGCCGGTGTTAAGAGGAAGAGAGCCGTGAGGAAGACCGTGAGGCGTCCGGTTCGTGAGCCATCACCTAGCTCGGATTCAACTTCATCTTCTTCAACTCCAAATGCTTCTCCAGCTACTGCTCCTTCTCAGGTAGATAGATTAGCTGATAGAATCATTACCACGGGAGAAAAGTGGATTTTGAATTATTTGAGGCAGAGGGATTTCTTTTGGGAAGACAATTGATAGAGATGGGTTGGGAGAAGATCTGTTCCCTAGATTGCCTACTTATCCCGCTCTTGTAAAGGAGTTTTATAAGAACCTGTCTAGAGGAGATAATGGTCTTATAAGCATTGTTAGAGGAAACCGAATCTCAGTGACTGTAGCTACTGTCAAGACTTTGGATCTACCCATGTCAGGAACTTCCACATTTTCTTCGGATGACAGAAGCCCAGCTCTTGCTAGATTACTTAACCGGGAGGTTGTCGGTTTTGAGGAAGTTTTGCCAATCAATTATCCTTAGAACTGAGATTGCTTCACAACATATGTAGTAGGATCCTTTTTCCCAAGATAGGAAGATTCGATTATGTATCAGAAAGGGATATTTTTGTGATGGATGCTATTGTAACGGGCAAACCCATTAACCTTCCCAGTATGATTCTATGGTATATTGCCGACTGTGGAGGAAAGAGAAAATCAAGCTTGCCCTATGGTATGATCCTCACTAAAATTTTCCAGAGTCAAGGGATTGTTATTTCTGATAGTGAGCCATGAGGAACTTGAGACACACAGATTTTACAGCTTGGCCACTATACATAGGATGGGATTTGTTAAGAAGAATGGAAAATGGGAAAGGAAAGGATTAGTAGAAGAAAGAGCAGGATGCTGAGGCACCGGGACCATCGGTTAGACACTCTTCACCTGCACCTCCGAGCCCTCCTATTTCTGCTCCTGCTCCTACCCCTGCTCCATTGGTTGATCAAGCTTCATCTTCATCAGTTGGCTTCACAGATCTTCAATTAAGGCAACTCAAAGGACTTTTTGATGATCAGTCAGAAAATTAAAATCAGAGTTTGAAATAAGTTCATGAATCTCAAGGAAACTCTATACTCTTTGGATGACCGGATCACCAAAATTGAGTCTACTCTCAGCACTTCTTCAAAGTCTTTAAGTGGAGATCTTAAGAACATATTTGAAGAACTTAAAGATATTTGCGGAGATGGCGAAACCTACTCTAAATGCAACGCAGAGCTACAAGATAAAATTTTGACTGCTTGCACCTTTGTGGATGAGAGGCTAAAGGACTATGTAAAAATACAAACTGATGGAATGAAAACATAATTGATCATTTGACTAGGATTGTTAGGACTCATTTTAATGTATTAGATATTCAGTCCTTGCAATGTATTGAAGTTAATGTTATGTTTTACATTTTGGTATCAATGTATTAGACACTTTGATGTATTTGACATTTTGATGTAATGAATTATCTTTTTGAATACTCAATGTATTTCTTCCTATTATCAATGAATGAATGATTTTGTTAAATCAAATCTTGAATGAATGAATTTGTCTCTCTACCTTTTTGTTGATAACAAAAAAGGGGGAGAGTTTTATAGTTTTATAACTGTATATGCATATGGGAGAAAATTGATTAATCAAATGATATTAAAATGATTGAATGAATGAGATGGGATATTATTTAAGTTTCATAGGGGGAGCTACCTCATTCAGGGGGAGCCTAAGCCTATTTATGAAATCAAAATAAATTCACAAATCAATCATGCATAAACTCAATGTTTTTGTCATCATCAAAAAGGGGGAGATTGTTGGGAGATTGTTGAAAAATTATATGCCCCAATCTTATTGATTTTGATGATTACCAAAAGCCATGAGTACATTAAAAGATGTAATGAGTTTATTTACAATGAATTTATTTTGAACAATGAATGAGAATGTTTAAAGTATGACTTTAATCAAATTGAAAGTAACTTCAAGTTCAATGTTTAAGCTTTCAAAAAGAAATTTTATACTTCATATTAATCAATGAGTTTTTGGAACACTTCTTGAATTGATTCTTAATGTCAATTTTATTATATTCAAGTCAAAAATGATTTAAAATGAATCTGGAACGAATTTAAAGTCAATCAGAAAACTTTCTGATTTTTGATACGTTCCGGAGCCGACTCTTGAGTTTCAGAGTCGACTCCCCTCAGAGTACAGAAATGACTATCTGTCTCGAGTCGACCCACGTAATTTCTCGAGTCGACCCCCGATTCTGTCGAGCCGACTCCATGACTGTGCGAGTCGACTCCGCTCAGACACCAGAGGTGTGTTTTTCTGAGCACTTCGCGAGTCGACCCCCGACTTTCAGGAGTCGACACTTTACTTTTGGTGAGTCGACCCTTTGACTTTCTGAACATTTCTATTTTTAGTATCACGACCTCGAGCCGACTCGGGAAAAGCATGAGTCGACTCCAGCAAATCTGGGCAAAATTTTTCCGAATGCCAACTCAGCGTCAACGGTAAGTTTTTGATTAACGGCTATTTTTCTTTGTTTCTAACGGCTATATTTTTGCAGAATCTATAAATAGAGAAGCCGTTTTCAAATCAAAGATACAAAAAGAGAGATATTTATTTCAAGAGAAAAGAAAGGAAAAATCGGAAAAACAGAGCTTCATTTGAAAAAATCCGTGATTCAAAATAGAGTGAAAGAAAGAGTGTGAAATCAAGGAAGCTCCTTCTGTGTTCAAGCTCAACAATCCAAGGAAGCTTCAGAAGAAAATCCAAGAGCTATTCAAGAGCATTTCAAGTGATTTTCAACACTCAAAAGAGGAAAAGCTCAAATCAACTCCAAAGTTCATTCCGTGAAGAATCCAAGCTGAGGCCAGATTCTACACTTCAAAGGAGTTGAGAAAAAGAAAAGAAGAAAAGCTCAAAGCCAACCAACTGCAAATCAGGCTTTTCTAAACTTTATTCTTACATTTGTTAATCTGCTCATTAGGAGCTTTGTAACTGAAAAACATATTCTATTCTTTGTGTCTAGTTCAATCTGGGGGATTGAACTAGTTGAGGTAGTCTTACCTCGGTACAAGCTTGGTAAGCTTGGGTTAGGGTTTTTGTGCTGGTGAGCCCTTGAAAACCAGCTGGGTTCGTTGTGCGCCCGGAAAACAACAAGTTTGAGTTGTGAGCTTGTAAAACAACTCTGCTGTAATCTAGGGTGATTATAGTGTGGACCCAAGTGAATCTTGGGAGTGGACGTAGGTGTTGGATACACCGAACCACTATAAAATCTTTGTGTTTGCCGTGCTTTCATTGACTCTTCTCTATCTCTGTTTTATTCACTGCACTTTGTATTTGCATTGCTATTGCCTTCATTCTTCTTAAAGCAAACATTTTTAAAAGGCTAATTTTAAAGAACCCAATTCACCCCCCCCTCTTGGGTTGTCATCTGGGCCAACATGGGCTTTGGTTCTCCAGAGGTGTCCGAAGCAAAGCCATCTTCAGGTATGGTGCATTCGAGGAGGAAATCCGCTAGGACCTAGGCTTTGATGGCTGGACGAGGTTGATATTGAATGTCGTGCTCACACAGCTCAACAGCCCACTTGGTCATTCTCCCCGATGCTTCTGGGCGATGGATAATCGCCTTGATGGGTTGGTCGGTCAAGACCATGACGGTGTGTGCTTGGAAATACGGTCGCAGCTTTCGGACCGATGTTACCAGGGCTAGAACCATTTTCTCAACCCGAGTGTACCTCATTTCAGCATCTTTGAGTAATTTGCTGACACAATAAACAGGCTTTTGGACTATGTTCTCCTCTCTGATCAGCACCGAGCCAACAGTGTTTTCGGAGACCGCCAAGTATAAGTTCAGCATTTCCCTCGGCTTTGGGCTGCTGAGGAGAGGTGGTGAGCCGAGGTATTTCTTGAGATCTTCAAAGGACTTCTGGCAATCTGGGGTCCATTGAAAGTTTTTGGCTGACCAAAACATTTTGAAGAAGGAAAGGCATTTTTCAGCTAACCGAGCAATGAAGCGGCTGAGGGCCGCTATCTCCCGGTAAGGCATTGCACGTCTTTGATCGACCCTGAAGGGGCCATTTGCCTTAGGGCTTGGATCTTCTGGGAATTTGCTTCGATGCCTCGCTGAGAGACCATGAAGCCTAGAAATTTTTTGGAGTTAACCCCGAAAGCACATTTGGTAGGGTTGAACTTCATTTGGTACTTTCGAAGCATTGCGAAGCTCTCTGCGAGGTCCTCAACATGTTGGGATACCTCCTTGCTCTTTACCAGCATATCGTCAACATATATCTCCATGTTCCGGCCAATTTGCTCTTTGAAGACTTTGTTGACCAGCCTTTGGTAGGTGACACCTGCATTTTTTAAACCAAAGGGCATAACTCGGTAATAATAAATACCTCGGTCGGTGATAAAAAATAGTTTTCTCTTCGTCCTTGGGCACCATTCAGATTTGGTTGTAGCTCGAATAGGCATCCATAAAAGTCAGCATTTGGTGGCCCGAAGTTGAATCCACAAGCTGGTCGATCCGAGGAAGAGGGAAGCTATCTTTTGAGCAAGCCTTATTGAGGTCGGTGAAGTCAATGCAGATCCTCTATTTGCCATTTGATTTCTTTACCATGACCACATTCGCCAGCCAGTCGGGATAATTGACTTCCCGGATGAAATTGGCTTTGATGAGCTTATCCACCTCCTCTTCAATGGCTTTTTGGCGCTCGGGGGCAAAGCTCCTTTTCTTCTATTTAATTGGCCAAAATGTCTCATCCACGCTGAGGCGGTGGACCAGGACATCTGTGCTGATCCCGATCATATCTGATGCAGACCAGGCAAAGACATCAGCGTTCTCCCGAAGAAATTCAATCAACTCTTGCCGAAGCTTTTCCTCCAGCTGTGACCCGACCTTTATGGTTCAGTCAAGCCGAGCTTCGTCAAGTGGTACTTTCTCTAATTCTTCGACTGGCTCTCCTCGTTGCTCGGCGAAATCTTCCTGAGCATCTAGCCCATCCACCTCAGGCTTCCTGGATTGAAGATCGGCGACAAAGCAATGCCGAGCTATAATTTGACTTCCCCAAACAACCTCCACTCCCCATTCGGTGGAAAACTTCATGACGAGACGGGGGATAGAAATGATGGCTTTGAAAGATATCTGTCCCGGCCTACCGAGGATGGCATTGGAAGGGAACCAAAGTTTGGTTACAAGGAAATCCATAGGCACAGTAGCCACGCGGGGCCAAGTGCCGGCTCGGACTGTCAGAGTAATAACTCCCTCAGGGATTATGGAGTCACCTGTGAAACCCACTAGAGTGGATTCCACGGCCCGGAGGCTTTCTATCCAGAATTTCAATCTCACGAAGGCATCAAAATACAAAACATTAATGGAGCTTCCACTATCAATTAAAATGCGGTGTATATTGTAATTGTTCATGTTCAAGGATACAACTAGAGCATCATCATGGGGATACTGTACCTTCTGAAGATCTTCATCAGAGAAAGTTATCTCATCGACCTGAGGTTTCTTTGGCAGGTTTTCCTCCTCACCTAGCCAAGAGGTTGGGGAGCCGTCCACCGTTATTATATTAACATTGCCGATAATCAGAGGGTTCGGCGAAGGAAGCTGGTGAGGCTCGGGCTGGCGATTCTCCTCATTGTTTGGCTCACAGGGTCTTTTGAACCGGTCCAGTCTGCCCCGTCGGATCAACCGCTCAATCTCATTCTAGAGCTGCCAGCAGTCCTCGGTGTCGTGCCCATAATCCTAATGGAAGCGGCAGTACTTGGTCATGTCCCTCTGAGTCGCATTGCTTTAGAGAGGAGGAGGCCGAGGGATTTGACGCTCAATCTCCATCAGGATTTGCGCTCTTGGCGCGGTAAGAGGAGTATAGCGGTCGAACCTTCGGGCTGGGCTCTGGGTTCGGTCTCGAGGCAGCAGCGGAGGAGCTCTCTGGTGGCGAGGCGGGCTTGCATGGCGATAGGCTCATTGCTTGTCCGAGCCCTTTGCCTCCTTCTTCTTCAACTGCTCGGCTTGAGCTGACCTCCTTGATTCTTTAACCCTGGCATACTTATTCGCTAGGGACATCATGTCTGAGAGGCTCTTTGGGTAGTTAACGTCTAGAGCTAAATAGAACTCTTCCTCCTTCGATACTCTTCCGGTCAAGGCAGACATGGCTACCTCGTGGTTGAGATGGTCGACTTCCAGGAGGGCCATGTTAAAATGGCCAAGGTAATTTTCAAGGATTCCCCCTTTCTCTGCTTGACCTCAGAGAGGGAATTGGATCTTCATCGCTGGCGATGGCTGCTGATGAACTGGCTGATGAGCAAATAGCTCAGCTCGTCGAAAGAGTCAATGGAACCTGGCTTCAAGCTATTGAACTAGGTTCGGGCATATCCCCTTAGAGTGGAGGGGAAGGCTCGGCATAGGATCGCATCAGATGCTCTGTGAAACATCATGATGAATCTGAAGCTGCTCAAGTGGTCATCGAGATCAGTGGATCCATGAAATGGCTCTATGGTGGGAAGCTTGACATGAGGGGGAATCACTTCCATCATGATTCTCTCGAAGAAGGGAATGCCCCGCTCCGCTTTTGGCTGGGACGGAGGGGCTTGTCTGGCGGCATCTAACTCTTGATGCCATTCTTGATGCATCTCCTGCATATGTTGTTTGATCCCTTCATCCAAAGTGGTAGGAGGGATCGGGCGATGCAAAGACGGCAGCAGTGTTGAGTCCTGGAAAGACATCGGGGAAGGAGAACGAACCCGCCGAGATCTAGGCGGGCTCTTTCCTCCAGCTCGCTGCGACGCTGGCTTTGCCTTCGCGGGCCGGTGATGGTAATCCACCGCTTCAGGCTGATTGGAAGAAGTGATTGCCGGCAGAACAAGGGCAGCAGCCTCTTCATGAAGCTGGGGAGCAGGAGCGGCTGGGCAAGGAACAGTGCGGAGTCTCTGGACCGACTGGGTCAATGTCTGGACTTGCTGGACCAGAGTGGTGAACTGGTCCAGCGTTACCACCATTGCCGACGGCGAAGGAGTCTCAGCTGGGGGTGGTGGCGGAGGTGCCACACTGCTGATCGGGTCAGGCCTCTGAGAGGTGGCCTGGTCCTGAACCTCGGATGTGGCTCTCCTCCGATTGGCCATTAGAGAATGTTTCTTCTAGTTCTGAGTCATGTCTCCTGGATTACAAGTTTATGGGACTTGTGAGGCCCCTTCCTCTAGCGCCAATCTGTTACCGTGAAAATCCATTCGCTGACTCGGGTGCGCTCTGGCTCCGGGTCCAAATGTCGGTCTCGACGCCTGGGGTGGAACCTGCAAGACAGTCAACACGTAGAGGATTCTTTTGGGGGTTATCCTCTGCGGGGGACCCTCCGATGCCCAAGTCAGTGGAGATTCACAGCAAGCAGATATGAGGAGAAGACTCTCGCAGAAGAGTTCCCCTATATAGGTTTTCTTTCGAAAGCTCCGAGCTCTGTAGGAGCTTCAATGGAGTTTTCCAGTATGAGAACCGGTGAATGAGTGTGTACCTGAGAGATTTGAGGGCTATGGTATTTATAGGCGATCACCTGGTTCCTTGGGCGCATTGCGGGGGGTCTGAAAGCGGTTAAGATTCGAAACGGATTCGAATCAAGTTTGTTACGAGGCCAGTAGGATTAGTATCATGTCGGTTAGAGGATCGACGGTCAGGAGAGCTGGTTAATGCCTTGAGATTCAGTGATCACATAGGTTCTAGGCCACTCCCATGGCCCCTAGGCCACCTCTGGCATGATTTTTCGTTTGGAATCTCATTCAGTTATCGTGAATTCGAACTCTCCCGTGCCAGATTCCATAGAGGTATTCGAGTGCCTTGGTCCGACCGAGGTAAGAGACAACGTGGTCCCCGAGGTATAGGATGGCTCAGGCTACTGAAGTATGAAGATGGCTCGGGCTGCCGAGGTATGAAGATAGCTCGGGCTGCTGAGGTATGAAGATAACTTGGGATGCTGAGGTACAAAGATAGTTCGTGCTGCCGAGGTATGAAGATAACTCGGGCTGCCGAGGTATGAAGATGGCTTAGGCTGCCGAGGTATGAGGACAGCTCGGGCTGCCGAGGTATGAAGACAGCTCGGGCTACCGGGGTATGCAAATGGTTTGGGTCGTTGGGGCGACCCGATGCTGCTGAGGGCGATGAGCTTTGCCGCCTAATGGATGTGATAGCTGGCTGACAAGATGTTGAGATTGGACTTGACCCAATTATCGATGCATGCGGATATTAATGCAATGATAATTTTATCCCTCATCATATATATATATATATATATATATATATATAAAATGGGTTCCCTCCAACCTCTCCCCACTAATGCTGTTCACAGCCATGCGTAAATGGCCAAAATTATCCTAATGCCATTGAGAAAGACCTTAACTCTCTATTTTCTCTTTCATTCTCTTTTTAAATTTTTTAAAGGAGATGAGTTTAATACTTGTGTTGAATCTAAGGGTATGTTTTGATGAAGGTTTTCAGAATGAATTTTATTTGAAGTAAGAGTTTTAAAATTTTAAAATTCAAATTTTTATTTTAATTCTCTCAAAAAAAAATTCTAAAATTTCATAAAATTTGCAAATCGCTCAAAATAATCATTTACACTTTTAGAGGTATATTTACAAACTCTCCTGAAAATCCACTTGAATAGTCAAAATATTAATTCTATTTACATACCAAAATTTTCATAAATATTATAAAACATTTATTTACATAAATATTCATTTATTTAAATATTAATATTTATTACTAATATTTACAAATATAATTTACTTATTAATAAATATATATTAAGTAAACAAAATAACATTTATTAAAATAATAATAATTTATATATTGTTAAATATTAATAATATACATACTACTATATAAATAGTTTTAAATTAAAATATTTACATAACTAAAATAATACTTAATTTATAATTTTTGAATTTAAATATATTTTTTATATTTTTAGTAAATATTTTGATAATAAATGTATATTTATAAAATAATTTATTTTCCAGTAATAAAATATTTATAATAAGAATATAATTTAATTAAAAACATTTCTTATATTATTTTATTCTTTTTATTAAATAAATTTTTAACTAAAAAATAAATGTAAATATTTAATAAACATAGTATTACATATATATATAATATTAATATTTCATAAATGCTATTATGTGTGCAATAATATAATAATACTATTTAATATAATAATAAATATTAGTATTATTGAAATAAAATAAATATTGCAAATATTTAATTTATATTTTTAATATTTATGTAAATTATATGAATTAAATAATATTTATAAAAACTTTATAATCCTTAGATAAAATTTATCTTCAAGAGAACAATTCAAATAGGAAATGCTGCATTTTAAAATGCTGTGTTCAAAATTCTAAAATTTTTTAAAATGCCTTTTTAAAAACAACACAAAGGTTTAAGGATACACATTTTTATGGTAACAAGACATTAATTGAATTGAAGGATTGAAGTTATATTTGAATTCATGTTGATTGATAGGTAATATGTTTGGATCTGAACCCAATCATGACCATGAATTTTATTCAACATAGACTTGGATCATGTGAAACATATTTCAACTCAAATGTACACAAGATCTTGAAGTCAAAAGAAACGAGCATGAAATCAAATGATTGCATTAAGACCTACACAAAAGAATCATAGAGCATGCAAACTAAGCGTAAAAAGCTTACATCCATGTTAAATTACATCCATGTTAAAAGTAAATCTAGCATATATTAAGTAAGGGCAATCATCCATGTAACTCTCAGAACAACCATGAACTACTCTACAGTAATATTCAAATAACGACAATCCAGTAAAAGAAGTAATGGGAAAGACTTACCTTAACGTTCTAGCTAGAAACCTATATATTGGACTACACCCCAAACACTAGGGAGAGAGAATTCCTACCAAGATGTGCTTAGGAAAAGAAATTGAAGATAGCAAAATAGAAAAAGATATTTAAAAACTCGCATAATTTCAAATTTAGTCAAGTTCCTATGTTGGAGAGAGTGTACCAAGTAACTTATACATGTAACCCCTAAAAAAAGGCAATGAAAGGAAATCTATTGGTACTATTAAATCATGAAAGCATCATGTTTAAGCATACCATTGTGTTTCTTGTTTAATGTATAAAGCATCACTGATGACGCCAGATCACCGGCCTCGAGCGTGCGGTCGCCTCCTCCAGCGAGCTCCTCGCGCCTGCAAGCAAGTCCCGAGGGCTGGAGATTCCGACGGGGACCCTCTGACGCTCAAGTCAGTGGTCTGGGCATCAGTCGTGAGCTTGAGGAAGCTCGAAAGAGAAAGAGAGAGATGGCTCCGAGAGAGAGATCTCTTGTTGTGAGCGTTTAGGGGTGTCATGAGCGTGTTACCTGGTCAGGAGTCCCTCTTACCCATCTTATAGGCGCTTAAGAGTTTGTCTGGCTTGAGTGGTTGAGGCCTTGTAATGTGACCTTGATGGGTAAAGTGTCAGAGCTGACGTCTGTGAGGCATGGGGTTCAACCACTCTGTCAAAGAATTTAAGCTTGCTTCCTTCTTTGATACGTCAGGACTGCAGGTCAAGTCCCATCAAGGGGGTGGCTGCAGCTGATTGGTGGGTCCTGTTCCACCAGAGAAGGGAAAGCAGGTACCATCCTCCCCCGGCTAGGAGGTGCCGGGGCCGCCTGGCTTGGACAGGCCGGGGCCGGCTGGAAGATGCCGGGGCTGCCTGGCTTGGTGCCGGGGGCCGGCTGGAAGATGCCGAGGCCACCTGGCTAGGTGCCGGGGCCGGCTGGAAGGTGCCGGGGCCGGCCTTGGAGCTATCGGCCATGGAGCTCTCGGCATTTGGGGCCGTCGGTCTTGGAGCTGTTGGCCTTGGAGCTGTCGGCCATGGAGCCGTCGACCATGGAGCTGTCGGCCTTGGAGCTGTCAGCCTTGGAGCTGTCAGCCAAGGAGCTCTCAGCCATGGAGCCATCGGCCATGGAGCTCTCGGCCATGGAGCCGTCGGCCATGGAGCTGTCGGCCTTGGAGCTGTCGGCTATTGGGCTAGAGCAATTGGGTGCGCATGGCTTTATAAGGCCATAAATGCTACTGTGGCCGAAGGGCCCCTTGGAGGCCAAAGGGGGGGCTTCGTCGGTTTCCTTCACAGTTCTCTAACGGTGTTGGATCAGCCACATCAGATGCCCCCTCGCCTCTGAGACGAAGCGGGCCTACCCCAGCAAGGTGAAAGGGGCGTTACCTCCTAAGTGGCTGATCCTCGCCTGATGCAGAGCTTCATGCCTGGCTGTGCAGGGCTTCAAGTGTCGACGGGTGTCGGGCTCCATGCTTGGCTGGTGCAGGGCTTTAGGTGCCGACGGGTGTCAGGCTTCATGCCTGGCTGGTGCAGGGCTTCATATGCCGATGGGTGTCGAGCTTCATGCCTGGCCGGTGCAGGGCTTTAGGTGCCGATGGGTGTCGGGCTTCATGCCTGGCTGGTGCAGGGCTTTGGCTGCCGACGGGTGTCGGGCTTCATGCCTGGCTGGTGTAGGGCTTTGGTGCCGACGGGTGTCGGGCTTCATGCCTGGCTGGTGCAGGGCTTCAGATGCCGACGGGTGTCGGGCTTCATGCCTGGCTGGTGCAGGGCTTTAGGTGTCGACGGGTGTCGGGCTTCATACCTGGCTGGTGCAGGGCTTCAGGTGCCGACGGGTGTCGGGCTTCATGCCTGGCTGGTGTAGGGCTTCATGTGCCGACGGGTGTCGGGCTTCATGCCTGGCTGGTGCAGGGCTTTAGTTGCCAATGGGTGTCGGGCTTCATGCCTGGCAAGTGCAGGGCTTCAGGTGCCGATGGGTGTCGGGCTTCATGCCTAGCTGGTGCAGGGATTCAGGTGCTGATGGGTGTTGGGCTTCATGCCTAGCTAGTGCAGGGCTTCATGTGCCAATGGGTGTCGGGCTTCATGCCTGGCTGGTGCAGGGCTTGAGGTGCCGACGGGTGTTGGGCTTCATGCCTGGCTGGTGCAGGGCTTCAGGTGCCGATGGGTGTCGGGCTTCATGCCTGGCTAGTGCAGGGCTTCATGTGCCGACGGGTGTCAGGCTTCATGCCTGGCCGGTGCAGGGCTTTAGGTGCCGATGGGTGTCGGGCTTCATGCCTGGCTGGTGCAGGGCTTTGGGTGCCGACGGGTGTCGGGCTTCATGCCTGGCTGGTGCAGGGCTTTGGTGCCGACGGGTGTCGGGCTTCATGCCTGGCTGGTGCAGGGCTTCAGGTGCCGACGAGTGTTGGGCTTCATGCCTGGCTGGTGCAGGGCTTTAGGTGTCATCGGGTGTCGGGCTTCATGCCTGGCTGGTGCAGGGCTTCAGGTGCCGACGGGTGTCGGGCTTCATGCCTAGCTGGTGCAGGGCTTCATGTGCCGACGGGTGTCGAGCTTCATGCCTGGCTGGTGCAGGGCTTCAGGTGCCGACGGGTG
>UESW01003900.1:1781146-2005303 GCA_900491605.1 Calamus simplicifolius | reverse complement strand
GGCTTCATGCCTGGCTGGTGCAGGGCTTCATGTGCCGATGGGTGTTGGGCTTCATGCCTGGCTGGTGCAGGGCTTCATGTGCCGACGGGTGTCGGGCTTCATGCCTGGCTGATGCAGGGCTTTAGGTGCCGACGGGTGTCGGGCTTCATGCCTGGCTGGTGCAGGGATTCAGGTGCCGACGGGTGTCGGGCTTCATGCCTGGCTGGTGCAGGGCTTCCTGTGCCGACGGGTGTCGGGCTTCATGCCTGGCTGGTGCAGGGCTTCAGGTGTCGACGGGTGTCGGTCTTCATGCCTGGCTGGTGCAGGGCTTCAGGTGCCGACGATTGTCGGGCTTCATGCCTGGCTGGTGCAGGGCTTCAGGTGCCAACGGGTTTTGGGCTTCATGCCTGGCTGGTGCAGGGCTTCATGTGCCGACGGGTGTCGGGTTTCATGCCTGGCTGGTGCAGGGCTTCATGTGCCGACGGGTGTCGGGCTTCATGCCTGGCTAGTGCAGGGCTTCAGGTGTCGACGGGTGTCGGGCTTCATGCCTGGCTGGTGTAGGGCTTCATGTGCCGACGGGTGTTGGACTTCATGCCTGGCTGGTTCAGGGCTTTAGGTGCCGACGGGTGTTGGGCTTCATGCCGGGCTGGTGCAGGGCTTTAGGTGCCGACGAGTGTCGAGCTCCATGCCTTGCTGGTGCAGGGCTTCATGTGCCGATGGGTGTCGGGCTTCATGCCTGGCTAGAGCAGGGCTTTGGTGCCGACGGGTGTCGGGCTTCATGCCTGGCTGGTGCAGGGCTTCAGGTGCCGATGGATGTCGGGCTTCATGCCTGGTTGGTGCAGGGCTTTAGGTGTCGACGGGTGTCAGGCTTCATGCCTGGCTGGTGCAGGGCTTCAGGTGCCGACGGGTGTCGGGCTTCATGCCTGGCTGGTGCAGGGCTTCATGTGCCGACGGGTGTCGGGCTTCATGCCTAGCTGGTGCAGGGCTTTAGTTGCCGATGGGTATCGGGCTCATGCCTAGCAAGTGCAGGGCTTCAGGTGCCGATGGGTGTCGGGCTTCATGCCTGGCTGGTGCAGGGCTTTAGGTGCCGACGGGTGTCGGGCTTCATGCCTGGCTGGTGCAGGGTTTCAGGTGCCGATGGGTGTCGGGCTTCATGCCTGGCTGGTGCAGGGCTTCATGTGCCGATGGGTGTCGGGCTTCATGCCTGGCTGGTGCAGGGCTTCTGGTGCCGACGGGTGTCGGGCTTCATGCCTGGCTGGTGCAGGGCTTCAGGTGCCAACGGTTGTCGGTCTTCATGCCTGGCTGGTGCAGGGCTTCAGGTGCCAACGGGTTTTGGGCTTCATGCCTGGCTGGTGCAGGGCTTCATGTGCCAACGGGTGTCGGGTTTCATGCCTGGCTAGTGTAGGGCTTCATGTGCCGATGGGTGTCGGGCTTCATGCCTGGCTGGTGTAGGGCTTCAGGTGCCGATGGGTGTCGGACTTCATGCCTGGCTGGTTCAGGGCTTTAGGTGCCGACGGGTGTTGGGCTTCATGCCTGGCTGGTGCAGGGCTTCAGGTGCTGACGGGTGTCGGGCTTCATGCCTTGCTGGTGCAGGGCTTCATGTGCCGACGGGTGTCGGGCTTCATGCCTGGATAGAGCAGGGCTTTAGGTGCCGACGGGTATCGGGCTTCATGCCTGGCTGGTGCAGGGCTTCAGGTGCCGACGGGTGTCGGGCTTCATGCCTGGCTGGTGCAGGGCTTGATGTGCCGACGGGTGTCGGGCTTCACGCGTGGCTGGTGCAGGGCTTCAGGTGCCGACGGGTGTCGGGCTTCATGCCTGGCTGGTGCAGGGCTTTAGGTGCTGACGGGTGTCGGGCTTCATACCTGGCTGGTGCAGGGCTTCAGGTGCCGACGGGTGTCGGGCTTCATGCCTGGCTGGTGCAGGGCTTCGTGTGCCGATGGGTGTCGGGCTTTATGCCTGGTTGGTGCAGGGCTTCGTGTGCCGATGGGTGTCGGGCTTCATGCCTGGCTGGTGCAGGGCTTCAGGTGCCGACGGATGTCGGGCTTCATGCCTGGCTGGTGCAGGGCTTTGGATGCTGACGGGTATCGGGCTTCATGCCTGACTGGTGCAGGGCTTTGGTGCCGACGGGTGTCGGGCTTCATGCCTGGCTGGTGTAGGGCTTCAGGTGCCGACGGGTGTCGGGCTTCATGCCTGGCTGGTGCAGGGCTTCAGTGCCGACGGGTGTCGGGCTTCATGCCTGGCTGGTGCAGGGCTTTAGGTGCCGACGGGTGTCAGGCTTCATGCCTGGCTGGTGCAGGGCTTCAGGTGCCGACGGGTGTCGGGCTTCATGCCTGGCTGGTGCAGGGCTTCATGTGCCGATGGGTGTTGGGCTTCATGCCTGGCTGGTGCAGGGCTTCATGTGCCGACGGGTGTCGGGCTTCATGCCTGGCTGGTGCAGGGCTTCAGGTGCCGACTGGTGTCGGGCTTCATACCTGGATGGTGCAGGGCTTCATGTGTCGATGGGTGTCGGGCTTCATGCCTGGCTGGTGCAGGGCTTTAGGTGCCGACGGGTGTCGGGCTTCATGCCTGGCTGGTGCAAGGCTTTAGGTGCCGACGGGTGTCGGGCTTCATGCCTGGCTGGTGCAGGGCTTCAGGTGCCGACGGGTGTCGGGCTTCATGCCTGGATGGTGCAGGGCTTTAGGTGCCAATGGGTGTCGGGCTTCATGCCTAGCTGGTGCAGGGCTTCAGGTGCCGATGGGTGTCGGGCTTCATGCCTGGCTAGTGCAGGGCTTCATGTGCCAACGGGTGTCGGGCTTCATGCCTGGCTGGTGCAGGGCTTCATGTGCCGACGGGTATCGTGCTTCATGCCTGGCTAGTGCAGGGCTTTTGTTGCTGAGAGCCGGTGGTACACCGCTCTACCAGTGGTACACTGGGCTTCATGCCTGGCTGGCCCAGGGCTTTGGTGCTGGCGCTTGGGGCCGACCGGGGCCGTCCCTGCTGGACCTAGGCTTTTGTTGCTGAGAGCCGGTGGTACACCGCTCTGCCAGTGGTACACTAGGCTTCATGCTTGGCTGGCCCAGGGCTTTTTGCCGACCGGGGTCGGGCTTTTGTTGCTGAGAGCCGATGGACACCGCTCTACCAGTGGTACACTGGGCTTCATGCCTGGCTGGCCCAGGGCTTTGGTGCTAGCGCTTGGGGCTAGCTGGGGCCGTCCCTACTGGACCCGGGCTTTTGTTGTTGAGAGCCGGTGGTACACCGCTCTACCAGTGGTACACTGGGCTTCATGCCTGGCTAGCCCAAGGCTTTTGTGCCGACCGGGGTCAGGCTTTTGTTGCTGAGAGCCGGTGGTACACCGCTCTGCCAGTGGTACACTGGGCTTCATGCCTGGCTGGCCCAGGGCTTTTGTGCCGACTGGGTCGGGCTTTGGATGTTGATGCAGGTAGATCTTCCCTGCATGATATTTAAGTATTAATGAAAGAAAACTATCTTGAGTGCAATGTACTTAGGTCTTGTAGCACCCATGTTTTCCTTTTGTGGATTTGAGCACTTCCGTCTGCTGGTGACCTGCCCCCCAGGGAGTCATGTTGGTTGGATTGGAAGTGTCGTTGCCCTTACTTGGGCCTTCCCTCGCATTGGAGACCAGGATGAGATGCCTGTGGCCAGGAAGAAGCTGGAAACCGGGACAAAGCTGTAGTCCGTTAAGGAAAGCCTCGACAGTCGGCAGTCATTGAAGATGAATGGCTGGGAGAGTCCATCGAGGGAATTGCTGAGAGGCTTGGGGTGCTGCTGAGTGGCCCCCGAGCGCTGCTTCTGCAGTTCATGAACTGCTACTGTCACGCCCCAGACCCAAATATCGGGCTAGGGTGACAACCCGCCGCGTGCCGGGCACGCAAGGCGTTACAAAACTTTTCACACATGACACTATTATATATAACCAAGCCAAATACATCACTGAATACTAAAAGTTTTGGGTTACAAACCCTTACACACCACAATAATAAAGCTTGGGCATCAAGCCCTACACATCAGTAGTACTGGGGTTACAACAAAATAATGGGTCTTGTTTTATTTAATAGAAGATCCATCACCCCACCAATCCATCTTCAATCTCGTGGCTCTGACAAAAACATTGTAAGATTTTTATGAGCTTACACTCAATAAGTAAGCCATGTTATACAGTCAAATCATAGCATAACAATCTATAAGAACATAAATGATTTGCATGCTTAAACATTCCACAATTACTCAAACATGCAATGTAAGTAAACCCACTGTTTATACTCTCAATGGTAACTGTAAATGTGACCCACAACCCTGCAATATCTCAATAGTGTACCAACAGCATCCCCTACTGAAAGGGTCCAGATACCAGGGTCATGCCATATCATAATCCACCAGAACACATACTCTATATGTGTGATGCCACCTCGAACCAAGCAGAACACATCCTCTAGATGTGTGATGCTACCTTATAGTAACTCAGAACACATCCTCTAGATGCGTGATGCCATCTCGAACCCAAGCAGAACACATCCTCTAGACGTGTGAATAGCATAAACAAGCAGAACACATCCTCTAGACGTGTAGGTGGCATAACAAGCAGAACACATCCTCTAGACATGTAGGTGGCATAAACAAGCAGAACACATCCTCTAGATGTGTGTGTGGTATGACATGATAAAGGAGAACTGCGGCGACACATAACATCACTACACATCATGCACAAACATATCAATAACATCTCTATATTGCATAAACAGTGGATTATACTTACTGAACAATTGCATGTAATATATCACATCAATGTCATAATAACTGCATCTCTCATGTATAGCATCCACATATGAAATCAGAGCACATAACAACCATGTGTTCATAATATTCATCTACTTACAATTTAGCCAATAACAATTCTTATGTCACAATATAATTCACAATTTAAATATTCATATAATGAATAATTTATTAAATACTGATAACTGGCTTACTTACCTCAGTACGCAATCCAACAGGTATATATCAGCTAGTTAGATGTCTGAGCACCTACAGGATCATTTTACACAATTAATTTATTAGAATACGAATATTAAAATGACCCTTAGAATTCTACCCAGACTAGTTCACGGGCCCAACTTTGGGCTCGAATATCTCCCACTATACACACCCAATTAGGGAAGTAAAAATACCCCAAGAAACTAGAATTCATCCAGATTCTAGCCATATAATTATTTTGCTAATCCCAGCCCGTTACGGGGCTCAAAAACTAGTCCCAAATCAGTACGCTGCACGGCCCAAAAGGCCCAACCAGGCCGGCCCAGCCGGCCATGGCCAACATCCAACCCTCGCCTTTGGCCGGCGGCCATGGCCGCCGCCGGCCCAGGCCAGAGCCGGCCGCCGCCGCGGCCGGCCTCCTTCCTCCCTCTCTCTCTCTCAATTTCTCTCCCTCTCTTTCTTTCTCTCCGCTGCTCCCGCGTGAAATTCTCCGCGCCGGCGTCGAATCCGACTAAATTGGGGCCAGTCCGACCGCCGTTGGCCGGACCAGAGCTGGCCGCCACTGCGGTCGGCCTCCCCCTCTCTCTCTCTTCTTAATTCTCTCTCTCTCCCTCTCTTTCTCTCTTTTTCTCCCGCACAGTGCGCACGGTGCCGGCAGCTCGGTTGGCCACCAGGGCCGGCCGAACCTCCACCGGATGCATGCCCGATGCCGGTGGAGGTCACCGGCCAATCCTCAGGCCTGTCCAGGCGACGGGTATGCCGTCGGCCCGAACCAAGGATCGGCACAGTGAACCGTGCCGATCTCTCTCTCTCACTCTCTCTGGTTCTCTCGCGTTCTCTCTGTCTCCCTCTCTGTCTCTCTCTCTCACGCTCTCTCTCTCTCTCTAGATCAGGGGATTACTTGATGGAAACAGATGCCAGGATGATGGAGGGAGTCCCCCTCCATCATATAAATAATCCCCTACGCAACGCTTCAGTCCAGGGACTCAGAAACCCATCAGACACGCATATACTCGGGAATCCAAGCGTCATACAGGGAACTTAAATGTCAGAATAACTCCAGGTGCCAAGTGACCCCAATTAAATACCGAGAGTTATCCTCCCCACAATTAATTTACCGAGGGTTTACAGCTACTTTCAAAGCTTGATCCTGCCGATTGAGGATGGCCAGCTGGTTAATCAGAGCAGCTGAAGCTAGTAGTGAAGGAGCAGAGAGGGTGGCCTTTCGATGCCTAGTGCGATGTGGATGCCCCCCAGTACGATTGGTAAGAACCTCTGGCATGCGCATCACCACCATAGCAATCTTAGAGAGGACGGAGACTTATAGCTCAAGGAGACAACTCTTTCCTTCAGTGCATTCCTCCTTCCTGGCGCGCCAATCTGATGACGCCAGATCACCGGCCTCGAGCGTGCGGTTGCCTCCTCCAGCGAGCTCCTCGCGCCTGCAAGCAGTCCCAGGGGCTGGAGATTCCGGCAGGGACCCTCCGACGCTCAAGTCAGTGGTTCGGGCATCAGCCGTGAGCTTGAGGAAGCTTGAAAGAGAAAGAGAGAGATGGCTCCGAGAGAGAGATCTCTCATTGTGAGCGTTTAGGGGTGTCATGAGTGTGTTACCTGGTCGGGAGTCCCTCTTACCCATCTTATAGATGCTTAAGAGTTTGTCTGGCTTGAGTGGTTGAGGCCTTGTAATGATGACCTTGATGGGTGAAGTGTCAGAGCTGACGTCTGTGAGGCATGGGGTTCAACACTCTGTCAGAGCATTTAAGGTGATGGTAGCAATGGCAGAGCTTGCTTCCTTCTTTGATACATCAGGACTGCAGGTCAAGTCCCATCAAGGTGGGTGGCTGCAGCTGGTTGGTGGGTCCTGTTCCACCGGAGAAGGGAAAGCAGGGGTCGTCCTCCTTGGCTGGGAGGTGCCAGGGCCGCCTGGCTTGGACAGGCTGGGGCCAGTTGGGAAGATGTCGGGGTCGCCTGGCTTGGATAGGCTGGGGCCGGCTAAAAGATGCCGGGGCCGCCTGGCTTGGACAGGCCGGGGCCGGCTGGATTGGACAGGCCGGGGCCGGCTGGAGGGTACCGGGGCCACCTGGCTTGGACAGGCCGGGGCCGGCTGGAAGATGCCGGGGCCGCCTGGCTTGGACAGGCCGGGGCCGGTTGGAATATGCCGGGGCCACTTGGCTTGGACAGGCCGGGGCCGGCTGGAAGGTGCCGGGGCCGCTTGGCTTGGTGCCGGGGCCGGCTGGAAGGTGCCGGGGCCGCCTGGCCTGGATGGGCCGGGGCCGGCTAGAAGGTGCCGGGGCCGCCTGGCTTGGACAGGCCGGGGCCGGCTGGAAGATGCCGGGGCCGCCTGGCTTGGACAGGCCAAGGCCGGCTGGAAGATGTCGGGGCCGCCTGGCTAGGTGCCGGGGCTAGCTGGTTTGGATAGGTCGGGGCCGGCTGGAAGGTGCTGTGGCGCCTGGCTTGGACAGGCCGGGGCCGGCGGGAAGATGCCGAGGCCGCCTGGCTTAGACAGGCCGGGGCCGGCTGGAAGATGCCGGGGCCGCCTGGCTAGGTGCTGGGGCTGGCTGGAAGATGCCGGGGCCGCCTGGCTAGGTGCCGGGGCCGGCTGGTTTAGACAGGCCGGGGCCGGCTGGAAGGTGTCGGGGCCGGCCTTGGAGCTATCGGCCATGGAGCTCTCAGCCTTTGGGGCCGTCGGTCTTGGAGCTGTCGGCCTTGGAGCTATCGGCCATGGAGCCGTCGGCCTTGGAGCTGTTGGCCTTGGAGCTATCGGCCAAGGAGCTCTCAGCCATGGAGCCATCGGCCATGGAGCTCTCGGCCATGGAGCCGTCGGCCATGGAGCTGTCGGCCTTGGAGCTGTCGGTCATTGGGCTTAGAGCAATTGGGTCCGTGTGGCTTTATAAAGCCATAAATGCTATTGTGGCCGAAGGGCCCCTTGGAGGCCAAAGGGGGGCTCCGTCAGTTTCCTTCATGGTTCTCTAACGGCGTTGGATCAGCCACATCAATCACGATATCGCTTCCTCTATTATGATTGAATGCATAACCTTGACAATGAAGAAGGGCCATAATCATAGCATATATAATATGGCACATGACATGAGTAATGCAGGCGACTTGGTAGACAAATAGTCAATTAATGGATCTTATCACTTCAAAGAATAAAAATTTAACAGTAATTGATATGCCCATTACTATTTCAGGAGGAGTATTTAGTGACTGTTTTGAGTCCAACAGCCAAGAGATAGTAAATAGCAGAGACAATACTCATGATTGGCTTGCCAAAAAGAGTATATGATGCATAGTTATAATACATCACTGAAAAAATTGTGCATGGCACATGAAATGCACATAATTGATTCGAAAATTATTTGATGGATGGTTGCAATCCTTATCACCTCGTGAAATGTTTGGGAATAAGTTTTTCATTTTTATTCATAGGATTTTTTTGAATGCACCAAAATAAATTAACTCTTTTGATGGGTTAATGTACTTCTATTTCTCTCCAAGAGAGTTATATCAAATGCATCTTTATGATAAAAAAGGAGTACTTTTGCAAGGGCAAGAGAAAGTTATATCAAATGCATCTTTATGATAAAAGGAGTACTTTTGCAAGGGCTACAATTAGTCATTTGCACTACAATGGAATAACAAACATACATCTCTATCATTATAAGATCACTACTATTCATTTGGAAGCATCGCACTGGTCGGATGACAATTTAAGTTATATGCACCCTATATAGATACAGATCCAAATACTAAACAAATAAGAAGTATGCGGTGCTTGTGAAAAAAATGATCATAGCTTATCCAGGCTAGCTTGTAGATGCGAGTTAGCAACTTATGGATTCAAAAACATCCATGTTGATACAAAGAAAATACATTAAAAAATGCATCTATATGAACCAATAGTGACAGAG
Source organism: Calamus simplicifolius (assembly GCA_900491605.1). Lineage (NCBI taxonomy): Eukaryota > Viridiplantae > Streptophyta > Magnoliopsida > Arecales > Arecaceae > Calamus > Calamus simplicifolius. The sequence goes on along the minus strand of UESW01003900.1, from coordinate 1,996,442 downwards.
CCCAAAACCTCATCACAACATTATATCAAGATTATTAGCAACATAAATAATCATAATGAAATTGATGACCTCTGTCATGTCCAGACCCAATGAAGGACTTAAAAGGTGGCAACCCCATGCATGCAAGGCATCCCATAATAGAATAATCATTAAATTGAGGGACAAAAAATTATTATGCCAATAAATTAATCGTAAGATTCTTAGTACAATTCCACATAAAGCAAATGTCTTGGTTACATACACAAACATAAACTTCATTTAAGCTAGACTGACAAGAGTTTCATTCTACCCATCCCGGCTTATTTTTTTAGCTCTTAAAAATATTAATGAAAGTTTAATGAGCTCATACTCAGTAAGTAAGCCTAATATAAATATATCATAATAACTTCAAAAAAATATAGCATATCATGAATCTCTTGCTTTTATGTCAATATATATATATGTCATCTTGTTATCTAAAGATATTCAATTTCTTAAAATATATTGAAATTGTATCTACTTATACTCTTAAAATATGTTGAAAACATATGCCACATTATGTCTCAAAAATTCAACTTCAAAATTTCCAAGTGATGCCAAAATTTACTATCATTAACATTTATATTTCATCTTGTTACGAATATATCACAGTGGCACACTAGGGATATATCCCTATGACAGGGACAGAGTGGAATACCACATAGGGTGTATCCTCCATATATCCTCTAGGAAGAAAGGGTCCCGATATCAAAATCATATCAGAAAGTCATATCATATCACAAAATAAAATACCACATAAAGTGTGTATCCTCCATATATATTTCTATGGAAGCAGGATCATGATAGCAGAAATCATATTAGAAAGTCATAGCATATTACAGAACAGAACACTATATAGGGTGTGTCCTCCACATATATCCCCAGTAGGGGTGGGTCCGAAAGTTAAAATCATATCATATCATAGCGGACTGTGGGTGGCACATTTTCTTATGCAAAACTTACTTCATATCTTATTCAAATATTGACCATAATAGTCTTGCATAAATGAACATAAAAAACTATCATTATTTTGTGATTTGAACATATCATAAATAGTCACTTGCATATATATCCTATTCAAATGTTGTTCATAAAAATGCTTTAAAATAATTTGTATATATACACATCAAATACTTTCACTATTTTGGTGATTGAACATATCATAATTATTCAAATGCTTATACTAAAGCAATAGAAAGCATTTTGCAAGATAATCACTGACAAAAAGTAGTATTTAAACATTTATACCATTTTATTCCAAAATTACATACCTTAACTGAAATCATAATGATAAATGGCTTGCTTACCTTTTGTCGCTAATTCATAAGTTTAAATAAACTATTTAGGCTTATGGCATCTACAACATAATATTTGTAATTTTTACTTTCTAAAATTATGATGCTAAAATAAATCCTATGATTCCACCAACTTTAGTTCTAAACCCAACTTAGGATTTGATTATTTTAATATATAAGAGCCCAAATGGGAAAACAAAATTTCTTTGATAAATCAGGATCATCTTAAATCCAAACCTACACACTAACATGTTGGCCGAGACCAGTTTGGGCTCCAAACATTAGGCCCAACTGGGTTAAATAGGCTAACCTAAGCCCAAACCTATTCTTTTCTTCTTCTTTCTTTCTCTCCTTTCCTTTTTCTGAAGAGAAAGTCTTTGAGAGCACACGCATTAATTAGCCATGTGCACGTATGGCCATGTGTACCAAGAATAATTTTATTCTTTAGTGCAATGTGTTGAACTAGATATAGATAATGATCAGAATAAGGATAAGGATCGAGAGAGATTGAGTTAAGGATAGGCTTTGTTGGCCCATTTATTGATTGTGATGAATAACAAAAGCCATATGAGTATATTCATTTTGTTACTAATAATTTTGATTAAGTGTTTCAGGTATTCAAATGTTTAATTAATCAAAATCTAAAGAAAAATTGAGTTTGATCTGATTCTAATGTCATGTGTCAAAAGTTCAGACTTTAGAGCTAACTCCAGAAATATTAGAGCCGACTCCGGAGCGTATCGGAACTGTTTGACATGTTCATCACGGTTTAGAGCTGACTCCAGAAAGTTAGAGCCGACTCTAACCTGAGATACAAAGAACCTCCTTTTTGCATCAAAATTTAGAGCCAACTCTAGAAAAGTTAGAGCCGACTCTAATATGAGAACAGAAACTATGTTTTTGGGATACAGTTAGAGTTGACCCCAAGAAAATTAGAGCCGACTCTAGCACGGGTTGTGTCGATCCCACAAAAAACTAGAGCCGACTCCGCAACGAAAGATTCTTTCTATTTTGGGCAACCCGACTTAGAGCTGACCCCAGGCCAGATTAGAGGCAACTCTAATTTGTCAGCGGTGACTTTCAGAATTATCAAAAATGGCTCCAACGGCTATTTTTTTTGGTAATCTTCAATGGCTCTTTCCTTTCTCATGATAAACTCATCCACAAGTACTTTCAACGGCTATTTTGCATCAAAATATGGATTAAGAGGAGATTATAAAGAAGGGTTCTGACCATTTGAATACAAGAGAAGAAAAAGAGGGAAAATCAAGAATAGAAGAGAGAAATATCAGAAAGAAAGCTTAGATTCATATCTCAAAAGTTCGAAAAAGAGAGGAGAGAAATCCAAAAAGTATTCAAGATCCAAATCCAAAGGATTTCCATCAAATAGAATAAGAAAAGTAAGAGCCCTAGTTCTTCATCCTTTTCTGCATCAACGTTTCTTCCAGAGCTTCAATCCTATCTTGAGAAAGATCATCCAAGAAGTGAAGAGAAAAAATAGAAAAGAAGAAAAGCTCAACCTGAAAGATCTTCTAATCAGGCTTTTCTATCTCCATTTTTACTTATATTGTCTATTTGCTCATTTGAGGAGCTTTCATTTTAATGCAATCATTTCCTTGATACATTTGATTTCTGATTTAATCAGGTGAGGTAGTTGGCCTTGGGCAAGCTAAGATTAGCTTGAGTTAGGTAGTGTGCTGGTGAACCTGTGAAAACCAGCTGGGTTCGTTATGATCCCATTGTAAAACAATAAGTTTGGGTTGTGATTTTGCAAAACAACTTGATTGTAATCAGGATGATTATAGTGTGTGCCCAAGAGTTGCTTAGGAGTGGATGTAGGTGTGGCTAACACCGAACCACTATAAATCTTTGTGTTTGTCATGCTTCTTTCTTCTTTCCTTCACTCTATCTTTATATTCTGCTTTACACTTTTAGCATCACACTCACTACACTCTCCTTGTGCATCTTCACTTTGAGAAATTAATTTTAAACGATAAATTTTTAAGAACCCAATTCACCCCCCCTCTTGGGTTGCCATCTGGGCCAACAATTGGTATCAGAGCTAGTGCTCATCCTTGCTTGATCTAACAATCAAGAGCTAAAGATCCAAATGACAGCTCAAGCTGGTTCTTCTTTTTCTGAGAGACAATCCACAAACTGACCACCCTTATTTAATGGCACAAACTATTCATAATGGAAAGCTAGAATGAGGATTTTCATTCAAGCTTTAGACTATGAGTTATGGAGCGTCATTATCAATAGTCCTAGCACTCCCACACACTTAGTTGATGGATCCATTGTTCCTAAGCTCGAAAGGGATTGGAATGAAAATGATTGAAAAATGGCCCAGCTCAATGCCAAGGCCATGAATGTCCTATATTGCTCCTTAGATGCAAATGAATTCAATAGAATATCCATTTGCATCTCAGCCAAGATGATATGGGATCGGTTGGAAGTTACTAATCAGGGTACCAACCAAGTTAAAGAATCCAATATTAATATTCTTGTGCATAAATATGAACTCTTTAGTATGGATCAAAATGAATCTATCTCATGCATGTATATTAGGTTTACTGACATAGTGAATGGATTGAAAAGTCTTGGTAAGACCTATACTAACTCTGAATTGGTTCAAAAAATTCTTAGGTCTCTTCCAAGAGCATGGGAAGCTAAAGTGACAGTAATCCAAGAAGCTAAAGATCTGAACAGTCTACCTTTGGAGGAGCTCCTTGGATCCCTTATGACCCATGAACTTACAATGAAGCATCATCAAGAAGATGATGTGAAGAAGAAGTGGACCATCGCACTTAAATCTGCAGAAAATGAAAAGAGCAATAGCGAAGAAGATGAAGACGATAATGAAACCGCTCTCCTTGCAAAGAAATTTAAGAAATTTATGCAAAGAAGGAGACCCTTCCACAAGGAAAAGATTGGTATTAAGATGGAAGAAGAAAAAAAAAGATAAAGATAAAGAGAAAGATTCCTTGATTTGTTATGAATGCAAAAAGCCAGGATACTTCAGATCCGAATATCCTCAACTTAAGAAGGGATACAAAAAGAAAAAGAAAGCGTATGTTGCAACTTAGAGCAACAGTGAGGAATCTTCATCCGAAGATGATCAATAAGAAGTTGCCAACATATGTTTCATGGCAAATAATGAAGATGAGGTAAATTTTGAAACCCCCAATTATGATTTCACATTTGATGAACTATATGATGCTTTCAATGAATTGCTTAGTGACTTCAAAGTTTTAAGAACAAAGAATAAAATTTTAAAAACTAAAAATCTAGATCTTCTTAAAAAGAAAGATGAATTTGTTCTTGAAATTGAAAAGATAAAATCTAAAAAGCAAGATATGCTAAAGGAAAAAAGAATTGGTTTCTACTAAAAATCTAAATTTAAAGAAAGAAATTAAAAATATAAAAACATTGTTGATAAATTTACTAATAGCTTGGAAAAGCTTAACTTATTTTTAAACAATCAAAGAGCTATTTTTGATAAAGCTGGTTTAGGTTATAGACCATACAAAAAGCAAAAATTTGTTAACAATTTTTTTATAAAGAAATCTATTGAAAAAGGTATTTCTTGTTTTCACTATGGCATGAAAGGGCATAAATCTTATGTGTGTAATCACAAAATGTCTCATATGGATATTTGTCATAGAAGTAAATTGATTTGGGTTCCAAAAGGAACTATATTTACTGCTACTAACCATGAAGGACTCAAGAAAGCTTAGGTACCTAAGCATAAGATATGATTGCTTTGCAAAAGTGTCTTGTAGTCAAAGGATCAAAAAGGAAATGGTATCTTGATAGCGGCTGCTCAAGACACATGATGGATGACAAATAGCAATTCATTACCCTTGAAGCTAAAAGAGGAGGAGTGGTAACGTTTGAAGATAATGGTAAAGGCCACATCATGGGCTTTGATAAAATTCAGATCATTCTATCCACTTTTATTGAGAATGTATTATATGTAGATGGATTAAAACATAACTTAATTAGCATTAGCCAACTATGCGATAAAGGTTTCAAAGTTTTCTTTGAAGCATCTATCTGCACTGTATCAAATCCCATTGATAATAGCATTATATTTGTCAAAAATAGAAATGACAATGTATACTTAATTGATCTAGGCAATCTGTCTACAAGTAACTATTGCCTAATTGCTGATAATGCTAAGGTAAATGAGATTGGATGGCTATGGCGCCGTAGATTAGGTCACGCAAGCACACACTTGATTTCAAAATTACTTAGAATGGATTTAGTTAAAGGTCTTCCAAAATTAGATTTTGAAAATAATAGAGTTTGTGATGCATGCCAATCTGAAAAACAAACTAGGAATTATTTCAAATCTAAAAATATTATTTCCACTTATAGGCCACTCGAGCTACTACACATGGACCTTTTTGGACCTACTAGAACCACTAGTCTAGGAGAAAAGAAATATGGTCTTGTGATAGTAGATGATTACTCTAAATTCACTTGGGTATTATTTTAGCTCATAAAGATGAGACTTTCTCGATATTTCTAAAATTCTTTAAGAAAGTCACAAATAAGAAAAATACCATCATAGTGTCTCTTAGAAGTAATCATAGGACTGAATTTAAAAATTATTTATTTAAAAACTCTGCATTGAAAATGACATTCATCATAATTTTTTAGCACCTAGGATACCTCAACAGAATGATGTTGTAAAAAGAAAAAACATGACTCTAGAAGTCATGGCCCGTACCATGCTATGCGAAAGCCAACTCCCAAAATATTCTGGACGGAAGCAATAAACAAAGCATGTTACATCCTAAACAGAGCCTTAATTAGATTAATCCTTAAGAAAACTCCCTACGAATTATGGCATGATAGGAAACCCAACATTAGTTATTTTCATGCATTTGGTTGTAGATGTTTCATTCATAATAATGGTAAAGATAATCTTGAAAAGTTTGACGCTAAATCAGATGAAGGTATATTCTTAAGTTATTCCATATCTAGCAAAGCATAGAGAGTATTTAATAAGAAGTATCTGATTGTAGAAGAGTCAATTCATGTAGTGTTTGATGAGTCTTTAGCATCAAGTTCTGAAAAGAAAGACGATGAGGAAGATACTAACTTACTTGAAAGAGATTTTGAAAAATTAAATGTCGATGTATCTTCAGATCATGAACTTGAAGCTAAGGATGATAACTCACCTAAGGATGATGGTATTGATACTACTTGCAATGATATAGATCTACTTAGAGATTGGAGATACACTTATGATCACCAAAGGACTTAATCATAGGCGATCCATCTCAAGGTGTAAGAACTAGATCATCCATAAGAAATATCAATAATCATCTTGCATTTGTGTCTCATATAGAATCATATAGAACCCAAGATAATTGAGGAAGCCAAAAAGGATAGTAATTGGAAGTTAGCCATGCAAGAAGATTGAATCAATTTACTAGGAATAAGATATGGACCCTAGTTGATAGATCAAAAGATCATCCAGTTCCCTCACTTGGGCTCTACAACAATGGGTTCAACAACCTTCAACCTCACAAAATCTGGTTCAGAAATTTGATCAAACACTTGGAGTGCACCCAGAATTTGTGCCCTTTGTGAGTGAAGATTTAGTCCTTCGATCCTTACTACTGTTTCTAGTGTTGTTCAGAAGGTGGAAGAAAGCTTATGACCACACCAATGATTACCCTTGGTTCCTTGCACACTTTACACAGATTTGAGAGGGTTTCCACATCAAGATCAAGCACAAAATGAGATCTAACATGAATAAACCAGATTTGACAACAATAAAGAACACTACTTCAATAACCAACAAATCCCACCTATTACAAGCCTCCAAAACAAAGAAAAATACAGCAGTAAAGAAAGATGATAGATAGATGAGATCTTCCCACTACAGCCCATGGTTTGATCTCTCTAGCTCGGGAATAAACCTACCCCCTTGCTAGCCCAAGTAGACACCGTATTGCTACGCCGCTACCGATCTCAAGCTCGCCGATGGAGACAAACTCAAGCCACCACAAGCACTCTCAAAGAGCTCCCAAAATGTCCAAGATAAAAAACCCTAGCTCATCCACACATCCTTTTATATGGACTCCCACAATGACCAAAATACCCATGACCCAACAAAACCAAACAAACATAACAAAAGACTCATACCAACATGACAAAACCAACATGACAAAAGACAAGATAAGATAATATGAAAAACATTATAAGGATCAACTAGTAGCATCAAGTGGGTCCAATGTGCTTCCTCCCGCTTTGTCCCAAATTCATGCGCTCCTACGCCTTGGTGCTTCTGTTAGGGTTTATACCTTGATGAATAGCAATGGGATTCCCCGTTGAACAAGAACTAGAACTAAGGATTTCTAATCCTGTTAGGTTTAGACCTTGATGAATAGCAATGGGATTCCCCGTTGAACAAGAACTAGAACTAAGGATTTCTAATCCTGTTAGGTTTAGACCTTGATGAATAGCAATGGGATTCCCCGTTCAACAAGAACTAGAATTAAGGATTTCTAATCCTGTTAGGTTTACTTCTTGAAAAAGAGGAAGATGGGGAGGAGAAAGAAAGGGCTGCCGCCCTATGATGAGAGAAGGGAATTTTTGGGAGAAAAGAATCTGTTCTCTATTCCATCCAAACCCTAGAGACTAGAGTTTAAATACATCCACGAAGTGGGCCAGGCCCAGACTCAACAAAAAACTCCCATGGACTAAACCAATGAGATTAAACTAATCCCCAAGCCCGTGTACACCCGTGACTTGATTTAATCTCAACCCTTGGACTCAAACCCAGCCCAATACAAGTTAGCCCACCTGGGCCTTAATAGCACCACACGAGGCCCAACAATCTCCACCTTGGTGCTTTCAAGGCCTCAGCACGTCCACTGTGTCCATCAGCTTTAACAACGAAATACACTTTTGAAAACTGTCCCGTGGAAGAACCTTAGTCAGTGCATCTGCTGGATTTTCTTTGGTGTATACCTTCACCAGCTCCACCTCACCATCTTCCACCAGCTCTCTGATCCTGTGGTATCTGAGGTCAATGTGCTTCGTCCTGGCATGATAGACTGCATTCTGCGCAAGCATCAGAGCACTCTGGCTGTCACTATGCACCTGGACAACCTTCTGATCAAGTCCCATCTCTAGCATCAAGCCCTTCAGCCAAAGAGCTTCCTTTGCTTCCTCTGTGATACCTATGTATTCTGCCTCCATGGTAGATAAGGCTGTGATGGGCTGCAGACATGATCTCCACGATACTGGACCACCAAACAGGCTGAACACAAAGCCTGTTGTGGATCTCCTAGTGTCTACATCTCCACCAAAGTCTGCATCCACATACCCATATAACTGCCCACAAGCCTCCTTGGATAAGTTGGATCTCTCAGCACCTTCTTGATGTCCATAGCAAATACCAACCCCAACTGTACCTACCAAGTACCTGAAGATTCCCTTCAGTGCTCGCCAGTGCTCCCTGCCAGGCTGCGCCATGAACCTGCTCACCTGGCTCACTGCATGGGCTATGTCTGGCCTACAACATACCATGGTATACATAAGGCTCCCAACACCAGAAGCATATGGTACCTTCTCCATCTCCTGAGCCTCCACCTCAGTCTGTGGTGACATGGTCTTCGATAGGGAAAAATGTGCTGCCAAAGGTAGTGATGTCGGTTTGGCATCCTTCATCCCATATCGCTCCAGAATCTTTTTAATGTAGCCACCCTGACTCAGATGCAGCACACCTTTGGATCTATCTCTGATGATTTTCATCCCTAGGATCTTCCTGGCTGGCCCCAGATCCTTCATCTCAAACTCCCGAGACAAAGCTATCTTCAGTTCCTGTACAGCCTTCTCACTCTTGCATGCTATCAGCATGTCATCTACATACAAGAGTAAGTACATCCTAGACCCATCATCCAGAGATTTAACATACACACAAGAATCATACTCACACCTGAAAAGTCCAATGCTCCTAACATAAGTGTCAAATCTCTTGTACCACTGCCTCGGCAACTGCTTCAGCCCATACAGAGATTTCTTCAGCAAACAGACTTTCCCATCTGATCTTGGTTCTCTAAACCCTGGTGGCTGCTCCATGTAGATGCTCTCCTCCAATTGACCATGGAGGAATGCTGTCTTCACATCCATCTGCTCCAGCTCCAAGTCCTGAGCTGCTACAATACTCAATAATAGTCTGATGGAAGTGTGCCTGACAACTGGAGAAAATATCTCACCATAATCGATGCCTTCTTTCTGAGAGTATCCTTTGGCCACTAGTTTTGCCTTATACCTGATACCCTCTTGTTCTGAAGCTCCTTCCTTGCGCTGATAAACCCATTTACAACCAATGGGTTTCTTTCCTTGTGGCAGCTGGACCACCTGCCACGTATTATTTCTGTGAAGAGACTGCATTTCCTCTGCCATAGCATGGATCCACCTATCTCTATCCTGACTTTCCATAGCCTCTTTATAGGTGAAAGGGTCTCCATTTGCTGTCACCAGGGCATATGACAACGAATCCTCGAAGCCGTATCGAACTGGTGGTCGCACGTTCCTCCTGGGCCTTTGCTGTGCGATCCCAGTATCAGTCCCCTGTTCAGCTGCATCCTGCTGAACTCCCTGGCTTCTACCCCCTCTGTCAGTCCTCTCCACCTGAATCTCAAATCCTCCTGGTCCACTAGCAAATGGCACAACTGTATAGGAGGTTGTCTGACTAGTGTTACCGTGTTCTACCTCCTGTAGTCCCTGCTGTGCATCCATGCCACTTCTGTTCTGGAGGATTGAGCTCTCATCAAAGGTTACATCTCTGCTGATGACAACCTTCTTCTCCAAGGGGTCCCATAGCCGATACCCCTTGACTCCTCGCGGGTAGCCTAGGAACACCATCTTCTTAGACCTGGCATCCAACTTACTCCGCTCCCCAGCTCCAACATGCACATATGCTGTGCATCCAAACACCCTTAGATGGTTTAGGCTTGTCTTCCTTCCAGACCATATCTCCTCTGGAATGTCTCCATCTAACCTGGTGTGCGGTGACCGATTGACCAAGTAGCTAGCTGCATCTACTGCGTCAACCCAGAACATCTTTGGAAGCCCTGCCTGCAGCCTTAAGCATCTTGCCTTTTCCAATAGTGTTCTGTTCATCCTCTCAGCCACCCCATTCTGTTGAGGAGTTCCCATCACCGAGAAGTGCCTTCTGATGCCCCACTCCTCACAAAAAATCTGGAACTCCCTGCTGGTGTATTCCCCACCATTATCAGACCTCAGACACTTCACACTTTTACCCTGCTCCTTCTCCACCTCAGCCTTCCAGATTTTGAACTTGGTGAAGACCTCTGATTTCTCCTTCATAAAGTAGATCCACAGCTTCCTTGAGAAATCATCTATCAGGGTCATAAAGTATCTGGCCCCATTCCTTGCAGAAACTGGGGCTGGTCCCCAGACATCTGTGTGTACTAACTCCAGGGGTTCAGCACTCCTAGCTGTGCTGACTGAGAACTGTACTCTCCTCTGCTTTCCCATCTGACAAGGCTCACAGATCTCCATATCTCCGCTACTCAAGTCTGGAAGCAGACCTCTCTTGCTCAGTTCTTTCATCCCCTTGTCTCCCATGTGGCCCAGGCGGTAATGCCACATCCTGTACACATCCCGGGGATCTTGCTCCACAACTGCCACCTCAGATTTCATAGTCATCACAGAGCCCTCCATCTTGTATAGATTATTTTCCAGCCTCCTCTCTCTCATCACCACCATGGCTCCATTGGAGATGTTTAGAACTCCACTCCTGGCACGACTGCTGAAGCTGTATCCAGTCCGCTCCAAGTACCCCAGTGATACCAGATTCTTCTTGAGTTCTGGGACATGCTTCACACTGGTAAGAGTGCGCACTATACCATCAAACATCCTCACCCTCACTGTGCCAATACCTTCCACCTTGCAAGGGTGATTATCTCCAAGAGTCACATTCCCCTCCTCAACCTCTATGTAAGTACTGAACCACGACCGGTTGGGAGTGTAATGATGAGAACAGGCTGAATCCAAGGTCCACATCTCTGTGCTGTGCCTGTGATCATCTGATACAACCAAGAGATCATCCTCCACCTCCTGATCTGCAACTGTACTCACAGACTCAGATCCTTCTTTTTCTCCCTTCTGATTTTTCCACTTAGGACAATTCTTCTTAAAATGTCCTACCTCTCCACACTTATAGCACTTCAGCTCTCTCTTGCCTTTCCTGGACTTTGATCATCCTCCAGACTTACTTCTGTCCCTGCCCCTACCTCTGCCTGTCCTTTCCCCAACTGATAGACCCTCCTGGGGAATAGCTTCCTTGGTCATCTTCTCCCTCTGCTCATTCGTCCGAAGCACCGAGACAATATCTTCATAAATTAATGTCTCCTTCCCATAGAGCAGTGTTGTGACCAATGAGTCATAAGACGTGGGCATTGAACATAAAAGCAGAAGTGCTTTATCTTCTTCCTCCATCTTGACCCCGACATTCAGAAGTTCATTGCTCATCTGGTTGAATATCTGGATGTGACCCAGCACATCTCCACCTTCTGACATCCGAAGGCTGTAGAGGCGCTTCTTCAACATCAACTTGTTGCACATATTCTTCCCCATATAGAGGGTGTGCAACTTCATCCAGAGTCCCTTCGGGGTCTTCTTCTCCAGCACTGAATAGAGGACTGAATCCGCCAGATAGCCCCTGATCATTGAACATGTCTTCTTCTCCAATGAAATCCACTGCTTGTCTGTCATCCCATCTGGCCTTTCCTCCAAAGCCAGATCTAAACCCTGCTGCACAAGGAGGTCCTCTACCCGGACTTTCCACATGGAGAAACTTCCCTTCCCATCAAACTTCTCAACCTCTATTTTTATGCTACTCCCCATGGCCAATTTCAAAAATAGCACAAAAATAAATTTTATAAAATAGAGAAGTACCTTGACGAGATTCTGTTGAAATTATTTCGACTCCTTGAAGGCCTCCAAATTACTCCTTGAACCAGGCTCTGATACCACTTGTTAGGGTTTATACCTTGATGAATAGCAATGGGATTCCCCGTTGAACAAGAACTAGAACTAAGGATTTCTAATCCTGTTAGGTTTAGACCTTGATGAATAGCAATGGGATTCCCCGTTGAACAAGAACTAGAACTAAGGATTTCTAATCCTGTTAGGTTTAGACCTTGATGAATAGCAATGGGATTCCCCGTTCAACAAGAACTAGAATTAAGGATTTCTAATCCTGTTAGGTTTACTTCTTGAAAAAGAGGAAGATGGGGAGGAGAAAGAAAGGGCTGCCGCCCTATGATGAGAGAAGGGAATTTTTGGGAGAAAAGAATCTGTTCTCTATTCCATCCAAACCCTAGAGACTAGAGTTTAAATACATCCACGAAGTGGGCCAGGCCCAGACTCAACAAAAAACTCCCATGGACTAAACCAATGAGATTAAACTAATCCCCAAGCCCGTGTACACCCGTGACTTGATTTAATCTCAACCCTTGGACTCAAACCCAGCCCAATACAAGTTAGCCCACCTGGGCCTTAATAGCACCACACCAGGCCCAACAGCTTCACCATTCCCTCTCCCTTCGAGAACTCCCTTGTCCTCAAGGGATAGGTTCGGAAATTGTTTGGCCACATCCTCATAGTCTTCCCATGTTGCTTCCTCCACTGGTAGCCCTTTCCCAATGAATCAATACTTGCCACACATCATTACTTTCCTTGCCTTTCTTATGCTTCCGATAACGAAGAACCGCTTCGGGCTTTAGTAATATAGTTCCTTCCTCATCAAAAGAATGCATCTCTTCAACAACGTACTCCGGTTCTCCCATCATTTTCTTCAATGCAGTCACATGAAACACAGGATGAAGGAGAGAAGATTTAGGCAATTCTAACTTATATGCTACCTCTCCAAAGCGCTTCAACACCTTAAAAGGCCCATAGTAGCGCTATGAAAGCTTGACATTAAATCTCTTCTTGAGTGATTTTTGCCTATATGGTTGTAACTTGAGATATACATAGTCCCTGGGTTCAAAGCTTACATCCCTCCTGCCTTGGTCATAATACTTTTTCATTCTATTTTGTGCCTTCATGAGTGCCTTCTTCACATTAGTAAGAACTTCATCTCTTGTTCTCAACTCCTCCTCCACTTCATCATTCTTGGCTCTTTCGTTTTCATAACTATTTAACATGGGAGGTGACCTTCCATATGTTACCTCGAATGGGCTTGTGTTGATGGAAGGATGATATGTGATGTTGTACCAATATTCAGCCCATGGAAGGTACTCTTTCCATCTTGATTGTTCATTATGACAATAGCACCTAAGATATTGCTCCAATGTCCGATTCACCACCTCCGTTTGCCCATCCTTTGGGGGTGATAGGATGAGCTAGCTTTCAGCTTGCTACCTTGCAAAGTGAAGAGTTCTTGCCAAAAAGAACTCATGAATAATGCTCCCCGATCCGTCACAATACTCTGTGGTATTCCATGCAACTTTACCACATTTTCAATGAAAATTTTTGCTACACTACTAGCGGTGAAAGGATGCCGAAGAGGTATAAAATGCACACCTTTACTCAATCTATCCACAACAACCAAGATGGCTTCATGTCCTCTACTCGTCCATAGTCCTTCCACAAAGTCCATGGAGAGATCTTCCCAAATCCTTGCCGGTATTGGTAATGGTTGTAGCAAAACCATTGGAGCCCTTTGATCATGTTTAACTTTTTGGAATATATCATATTTGGCCACCATTTCTTTTACCTCCTTCTTTAAGCCCTCCCAATAGAAGAAATGTTTCACCTTAAGATATGTTCTCAACCATCCGGAGTGTCCCCCTTCTTTGCTATGGTGGAAATGAGTCAATATCTCCTCCCGCAGCCCCGGTACACATGGAACATAAATACAATCACCATAGTACAACAATCCACTCCTCATTTTGTAGCCCTCAACTCCCATCTCTCTTTTCTCAAGCTTTTCATAAATCTCCAATGACCTCTTGTCAAGTTGCACCGCTTCACGCACCTTATCCCAAATCTCCTATTCAGCACCACTAAGAGCATGCAAACTTGCTTCATTTTCAGCATAAACCGTCCACAACATAGAGCTCCCTTCCTTCCTGGATAAAGCATCGGCCACCTTGTTTTCCTTCTCTGGTTGGTAGACTATGTCATACTCAAAACCCAACAAATTTACCATGAATTTTTGCTGCTCCGGTGTGATAATTTTCTGCTCTAAAAGATGCCTCAAAGGTTGTTGTTCCGTCACAATTGTGAACCGCCTACCCAAAAGATATGGTCTCCAAACTTTGACTGCATATATTACTGCTAACATCTCATGGGCATATATGCTCCAAGTTTTCTTTATAGGACCCAATGCTTTGGAAAGGAAAGCTAATGGTCTTCTTTCTTGCACTAACACCGCTCCAATTCCTTCCCCACTAGCATCGGTATACACTTTGAAAGGCTTCTCAAAATTTGGTAGTGCCAAAACCGGAGTTTGAGTCATAGCTCGCTTCAAGTCTTGAAATGCTTGTTTTGCCTCATCACTCCATACAAAACTATCTTTTCCCAACATGGATGCTAAAGGTTTAGCAATCAGCCCATAGTTCTTCACAAACCTTCTATAGTAGCCGGTGAGTCCCAAAAAACCCCTCAATGCAGTGATATTGGAAGGTAGTGGCCAATCCACCATAGTTTCTATCTTCTTGTTATCAACCTTCACCCCATTTCCAGAAATGATATGTCCAAGATACTCCAACTCTTCTTGAACAAACTCACATTTTGCTAACTTGACGAACAAATGGTGCTCCTCCAACAACCCAAACACCGTCTTCAAATGACCAACATGTTCTTCCATAGACTTGGAGTATATAAGAATGTCATCAAAAAATACTAGCATAAATTTGTGCAAGAAAGGCTTGAATACCTCATTCATGGTGGCTTGAAATGTGGAGGGAGTGTTGCACAACCCAAATGGCATGACAAGGTATTCATAGTGTCCTGAGTGTGTTCTGAAAGCCGTTTTGTGCATATCATCTTTCTTCATTCTGATTTGATGGTACCCTGCTCTCAAATCCAATTTGGTGAAGACCACCGCACCATGTAACTCATCCAAAATCTCATCCACCGTGGGAATGGAAAAATGGTCCTTCACTGTAGCTTCATTTAGGGCCCTATAGTCGGTGCAAAACCTCCATGAACCATCCTTCTTCCTTACCAACAACACCGGTGAAGAGAAGGGTAGTAGTACTAGGTCGAATCAACCCTTGGTTCAGCATTTCTTCCACTTGCCGTTCTATTTCTTCTTTCTGAAAATGGGCATAATGATAAGGGGGAACATTCACAGGTCTTGTCTCATCCCGTAGAACAATTCGGTGATCAAAGGACCTACTTGGTGGCAACCCATTGGGAGCTCCAAAACATTTTTGTGCTCTTCAATCACATGCCTTATTAAAGTAGGTAGTTGCCGCAGTTTTTCTGCTTCACCCTCTTCACCTTGCTTCCCATCATCCCGTGCTTGATTGGTATTTGCTAGTACAATGGCAAAACAACATGCACCACTCCGGTATAATTTTTCATCATATTTGCTTCACATTGCTGAATGTCTTTGGAGATTAGTGCTTTTCAAACCCTCTTTTTGCCACCAAATTTGAATTCCATTGTCATAGACCCATAGTCGGTCAACACCCTTCTAACACTCTTGAACCAAGCACTTCTAAGTACTATATCTAAGCCCATAATAGTGATGACATATAGATCCATAACAATCTTAACACCTTAAACATTGATCTTCACATCCCGCACCACCTTATCACACTTCAGCTTTTCCCTATTGGCAACCTTTACCTCAAATGGTTCAATCGCTACTCCCTGGAGTCCAATCCTCTTAATAATGTCAGCATTAACAAAGTTGTGGGATGACCCACTATTCACCAACAAAGTCACTTCATGTTTTCCAATCCATGCCCTGAGCCACATAGTGGATGGTGCTTTTACCCCTGACATAGCATGAAGGGACAACTCCGCTTCCTCTCCCTCCAATGCCACTCCATGGCCCACTTTATCTTCGGATTCACCATTGGAATTTTTAGCACCTTCATCATCGCTATCATCCACAATCATGAACACTTGGCCCATCTTGCACTTATGTTCCTTACTCCACTTTTCTCCACACTTGAAACACAACCACTTCTTTATATGTTCTTGTACCTCATCTTTGGATAGTTTTGTTACCTCCTTTTGCCTTTGGTGAGTTCTTCCAAAATTTCTTTTCCTTTCCATGGTACTTTGGATGACTTTCCAACTTGCCCATCCTTGCCTTGACGTTTTTCAGCATAGTAGCTATCTTCCAAATTTTTTACCATCTTCATTGCCTCTTGTAGACGCCTTGGTTGTTTCAATTTGAGTTTCCTAGCCAACCATGGTTTCAGTCCTTCAAGAAAAGCCCCCCATAAGTGCCTCTTCCGACCAACCCTCACCAACGTTTGGAGCCGTCTAAACTCTTCAATGTAACTTTGCACCTTCCCTTCTTGTTTCAGTTTGGCTAATTGCCCATGGTGATTTACCATCGGGGGTGGTCCCCAATGTTCCATGAATTCATGTTCAAAGGCTGTCCAACCAAGTCTCCTTCCTTCTTATTCAAATCTGAATTTGAGCCATCGCCACCATTTACTAGCCTTCCCATCCATAAAGAAACAAGCCACATCTACCCTCTCATCTCTGGGCACCTCATACACATGAAAATATTGTTGGGCTTTATCCAATCACTCATAAGGATCTCCACCATCAAAGCGAGGAAAATCAATCTTTGGTTTTCTTGGTTTCTGATCATGGTAACTCCTTTCCCTTCTATCGTGTTCATCTCTATTTCCATGCCATCCATATCTCCTTCATGGCCCATAGTGATGCCCATGACCAACGTGTTAGTAATAGTGCCCTAGGCCTATTGTATGGACATGGTATTTTAAATATTTATGAGTATTTACTATTATCATAATTTGCATATTTATTATATAATAATGTCCTTGAATAATATTATTAATTATTCTAAATGTTCCTAATCGGTTATTGTTGTGGGAATAACAATAAATTAAGATTAGTATGGAATTTGATTGATATTCATGGGATGAATATGTGATGAACGGATCTTTAGAATCACCTCAACAAGGATATCTTCTTCAGTTGATTAACACAACCCCAACCCGTGAAGAGGCACTAACCGAATCAGAAGAAGGAAGGCCAAGGAACCAAATCACAATAGAAACAGGTTCTAAGGTAACTTGATTATCAAAGATAAAATAGTCAATTGGCTAAAATGACTAAGTCCTAGTTCTTTCAAGAAGCAAGGAAGAAATAATGCTCTCAATTGGATTATAACCAAAAGAAAATTCGGAATTGTTCATTGACCTTTAATCTGAAGTTCAGCATACAATATATAGATCTTCAAGAATAGGAAAAGCCAAATATAGCAATAAATACTACACACCCTCATAAGTTCTGCATGTTCCAAAGCTCATTAATTAGGCTGCAATGCATAGTCTCAAAGCTCATTAATTAGGCTGCAATGCATAGTCTCAAAGCTCATTAATTAGGCTGCAATGCATAGTCTCAAAGCTCATTAATTAGGCTGCAATTCCTTTGGTCCACCTGGCAAAGAGTCAAACACTTGAATTCTTCCACTTGGCCGTTTGCTTCTCCATGGCTGATTACTCCTGGGCCAATTGCTTCCATGATCAAGCTTTGGAGTTCCTTAGCTTTGGCTCTAGTTATGGGACCTTGATAGCTTAATGATGGAGCTCCTTCATCATCCCCTCCCTCTTGAGAAAAATTCGTCCCCGAATTTGGTCCTATACCAGAATAGGGAGAAAGATCAGTAACATTAAAAGTATTACTTACTTCATACTCACTTGGCAAGTCAATCTTATAGGCATTAGGATTAATGCGTTCCAAGACTTTAAAAGGCCCATCTCCTCTTGGTTGCAACTTTGATTTCCTTTGCGTAGGAAACCTTTCTTTCCTTAAGTGTATCCAAACTAAGTCACCTGGTTCAAACACAATTGCCTTTCGGCCTTTGTTAGCATATTTTGCATATGACTCATTTTTCTTTTCAATATGTAACTTAGCTTGTTCATGCATTTTCTTCACAAATTCTGCCTTACTCTTACCATCAAGAGATGCAATATGATTAACAGGCAATGGAGATAAATCTAAGGGAGTAAGTGGGTTAAATCCATATACAAGCTCAAAAGGTGAATACCCACTAGATGAATGTACAACCCTATTATATGCAAATTCTATATATGGTATGCATTCCTCCCAAGATTTTAAATTCTTCTTCACAAATGCTCTCAAAAGTGTGGACAAAGTTCTATTTACTACTTCTGTTTGCCCATCTGTTTGAGGATGACAGGTAGTAGAGAATAACAACTTTGTTCCTAATTTTCCCCAAAGTACTCTCCAAAAATGACTCAAAAATTTTACATCCCTATCACTAACAATAGTTTTAGGAATGCCATGCAATCTAACAACTTCCCTAAAGAACAAATTAGCCACATAAGTAGCATCAGCAGTTTTCTTACAAGGAATAAAATGAGCCATCTTTGAAAACCTATCAACCACAACAAATATGGAATCATGACTCCTTTGTGACCTAGGCAACCCTAAAACAAAGTCCATAGACAAGTCAACCCAAGGATGCTTAGGTACAGGCAATGGTGTATATAGCCCATGAGGCTTCACCTTAGACTTGGCTCTTTTGCAAGTTTCACATTTGGCACAAAATTTCTCAACATCCCTTTTCATATGAGGCCAAAAGAAATGTTCCTTAAGTACATCAAGAGTTTTAGCAACCCCAAAATGCCCCATAAGACCACCACAATGACTTTCATGCACAAGCAAATCCCTCAAAGAGCTTTTGGGTACGCACAATCTGTTTTCCCTAAACAAATATCCATCATGCCTAAAGTACTTTTGAAATGCAATGTTCTCACATGCCACATACACTTGTGAAAAATAGAATCATGCTCATATAATCCCTTAACAAATTCAAAGCCAAGCAATTTAGAGTCAAGTGTGTTAAGGAGATTATACCTTCTTGAGAGTGCATCGGCCACAATGTTCTCTTTACCTTGTTTGTATTGCACCACATATGGGAATGTCTCAATGAACTCGATCCATCTAGCATGCCTCTTGTTTAGTTTCCCTTGGCCCTTAAGATGTCGCAAAGACTGATGATCGGTGTGAATGATGAACTCCCTTGGCCACAAGTAGTGCTGCCATGTCTCCAAAGCCCTTACCAATGCATATAGTTCCTTGTCATATGTTGAGTAGTTCAACGCTGCCCCGTTTAGTTTCTCACTGAAATATGCAATGGGCTTCCTCTCCTGCAACAAAACAGCGCCAATCCCTTTCCCGGAGGCATCACATTCAATTTCAAAAGCTTTGGAAAAATCGGGCAATATAAGTAAGGGTGCTGAACACAACTTTATTTTTAACATGTTAAATGCATTCTCATGTTCATCACTCCATACAAATGGAACATTCTTTTTTACCAATTCATTCAAAGGGGCGGCTAAGCTACTAAAGTTAGGTACAAACCTACGATAGAAACTAGCTAGCCCATGAAAACTCCTGACCTCGCTCACATTGGAAGGTCTCGGCCATTCTCTAATGGCTTTCACCTTCTCTTTGTCCACTTCAATTCCTTTACTGCTAACAACAAATCCTAGGAAAACAAGTCTTTCCATGCAAAAAGAACACTTCTTGAAATTAGCATACAACTTCTCCTTTCTTAAAACATTAAAAACACTCCTCAAATGTTGCAAATGTTCATGCATGCTTTTGCTGTAAATCAGAATGTCATCAAAGTAAACAACAACAAACTTTCCAATAAAAGTTCTCAACACATGGTTCATCAATCTCATGAAAGTACTAGGTGCATTTGTGAGCCCAAAAGGCATCACAAGCCATTCATACAAACCATATTTAGTCTTAAATGCTGTTTTCCATTCATCACCTTCTTTCATCCTAATTTGGTGATATCCACTCTTAAGATCAATTTTAGAGAATATACTAGCACCATGAAGTTCATCAAGCATATCATCAAGTCTAGGAATAGGATACCTGTATTTCACGGTGATCTTGTTGATAGCACGACAATCAACACACATTCTGAAAGTTCCATCTTTCTTTGGCACCAAGAGCACCGGACGGCACATGGGCTCATACTCTCCTTCACATACCCTTTTGCTAGCAAGTCTTCCACTTGCCTTTGAAGTTCCTTGGTCTCCTCGGGATTGCTCCTATAAGCCGGGCGGTTTGGAATTTGAGCTCCAGGCACAAAATCAATTTGATGTTCAATTCCCCTCAAGGGTGGCAAACCGGATGGCACCTCCTCGGGAAAGATATCCTTATATTCCTGCAAAAGAGAAGAAGCAACACTCGGGATAGGAAACTCAATGTTAGAGTTAGAAAATAAGGTTTCCTTATACATAAGAAGGTATAAGGGCCTCATGTCAAGCAAAGCTTCTCTCATTTCTTTTTTTTTTTTACAAACAATGACGTTTTTCCCTCTTCTTTTTCTTTAGAACCAGATTGCTCTCCTTTTTCTTTTGCCCTCTTATTTTTCTCTTTTGTCTCTCTTTTTTTTTCTCCACTATTTTCTTTCTTCTCCTTTCCCTCATCTTTTTTTAAATCACTCTTTTCCTCAACTGATTTTCCCTCTAATGCTCTCATTATCCTCACTTGATCTTCATGTGCTTGAATAGGACTCAAAGGATTTAGAGTGTATGTTCGGCCATTCTTTACCAAGGTATACTTATTCTTCTTTCCATCATGAGTTACACTCCTATCATATTGCCAAGGACGCCCCAACAATATGTGAGTAGCTACCATAGGCACAACATCACACAAAACCTCATCCTCATACTGCCCTATGGTGAATGGAACTACAGCTTGTTTGGTTACTTTCAATTTATTGCATTCATTCAACCATTGAAGTCCATACGGCTTTGGATGCTTCTTACACACCAACCCCAATTTTTTTACAAGATGAGAGCTCACCACATTGCAACAACTTCCACTGTCAATGATCATGCTACATAGTTTATTGCTCACGGCACATCTTGTATGGAAAATGTTTTCCCTTTGTATTGCATCACCATCTTCCAAACTTACTTGTGCACTTAAAGCTCTCATGGTTACCATAGCATATGTCAACCCAACCATAGGGTCTTGCTCTCCCATCTCCAACTCCTCTTCTTCATCATTTTCGGCCAGATTTGGTGTGTCCTCTTCTTCATCCTCATCTCCACTCTCTAGACCTCCATCTTCTCTTATAAACATCACTCTTTGGTTCGGACATTGATTGGCATAATGTCCATGCCCCAAACACTTGAAGCATTTCACTTCTCTAGCTCTAGTAGGACCTTCTTTTTTTTTTTATGTCTTCCTCTTTTATTTTTCCTTTCCCTTTCCACTCTTCTTTTCCCTTCCATTCCTCCTTTTTCTGTTTCGGCAACTCCTTCTCACTCCTACCAAAGCTCGGCTTCCATGGACTTTTTGAGAAATTCAGCCCACCTCCATTCTTCATGGTTCTTTTCACTTTCAATTGTCTTTCAACCTTAATGGCAATGTGCATCATTTCGGTTAAGGTATGGTAGGAATGTAATTCCACCACATGAGCTATCTCCATGTTCAAACCAGCCAAGAACCTTGCCATGGTGGCTTCCATAGGTTCCTCCAATTGAGTTCTTGCCAATGCCATCTCCATGGCCTTGAAAAATTCTTCTACACTTCTGCCTCCTTGACATCCTTTGCAACCTTTGATGAAGCTCCTTGAAATAGTATTGGGGAACAAATCTTTCCCTCATGACTTCTTTCATGGCTTCCCAAGTGGTAATGGTTCTAAGGCCAAGATTTCTCCTTTTAATCAACATTTGATCCCACCATATGATTGCATAATCCTTGAACTCCACAGCTGCGAGCTTTACTTTCTTTTCTTCCGAGTAATTGTGGCATTCAAAAATGAGCTCCACTTGCCTTTCCCATTCCAAGTACAAATCTGGATTTTCCTTTCCATGAAAAGAGGGTATCTTCATCTTAATGCTACCCACATTTGAATCAACTCTCTCTTCAGCTCCTTCCCCAATTCCATAGTCCCAATTCCTATAATTTCTACCTCCCCTTCTTCCACCAAATCCTCTGCCCCTAGGTGGCCGAAACCCCCTACCTCTCGGACTGTGGAGGTTGAATTCATTCCCTTCTTCATCATACTCATGTCCCCAATCATTCTCATTATCCCTAACTTCCTCTCTACCCTTTACTTCCAACCTTTCAATTCTATCTACCAAGGTGGTCATCACAAAATTATTTCTCTCCATTTGTTGTCTTAAAGCTTGTAACAACAAACGGTCATCCCTATTTGATTCCTCACCACCACTACCACTGGTTTCTTGTTTTTTTGACATGTTCAGAGCTGCAAGAAAGAAGATGTTAGTAGAAAATGGCTCACCCTCTCAAGTGTTTCACTCAAGTATTGGCTTTTCTCTCAAATGATCTCACTCTCTTGCCTTTTACCACTCAATCTTCTTCCTTGCTAATTTTAAGAACTAGGGCAGAGTGTCTTTCAAACCAATTGAAAATATATCAATGAAAATCAAGGGAAATAGATAAAGAAAAGATTTGCAATTTAACACAACTAGTTGCCTAGTGATGGCTTCGTTAAACCAAACAGACCATAAGATGGCACGTGTCTGGTATCCACCAACAATAGTGTTCAGATTTGGAAGAAAGAAGAAGAAGAAGATTTCAGAGTTTTAAAATAAAGAGATTAAACCCCTGGAATACTGATTGGAATCCCCAAATATGATGCTAATAAACCCAAGAGACTTCAAAGGGCAGATTGCTCACTGTTTTGCACAAACTTCAAATTCGGAGCCCAACTCACCTTGCTCAATGTCTCCAATCAAACCAACGAATTTCAAGCTGAAAATTGGTGGTTTATTGCTTTGTAGTATGGAGAACACGTGGGTAAATTTTGAGGATTTTCTAGGTTGTTTTGGTGGATGAACAGATTGGTCTTTCTTTTTCCTCAGAATTTTTTTTTTTTTTTTTGAGGATTTCTGGTTTCTATTTTTTTTTTTTTTTTTTTTGAAGTTCAATACCCCCACAAGATTACTTGACCGTTTGTACAGCAAGCTCAAAGAAGAAATGAAGAAATCTCCCTTTGATCTAGGGCCTTGAAAAGAAAGCAGAAAATTGGAAGATGAAGAGTTAGTCTGGAAAAACACTACCTTGTTAGGATGATTTGCAGCTCTGATACCAAATGATGAACGGATCTTTAGAATCACCTCAACAAGGATATCTTCTTCAGTTGATTAACACAACCCCAACCCGTGAAGAGGCACTAACCGAATCAGAAGAAGGAAGGCCAAGGAACCAAATCACAATAGAAACAGGTTCTAAGGTAACTTGATTATCAAAGATAAAATAGTCAATTGGCTAAAATGACTAAGTCCTAGTTCTTTCAAGAAGCAAGGAAGAAATAATGCTCTCAATTGGATTATAACCAAAAGAAAATTCGGAATTGTTCATTGACCTTTAATCTGAAGTTCAGCATACAATATATAGATCTTCAAGAATAGGAAAAGCCAAATATAGCAATAAATACTACACACCCTCATAAGTTCTGCATGTTCCAAAGCTCATTAATTAGGCTGCAATGCATAGTCTCAAAGCTCATTAATTAGGCTGCAATGCATAGTCTCAAAGCTCATTAATTAGGCTGCAATGCATAGTCTCAAAGCTCATTAATTAGGCTGCAATGCATAGTCTCAAAGCTCATTAATTAGGCTGCAATTCCTTTGGTCCACCTGGCAAAGAGTCAAACACTTGAATTCTTCCACTTGGCCGTTTGCTTCTCCATGGCTGATTACTCCTGGGCCAATTGCTTCCATGATCAAGCTTTGGAGTTCCTTAGCTTTGGCTCTAGTTATGGGACCTTGATAGCTTAATGATGGAGCTCCTTCAATATGTGTATGAGATACAAATCAAATTTATATGTATTTGTTGAGAACAAATATTGGACAAGACCCACCTTGAGATTAATACATGGATCAAAGTCATAGTTAATCTCTAATAGTTGTGTCATTAAATCCTTAGACCTGAGATTGCTATAGTTCTCAACATGAAGAATATTATATTTTGACATAATCAAACGTTGTCTTTAACCGGATGATTATAAAGATTATGCTTGAACATAATAAGAATCATGTAGTGAGATATGAGTGATTAAGATGGAATTTGTCCCTCTTATTATAAGAGAGATATCTCTGGGCCCCTCGATGATTGAGACTGAGAAATGTATGGCCGTGCTCAAATAAATTGATGGAGATCAATATCATTTGTTTAGTCAGTCTAATTGGGTTTCGAGAAATTAAAGATAGAGTGATATAAGGTTGATTTTTTCCATGCCTTATATTCTATCAAGATATCATGTGATAAAAGGATTATGTCATTAGCTACTTTAAGGTTGTCTCGGAACATGAGCTTTTCATTTAACTTGGGTAGTCATAATGTCTTGCTAGAGGCCGCTTATGACTTATAGGATCAAAATGTGATTTAGGCCTACTGCTAATGTTAATTGAACCTATAGGGTCGCACACTAAGAACGAACAATAATGGTTACGGTTTGTTACTCTCTATAGTAATTTAAAATGATGAGATTATTTTAAATTACAAATAATAATTAGTTGTTATTTAGATTCAAGTTTAATTTTAAGAAAATTTAAATTCGTAATTTAAATTATGACAAGTAATTAATTAGTTATATTTTCGTATTGTATAAGAAAATAATCCATAAAGGTTTTTGGTTAAAAATATAATTCCTTATTTGGTAAGGACTAGGATTTAAATTATCATTATTTAAAAGAGTTTTAAATAAATATTAATTAAAATCCTAGTTAACCAAAAAACCCCTAGCAGACTTGTATATATATGATATATATATTTTAAAGTGTATTGGGGCTTTTGAAAGGTCGTGTCTATTGGAGCATTTGAAGGGTCGTGTCTTTTGCCTTGAAAAATAGAAAAATGGAGAGTTGAATAGGCTGGTTTGTTTTTGTAAAAAATAAACTTTGAACTAGCATTCAAAAAACTGTTTGGTGTTCGTTCGTGTGTGGATACTTGTAAAGGGTGGTCATCTTTCTGAAGGCAGCACCTTTGAAGATCTGAGCAAACCCAATACAAGAATAGACGGATTACATACTGATCAACAAAAGGTAATATTTTTCGTCTATCCTTCTTTCATTTTTATGAAACGCATATGATCCTTGGTGGGTTATGGAATAAATTTATTTTATTTCCACTGCCATTTTATTCCAATTAGATTGGGACTTTCCATTCCGTAATCCAATAGTGGTATCAAAGCCACTTGCGTTTTCATAAAAATCGATTATGCCATGTTTGATTGTATATATGAGATGTATATGATCTTGGCATGATTTGCGTTCTTGTATATATATGAGATATTAGGGTTTGCGCGAACGACATAGATAATAGGTTTTCTAAGGTGTTAATTGATGAATCTGTTTCCTATAAGGATTCGTTAATATGATTAAGAATCCGAATGAGATATTATAATTAAAATATTTAATAGCATGATATATGATTTTAGTGTTGTCTTAATTAGATTAATACATGAACTGAATTCACATATCAATAAGGATTTATCAATTGATGTTTATGGTGATGCAGATGTAAGCCTTAAATTTATTGATGAGATCAATAAAAATCAAATTTTTAGGACGAAACTTTAATGTATCTCCAAAGAAAAAATTTTGTTTCGCTGGGCGCTGCCCCCCAACCCCGTGAGGGTGGCCTCCCTTGACCCCGTCCGCTAACCGGCTAGTGGAACCGCAGTACTCCTAATCGGAGCACCTTATAAATTTAATTGGTTTTAAACAACATGCCTATTATAACATATTTTCTTTAATGCAATATATATGCTATATGATAAGATGATATGTTTTAAATGGTGTGTTGCTTTGTATGGTGCATAGTATGGCCTTGTGACTAATATGATTGGTAGGTTTTTATTATTCTTTTACAAGGGTTGTAATTATTAAATATGGCCTGCGTGCCATTTTGTTTCATTGTAATTTTTCTTTTAATTTTAGTAGTATTTATTTATTTATTGTAATAAAACAAGAAGACAAAGCAAGCCATTTGAAGTCATGCAATCCAACCATGGTGATGGAGGAGCTAGGTGTCTATGCACAAGATGATGGTCAAGTAGACATTATGGTGTTGCTCATTATTACCTAGGATTGACCATTGATCTTCATATTGGCTTATGAAGATCAATCTAGATAAGGCCATACTATGACACGTTTATTATATACATGTATGAGATGCTATGTATGATGTTTCATAAGTATGTGCTGCCATGTATGATATCAATGAGTATGTGATACTAAATGCATGATGAGATCTATTAATTAAAAAATTAAATCTATCTAGATCCCTCACATAAAATTTTAAGTTGACATGCCATCCATATTTAAACACTTGTCAAGGCTTTTATCACCTTAATGTGGGTTCTACCAAAGTAGAAGTACATTAGGTTACATTAGTGAGATAAGATGAGTAATGGTGCTACCCATATGTTTAAAAATGGTTTAACTTAATTAGGTTATCAAAACGGTTTTGGACCTAATGGCATGAGATGGGATTTAAACATGCCGGGACATATGATGTCAAAATCCCATAAATTTCTAAGAGTTGCATGAGTTGCAATTGGTAAGAGTTACCTACCTAAATAACTTAATTTTAAGTGTCATGCCAAAGCTGACTTAAAGTTCAGTATAAATATGGATCTTAGCTCACTAAATTAATATGATTATTATTATTGAGGGTTGTTAATTTAGTGGGAGTTTTTTATAATCAAAATACTTAACGAACTTTGCATTTATTGTAGATGGCCAACAATAATAACAATTCTACTATGTCACTGCGATCAATCCTTGAGAAGGACAAAATTACTGGGACTAACTTCCTTGACTAGTTTCAAAATTTGAGAATTGTTCTCAAACAAGAAAGGAAGCTTTATGTCCTGGATCAACCTCACCCTGAAGAACCAGCCGATAATGCTTCTAGAGCTGAAAAGAATGCTTATGAGAAGCATCATAATGACTCTATTGATGTTGCATGCTTGATGCTAGCTACCATGAGTTCTGAACTTCATAAAGATTTGGAAAACATAGAAACTTATGACATGATTGTCAATCTAAAGGAAATGTTCTAGCAACAAGCGAGGCAAGAAAGGTATGATACTACCAAGGCATTTCACTCTTGCAAAATGGCTGAGGGTGCTTCAGTTAGCACTCATGTGTTGAAAATGAAAGGCTATATTGAGCACCTTGATAGGCTTGGATTTCCATTAAGCCAAGAGTTGGCAACAGATTTGATCCTAAATTCACTTCCTGATAGTTATGGCCAGTTTATCATGAACGATAACATGAATGAAATGGACAAATCAATTTCTGAGCTGCATACGATGCTTAAAACTGCTGAACAGAATATTAAATCCAAGCCTGGCCATGTTCTGATAGTTCAAAAGGGAAAGGGATTTATGAAGAAAGGAAAAGGAAAGGGTAAGGGAAGGGCTGGAAAGTCCAATGCTCAATCCAAGACCAATCCTAAACCTAAAGCTAAAGCCCCAAAGGAGGGTGTCTGTTTCTTTTGCAATGAACCTGATCATTGGAAGAGAAACTGCAAGCTGTATTTGGAGGATCTAAAGAAGAAGAAGAAGACTAGTGAGACCAGTTCTTCATGTATTTATGTTATAGAGATTAATTTTTCTCCTTCTAGTTCCTGGGTATTAGATACTGGATGTGGATCTCACATTTGCATAAATGTGCAGGGGCTTAAAAGGAGTAGACAACTGAAGAAGGGCGAAGTTGATCTTCGAGTAGGCAATGGAGCAAAAGTTGCTGCTTTAGCTGTAGGAAGTTATGAACTTTTTTGCCCAGTGGGCTTTTGTTAGTTTTGAACAATTGCTTTTATGTTCCTACAATGTGTAGGAATATTATTTAGTTTCTTGTTTGGATAATGATGGTTTTTCTTTTATTATTAAGAATAATAATTGCTTCATTTATCATAAAGACATGTTCTATGAAAATGCCGAATTACTAGATGGTCTTTATGTTTTGAATCTTCAAAAATCCAACAATTCTTCTATCTATAACATAACTACCAAGAAATTTAAGTCCAATGACTTAAATTCAACCTATCTTTGGCATTGTCGCCTTGGCCATATAAATGAGAAACGCATATCAAAACTCCATCAAGATGGACTTTTGAACTCATTTGATTTTGAATCATATGATACATGTGAATCTTGTCTATTGGGTAAGATGACAAAGGATCCCTTTACTGGAAACAGTGAAAGGGCCAATGAATTATTGGGCCTAATACATACAGATGTATGTGGACCATTAAGTTCAGATGTTAGAGGAGGTTACAGTACTTCATTACATTTACTGATGACTTCAGTAGATATGGTTATGTCTACTTGATGAGACACAAATCTGAATCATTTGAAATGTTCAAATCTTTTCAAAATGAAGTACAAAACCAACTTGGCAAGACAATCAAGGCACTTCGATCTGATCAAGGTGGAAAATATTTGAGCCAAGAATTTTATGACCATCTTAGAAGTTGTGGAATCATTCCACAACTAACTCCTCCTGGAACACCACAATGGAATGGTGTGTCTGAAAGAAGGAATCAAACTTTATTAGATATGGTTCGATCTATGATGAGTCTAACGGATCTTCCACTTACCTTTTGGGGTTATGCACTTGAAACAGCTGCGTTCACACTAAATCGAGTTCCAACCAAAGCGGTTGAAAAGATGCCATATGAGATGTGGACTGGTAAAAAGCCCAGTTTGTCTTTTCTTAAGATTTGGGGTTGTGAAGCTTATGTAAAACGTCAAGTTTCAAATAAGCTGAACCCAAGTCTGACAAATGTTTTTTTGTGGGTATCCTAAAGAGACTAAAGGATACTACTTTTACAATCCCATTGAGAACAAAGTGTTTGTTGCTCGGAATGGTGTCTTTCTAGAAAGGAAATTTATTTCTAAAGGAACCAGTGGGAGCAAGGTACAACTCGAAGAAATTCGAGAACCACAAGATAACATTGAACCGCCTGTGGATGCTCAAAGTCAACAAACCATTGTTGACACACCACCTGTAGCACAAAATTACGTAGATCTGATAGGATACGTCATGAGCCCGAGAGATATGGATTTCTTGTGACTGATAATCATGATGTATTGTTAGTGGATCAAAATGAACCTACTACCTATCAAGAGGCTATGTTAGATCCAGACTCTGAGAAATGGTTAGAGGCCATGAAGTCTGAAATCCAATCCATGTATGATAATCAGGTATGGACCTTGATTGAGCCACCTGAAGGTACAAAGACCATTGGGTGCAAATGGGTTTTCAAAAAGAAAACTGACATGGATGGTAAAGTGCATACTTACAAAGCAAGGCTAGTTGCAAAAGGTTTCAAACAAACTCATGGTATAGACTATGATGAAACTTTTTCACCTGTAGCCATGCTTAAGTCTATTAGAATTCTCATTGCCATTGCTGCATATTATGACTATGAGATTTGGCAAATGGATGTTAAAACTGCATTTCTTAATGGAAACTTACTTGAGGATGTGTACATGACACAACCTGAGGGTTTTGTACAACCTGAGAATTCTAGTAAAGTATGCAAGCTTCAAAGATCCATTTATGGTTTGAAGCAGGCTTCTCGGAGTTGGAATCTTCATTTTGATGAATCAGTCAAAGAGTTTGGATTTATCAAAAATGAAGATGAACCTTGTGTTTACAAGAAAGTTAGTGGGAGCGCCATTGTATTTCTGGTCTTATATGTTGATGACATTTTACTCATTGGGAATGATATCCCTACCTTGCAGAGTGTCAAGTCTTGGTTAGGGAAATGTTTCTCAATGAAAGACTTAGGCGAAGCTGCCTATATCCTAGGGATAAAGATCTATAGAGATAGATCTAAGAGGCTGATTGGTCTAAGTCAAAGTACTTACATAGACAAAGTACTGAAAAGGTTCAGTATGCAAGATTCCAAGAGAGGATACTTGCCTATGTCTCATGGTATTACACTTAGCAAATCTCAGTGTCCTAACACAAAAGATGAGCGAGAGCGCATGAGTAAGATTCCTTATGCTTCAGCAATAGGATCTATCATGTATGCTATGTTGTGCACTAGACCAGATGTCTCTTATGCTTTAAGCATAACGAGTAGATACCAGTCAGATCCCGGTGAGAGTCACTGGACGGCTATCAAGAACATTCTTAAGTATCTGAGAAGATCTAAAGATATGTTCTTGGTGTATGGCGGATTGGAAGATGATCTGGTTGTAAGTGGTTACACAGATGCAAGCTTTCAATCTGACAAAGATGATTTTCGATCGCAGTCAGGATATGTGTTTTGTTTAAATGGTGGTGCTGTTAGCTGGAAAAGTTCGAAGCAAAGCACTGTTGCTGATTCTACAACTGAAGCTAAATACATAGCATCATCTGATGCAGCAAAGGAAGCAGTTTGGATCAAGAAGTTCATTACTGACCTTGGAGTGGTTCCTAGCATCACAAATCCTGTTGATGTTCATTGTGACAATAATGGTGCTATCGCACAAGCAAAGGACCTAGGTCACATCAGCGATCCAAACACATTCTTAGGCGTTATCATCTCATTCGAGAAATCATTGAGTGAGGTGACGTAAAAATATGCAGAGTTCCAACAGATGACAATGCTACTGATCATTGACTAAGCCTCTACCATAAGCAAAGCATGATTGTCATACTAGGTTCATAGGTATTAGATACATTGATGAGTGGGCCTAGTGCAAGTGGGAGATTGTTAGTAATAGTGCCCTAGGCCTATTGTATGGACATGGTATTTTGAATATTTATGAGTATTTACTATTATCATAATTAGCATATTTATTATATAATAATGTCCTTGAATAATATTATTAA
This sequence comes from Calamus simplicifolius, assembly GCA_900491605.1. Lineage (NCBI taxonomy): Eukaryota > Viridiplantae > Streptophyta > Magnoliopsida > Arecales > Arecaceae > Calamus > Calamus simplicifolius. Next base: position 1,965,046 of record UESW01003900.1, on the reverse strand, counting down.
TTATTCTAAATGTCCCTAATCGGTTATTGTTGTGGGAATAACAAATTAAGATTAGTATGAAATTTGATTGATATTCATGGGATGAATATGTGTATGAGATACAAATCAAATTTATATGTATTTGTTGAGAACAAATATTGGACAAGACCCGCCTTGAGATTAATACATGGATCAAAGTCATAAGTTAATCTCTAGTAGTTGTGTCATTAAATCCTTAGACCTGGATTGCTATAGTTCTCAACATGAGGAATATTATGTTTTGACATAATCAAACGTTGTCTTTAACCAGATGATTATAAAGATTATGCTTGAACATAATAAGAATCATGTAGTGAGATATGAGTGATTAAGATGGAATTTGTCCCTCTTATTATAAGAGAGATATCTCTGGCCCCTCGATGATTGAGACTGAGAAATGCATGGTCGTGCTCAAATGAATTGATGGAGATCAATATCATTTGTTTAGTCAGTCTAATTGGGTTTTGAGAAATTAAAGATAGAGCGATATAAGGTTGACTTTTTCCATGCCTTATATTATATCAAGATATCATGTGATAAAAAGATTATGTCATTAGCTACTTTAAGGTTGTCTCGGAACATGAGCTTTTCATTTAACTTGGGTAGTCATAATGTCTTGCTAGAGGCCGCTTATGACTTGTAGGATCAAAATGTGATTTAGGCCTACTGCCAATGTTAATTGAACCTATAGGGTCGCACACTAAGAACAGACAATAATGGTTACGGTTTGTTGCTCTCTATAGTAATTTAAAATGATGAGATTATTTTAAATTATAAATAATAATTAGTTGTTATTTAGATTCGAGTTTAATTTTGAGAAAATTTAAATTTGTAATTTAAATTATGACAAGTAATTAATTAGTTATATTTTCTTATTGGATAAGGAAATAATCCATAAAGGTTGTTGGTTAAAAATATAAATTCCTTATTTGGTAAGGACTAGGATTTAAATTGTCATTATTTAAAAGGAGTTTTAAATATTAATTAAAATCTTAGTTAACCAAAAAACCCCTAGCAGACTTGTATATATATGATATATACGTTTTAAAGTGTATTGGGGCTTTTGAAAGGTCGTGTCTATTGGGGCATTTGAAGGGTCGTGTCTTTTGCCTTGAAAAATAGAAAAATGGAGAGTTGAATAGGCTGGTTCATTTTTGTGAAAAATAAACTTTGAACTAGCATTCAAAAAAACTTTTTGGTGTCCGTTCGTATGTGGATACTTGTAGAGGGTGGTCGTCTTTATGAAAGTAGCACCTTTGAAGATCCGAGCAAACCCAACACAAGAACAGACGGATTACATACTGATCAACAAAAGGTAATATTTTTTGTCTATCCTTCTTTCATTTTATGAAACGCATATGATCCTTGGTGGGTTATGAAATAAATTTATTTTGTTTCCACTGCCATTTTATTCCAATTAGATTGGGATTTTCCATTCCGTAATCCAACACAACGGCCCTCCTCCTACACAATGGCCGCCCATCATCAGAAGCCTCGCTGTTCTCTTCCTAGGAGTCCCAATCATTTTGCCCACGCCTATGGTAAGAATCCCGTGAATATGCTGAATTATCAAGCCACTCTCCACTGCAATTTCTCTGCCTTCAACTCTGCCTCCCCGCCTCCTTTCTTCCCATTATGGCTCCTCCCCATGCCTTGATCTTTCTGAATCAGAGTCACCATGAGATGCATATCTTTTATCTGCATGTTGCCTAGTAGGTCCAAAATTGTTGGGCCATCCATCCCTTCTCCTCTCCCCATCATGTTCTACACTTCTTCGCTCCATGCGCTCCCTTCTCTCCGTGGTGTTGAGGGAGAGTTCATTAATGGCAGCCTTCATTTCAGTTAATGCTGCCATAATTTCTTTTTGGTTCTCCTCCAATGCTTCGAACCTCACTCGGTCAGAGCCCTGTGTTGCTTCCCGCTCCATGACTTCCCACAACCAAAAGAGGTTTGATCATATCTTGAGGAAGATCATTCAAGAAGAGAAGATGAAAAGAAGAAAAGAAGAAAAGCTCAACCTCAAAGATCTTCTAATCAGGCTTTTCTATCTCCATTTTTACTTATATTATCTATTTGCTCATTTGAGGAGCTTTCATTTTAGTGCAATCATTTCCTTGATACATTTGATTTCAGGTGAGGAAGTTGGCCTTGGGCAAGCTAAGATTAGCTTGAGTTAGGTTATGTGCTAGTGAACCTGTGAAAACAGACTGAGTTCGTTGTGATCCCGTTGTAAAACAATAAGTTTGGGTTATGATCTTGCAAAACAACTTGACTGTAATCAGGATGATTATAGTGTATGCCCAAGAGTTACTTGGGAGTGGATGTACATGTGGCTAACACTGAACCACTATAAATCTTTGTGTTTATTGTACTTATTTCTTCTTCCCTTCACTCTATCTTTATATTATGCTTTGCACTCTTAGCATCACACTCACTACACTCTCCTTGTGCATCTTTACTTTGAAAAATTAATTTTAAATGATAAATTTTTAAGAACCCAATTCACCCCCCTCTTGGGTTGCCATCTGGGCCAACAGGCTTGAATCATGCATGGAACGCTTTCCTTAAGCGTTATTTGCACCCTCTCGAATGCTCTATGGGTGAATAGCAAATACGTCATAGGATATGACAAACCTTGATCGAGTTTAAACCTTGATCGAGTTTGCATCAAAGCACCGATGAAAACTCGATTGTAGACAAGAACTTTTTCTTACACTCTGTTGATGTGTTTTTATTTGTGGATCTATTTTTTTTGGATCTATATACTATTGAGAGAGTTATCATCTTTATAGCCATTGCTTCATCAACAATGGCCTACCGTTATCACACTTTAAGAAATATAAAATGTAACTAAAATTGCTGTTACTCAAGTTAATGACCATTCAGTTACAAATATGAATGGTCATAAAGACCAAGAGACCAAGAAGTTATAACAACTAAATTGCCATTACTCAAATTAATGACCATTTAATTACAAATATGAATGGTCATAGAAGATCAAGAGACCAAGAGGTTACACCAACTAAATATATCCACAAATATCTACTTAGTTTATTTAAAAAAAATCTCAATAATCCCTTACTCATTTAAAATAAACTAAGTCCACATCAGAAATTAAAGACAAAGAGCATTAGTACAGCTAGGTATCTTTCGATTTAAACTAACCTTAGTGAAAATATCACAAAGCTTTAACAAAATTTTAGGTAGCATAAACGCTTTGAACCAGTTATTCCTTGTGTCAAAATCGGTAATAAAGATACATACTCCTTAGAGTTTCTTGTCTACACCACTCGCTTAGCACAATTTATGGCCATGTGCTTATCCTATTTCATGAACCTTTTCATGAGAGAAACTTCAACTCTCACTTGAGATGGCAACATCTCAAGGTTCACATAGGTGAAGTTCTTTCAGTATCTCTATTACAACAGATACTTATCCGCATGACTAAACTTCATTAAGAGTTTAAAAAACTCAATCCTTCAACTTGTAACAGTCAGCACTATATACTAAGTGCAGCTACAATCCACTTATCAATGACTTGTTGTTACCCATTGAACCTAAGACTAGTCATTTCCTAGTATTAAGTTGGGTTGCCATCATTGGTGGACCTATACTCAAGAAGTTTTAGACCCATCCCTTTGGAAGTCATCTTCACTAAATCTCTTGTTAGAGGTTTAGTAAGTGGATCAGCTAGATTATAGCTTGATCGCACAAAAGTGAGAGAAATTATTTTATTTTTTATTAATTTTCTCACATACTCATGTCTTAGACAATGTGTCTAGACTTCCCATTGTATACTTTGCTGTACACTCTGGCTAAAGTGGCTTGGCTATCACAATGTATCAATACAGTTGAAATATTCTCATAAGCCAATAGGATTTCTAATAGAAGATCCCTTAACCACTCAGCCTCATGTCCTGTTGAAGCTAAAGCCACAGACTCTGACTCCATTGTTGAGTATGTAATACAAGTTTGTTTCTTGGATTTCTAAGATATTGCACCATCCGCTAGTGTAAACACCCAACCAGTGGTAGATTTACTATCTTCCACACTCGATATCCAACTTGCATCGATATATCCTTCCAATACAATAGGAAATTTAGAGTATTGTAGACCTAGTCTTTTGGTTTTCAAAAGATAACTCTACCAATGTTCTACACTCGGGTTGCTAGTAAACCTACTCAGCTTACTGACTGCAAATGCTATATTGGGTCTAGTGCATTGAATCAAATACATTAGACAACCAATACCACTTGTATACTCAAGTTGAGCCACGGCTCATCCACTATTCTTTTCAAGCTTTAGACTTGGATCGAATGGGGTATTCACTTCTTTGAACTTCAAATGTTTGAACTTGTGTAACACTTTCTCAACATAATGTGATTGATCAAGTTCAAAACTCCCACTATTTTGTTTCACTTTGATGCCCAAAATAGTATCAACTTGTCCAAGATCTTTCATATTGAAAGTAGATGATAGAAACCTCTTCGTTTCTTGTATGCCTTTCAATTCATTGCTAATGATCAACATATCATCAACATAAAGGCACATATATACCATAAAGTCACCATGCACTTTAGTATATAAACACTTGTCAGAAACGTTATGAACAAATCCATTTGAGAGTATGACTGAGTCAAACTTCTCATGCCATTGTTTGGGCGATTATTTCAATCCATAAAAGGATTTAATAAGCTTGCACACTTTATGTTCATTATCCGGTTGAACAAAACCCTCTGGTTGGTCCATATAGACCTTCTCATCGAGATCATTATTTAGGAATGTCATTTTGACATCCATTTGATGAACACAAAGGTTGTGCAATGAAGCCAATGCAAACAATACTCTAATTATTGTTATTCTAGCTACAGGTGCATATGTATCAAAATAGTCAATTTCTTTCTTTTGTCAAAAACCTTTAGCTACTAGTCTAGCCTTATAAGTGTTTAAAGTACCATCACTATGATACTTCTTCTTAAACACCCATTTACTACCAATAGGCATAGAACCTTTAGGTAAATCGATAAGCTCTCAAGTGTGGTTTGACATAATAGAATCCATCTCATCTTGAATAGCTTCCTTTCAAAAAGTAGAATCTCTCGAAGCCATTGCTTTCTTAAAGGTTTTAGGGTCGTCTTCCACTTGAAGAACAATAAGTACCTTATGAATAAAATTCTCTCGACTTTCTTCTACCAAATAGAAAGAAATGAGTTGAGAATCTATCTCTTCGGGTCCTAAATCCTTAACTTTTTGGATTCTCTTACTTTTTCAAAGTTTTGGTTGTTCTTCTTCAATAATCTTTGAAGTATTCTCCTCGTAAGAATCTTCATTTGTGGGACTTTGAGAATTCTTTCCGAAAGTAGTCAAAGCCTCAAAGAACTCCACATCTCTAGATTCTATTATTACATTGGACTCCAAATTAAGGAGTCTATAGGCTTTGCTATTTGTAGTATATCTTACAAAAGCACATCTAATTCCATGAGGATCCAACTTGGATCGGTGTTCTTATAATAAGCAAGACACCCCCACACTTTAAAATAGCCTATATTAGGTTTTCTGCTTTTTTACAACTCATATGGAGAGGCCTTATTCTTTTTAGTAGAAATTCTATTAAGAATATGATATGCAGATAATAATGCTTTACCCCATAAATTAAAAGGCAACTCAAAATGCAACAACAAGGCATTTATCATCTCTAGAAATGTTCTATTTTTACGTTTTGCTAACCTATTTTGTTTGGGTGTGCGTGGTGCGGAATACTCATGTATGATTCTGTTTTATTCAAAATATATTAAAATTATTAGAAAAATATTCTTCACTCCTATCACTTCTAAGAATTTTAAATTGTCTACCTAATTGATTTTCAACTTCTGCTTTATAAATTTTAAAAGCATGAAAAGCCTCATCTTTGTGCTTAAGTAAGTAAATGTATGTATATCTAGAGTAATCATTAATAAAAGTAATAAAATATCTATTACCACCTCTAGTTATCATACCATTTAACTCACAAATATCACTATGCACAAGTTCTAGCAAATTAGTATTTCTCTCTACACTATGAATGACTTCTTAGTCATCTTTAATTTATTACAAATTTCATATTTATTAAACTTATCAACATTGCAAGAAATCATGCCACATTTAATTAATTTTTTCATAGTGCTAATACCAATATGTGCTAGTCTACCATGCCATAAAGTAACGAAATCATCAATATAAGCAGAAGACATATTATTATTATTATTGTCAACAATACAAAGCTTGACCATTCCATCAGTAGAATAACCTTTTTCAACAAAAATACCATTGCGGGATAGTATAAGTTTTTCCGACTCAAATGCACTTTTAATCCCCGGTTTGCCCAATAAATTTCTACTAACAAGATTTCTCATCATATCCGGCACATACAACACATTGATCAAAGTGATCTTCTTGTCGGATGTGAAGTAGAGATCCATGCTTCCTTTTCCAAGCACCTTGGATTGACCTTTATTGCCCATTTGAATTTCTTGTCCATCGGTGATATCTACATAAGTCTTGAAAATTGACTTGTCATAGAAAACATTAACGGTGGCACAAGTATCATACCACCAACCAGGAACCTTGCCTCTGACCACCATGACTTTGCTCACGGTGGTGACAATCTCATCGTCTACTTTGGTTGCATTCGCCTTATTGGTTTGCCTTTCCGATGCCTGCAATCACGAGCAAAGTGCCCATGTTTGCCACAAACAAAGTAACTCACATAAGGCTTATTTTTGTTGGATTTCTTGAACTTATCTTGATTCTTTTTGAGACCAAGTTTGTTCTTTTTAGATTTCTTAAACTTCTTATGATTGCTCACAGCATTTATCTTTAAAATTCCAATATATATTTTTTCAAGATTTTCACGCACCCTCGATTCCTCCTCGATTCAAAGGTGTTTTTGTAATTATTACAAGAAATAATCCTCAGAGTTGTGAAGAAATTTCTTCCTAAATCTGTTCCAAGATGATGGCAACTTTGCAATAATTGCACCAACTTAGAAAGGTTCATAAACTTCTATCTTTATAACTATCAACTTGTTGACAATAATATGCAACTCATGCAGTTGTGCAAGAATTGCTTTCTCATCATTCATCTTGAAATCAAAGTATTTAGAGATAAGAAATTTCTTAGTACCATCTTCCTCAGCCTTATACTTGAATTCAAGTGCATTCCAAATCTCCCGTGAAGATTGTGTGTTAGTGTAGAGGTCGTAGAGGCGATCTAACAATACGTTGAGAATGTGTCCACAACATATAAGTTCATCTTTACGCCTCTTTTTTCTTTCAGTCTTGAGTTCATCAGAGTCCTCCGCGGTGGATTCGAAAATTAGGGCCAAATCTGGATCGAGGACATAGAAGATCTTCAACGCCATGAGTAAGAACTTGAGTTTGTCTTGCCACCATGTGAAATTGGTGCCATCAAAACGATCCAATCTCATGAGGTCTTGGTTCATGAGTTTGATTGCAAAAACGGTAGTCTCGGTCTCCATATAAATAATGCTTAAGATTGTTAAAATAGATATAGATAATGATAAAAATAAGGACCGAGAGAGATTGAGTTAAGGATAGGATTGAATCACGCACGGAACTCTTTCCTTAAGCGTTATTTACACCCTCTCGAATGCTCTGTGGGCGAATAGCAAATACGTCGTAAGATACGACAAGCCTTGATCAAGTTTGCACCAAAGCACTAATAAAAACTCGATTGTAGACAAGAATTTTTTCTTACACTATTTTTGTTTGTGAATCTATTTTTTTGGATCTATATAGAGTTAACTTCTTTATATAGCCACTATCAATAATAGCCTTCCGTTATCACACAATATAGATGGCCATTGATAACTAAAATTACAATTTTAATAATCATTCAGTTATTATACCAACTAAATTGCCATTACTTAAATTAATAACTATTCAGTTACAAAAATAAATGACCAAAAGTTACACTAACTAAATACATCCACCAACACCTATTTAGTTTATTTTTAAACAAAATCTCAATACAATGTACGCATGGCCCGTACATTCATACAGCCAATTGCACCGCATGCCGTAGAGGAAGACTCTTCCTTTCTCGTCTCGGCCGAGCCTATGCCTGGCTGGGCTTGCTGGTTGATTAGGGTTGCCGCCGACCCCTCGCAGTTGATCGGTTGCACCAACGCCGGCCGCACGGCTACCTTCCTCTCTCTTTCTCTTTCTTTTCGCTCTCTTTCTCCCCTATTTTCTCTCTTTACCATGGCGGATAGCTTGGCAGCCTGGTTAGCCCTCCCCCGGCCAACCAGCCATCACTGAACCCCACCACTGCCTGCTGTCGCTGGCCCCTTGGACTCGACGAGCCAGCGAGCTCGCTGCTGGGTCCTAACCAAGAGTGGGAGCCGCACAAGGGTCGCCGGGCAACCCTCCTCCTCTTCGGCTGAAGATGGTGTTAGTGTGTGCCCTAGATCCAATTGGATAAGATGCTAGTTTGTACATATTTCTTTATGAATGCAAATCAAATTTATTGGTTTCTTTATCTATCCAAGTATTTTTCATATATATATTAGATATATTTTTTCGTGAGATAAAGTCCAAAAGAATATGAACTGTGCATATGGAATTTGTAATCTAGAGATTACAAATTGTGAGATCCAAAATTGCACATTATGGTTCGATTCTTTAAACTTCTCTAGTCGATGTGTAGACAGGATTGGACACTGTCGAACGCCGTTGAGACTAGCACACATTGCATATCTTCACCCTTGTGGTGTGCAGCTGATCTTGCAAGTTCAAGTATGAAGATACTTGGATATGGTGTGTGGATGTTCGTTATTGTAACGATACATTGGATGACCCGCACAGAGATCCCATATGGATATTCTATATAGTGTCGATGGTTGATCTTTGATGATGGTGGTGCGAGTGATCCTTTGACTTGAGATCTTCATTGCACCTTATGTGTGGAATATCATGCTTTGATGACATGCAAATGTCGCTCTAGCCACGGGTGGCAAATATGGTATCGATTGGGTATGATATGAAGCACATGAAGGTGGTGTTTAATCAAGATAGGATTCGTCTCCCTTGATAGAAAGGGTTATATCCCACGGCCACTTGATGGATTAAATTGACTGTTAAATCCTTGCAAGGTTGAGTTGGAATTCAAAATGGTTTCGAAGTTCTAATTCATATGAGTCAATTTTTTTGAGATCAAGTAAACAAAGATCAATTATATGGTTGACACATTCGATACCACTGATTGATCTGGGATATGCGATGAAGGGATTGAATCATACAGTAACCGTTCATGGACAGGTGTTGATGACCACGTCAACAAACCCTTAACACTTGGATGGTCATGATGCTTTGCTAGAGGCCGCTCATGATCTATAATCATGGATTCTTTGACTTAATCAAAGAGTTGATTTGGTTAAAGAATTGACTTGGAGAAGGTGTTGATCAAGTCATCCTTAGGGTCAATATTAGGGACATGATTATTACCAACGTGTCAAGGGACTTAATGGGTCACACGCATTAAGAAGATTTTGGATGAAGTTAAAATGGAAATTAAGTTGGACTTAATTCAAATTAGATAACCAATAAATTAGGATTGTGTTTGACTCAATCTTAATGAGAGAACATGAAATTGATGAATAGGATTCATTATAGAGAAAAGAATTTTTTGTGTTCAAAAGAGAGACCTTTTGTACATGAGATGTACATATGAAATCCATTAATTAGGCTTGATCCATGTGATGGATGTCTTAGATTAATTGAGATTAATAATATGGTATTTAATTGGGTCCATATGATGGCATGATTTGATTCATGAAAACCCAATGAAACCGAGGGCTGAGATCGTGCCACGTGGAGGATGGATCCATGCCCATGTGATGGACATGACCCATATCCATGTCATGGAAGAGTGAACCCTATGATTTGGAGCATTCTCATGAAGCTAGATTCAAGATTGCAACGTTGGTTTCATGGGATAACCAATTTCCTAATTTTTAGGATATGGTTTGGTGGTTGTAATCTTAACATTATCATGATAGCAAATATCTTAAATTTGTTAGGATAATTGTTATCAACTTGATAAGGTTGAATGGTTAGGTGGTTGTGATAAAAATCCCTTTTTTAAGGAACCACACAACCTCCTTTTTCATGTATAAAAGGGAGAGAAATACCCCCTTCGAGATATACACCGAACTCCTCTCTTCTCTCTCTCTTGGATGCCTAACACCTTCTTTCTCTCTCTAAAACATCCTTTCTCTCTCTAGGACGTCCCTTTCTCTCTCTTGATTGATCAAGATTTGATCTTGATCAAGATTTGATCTTGATCAAGAAATCTTTTTTGATTTGAAAAATTAATAGAAAAGAAAAGAGGTGCCAGTACCCCTCGCAAGAAGGTTATCATCCAATCCTGAGAGGACATCATCCAAAGATCTTCGCGTGGATCACCATTAGAGGCCGGACGCATGGACGGCTAGTGGTAAATCATTTACCAGCTTCATCGGGCATCATCCCCAATAAAGAACACATGTATGATCTATTAAAATAATCATGTGTTATTTCTTGTTAACTGAATCTATTCCATGAGGATCTTGGGCTTTGGAAATTAAATTCATATTTATTTTTTTATTTTTTGCTGCGTGTTATATGAATTTGATTCATATATAACATACAAAATTCCCAACAGTGGTATCAAAGCCTCCTCAGGCTTCAAATTCAGTTAATATGATAGATTACCTGAGTTCTAGTTTTTATAAACATAGATCTAAATTTTACATGCAATGTAAATATAAATATTGCCATATGATGAAGATTAAATATTTAATAAGTTTATTATATGATAATAAATATGAATTATTTAGATTTGATCATGTTAAAAATTAAAAATTATGATTTATGTATGACATAATCATAAAGGCTTAAATTTAACATATCATGTTTAGAATTTAATTTTGACATGATAAATAACATGATTAAAATCTGAAATAATTATATTGATGAAGATTAAATATTTAATAAGTTTATTATATGATAATAAACATGAATTATTTAGATTTGATCATGTTAAAAATTAAAAATTATGATTTATGCATGACATAATCATAAAGGCTAAAATTTAAGATATCGTGTTTAGAATTTAATTTTGACATGATAAATAACATGATTAAAATCTGAAATAATTATATTGATGAAAATTAAATATTTAATAAGTTTATTATATGATAATAAATGTGAATTATTTAGATTTGATCATGTTAAAAATTAAAAATTATGATTTATGTATGACATAATCATAAAGGCTGAAATTTAACATATAATGTTTAGAATTTAATTTTGACATGATAAATAACGTGATTAAAGTCTAAAATAATTATATCATGATAAAATGATAATCAAGATTAAAATTAAAATTTTAAATTTTGATATGTTATCATGTTAGGGATGTTATGATAGAGACCAATTAGGATTTTCATGTGATAAAAATAAATTTATCATAACAGATAATGATAAGATAAATATATAAAATAAATTATTATAAAATATTTGACACTTATCATAAATCCCTAATGATCACTATCTTATCTTATTATAATGTGTAATAGATGATAAGGTTTAAGAAAAATTAGATTTAACCATATCATTGTTTGATCCTATGATTCCATAATTGATCAAATCAATTGGGCTTAACTACAATGGTGTCTAGAAATGTGTGATCATGGTTTTTAATTGCTTCGTTCGCTGCCTGGGAAAACCCATTCAATGGGATCGAAGGGCATGCTAAATAGGACCCCATTGATCAGCTGATCTGACCATTGTTAAGGAAAGCTCTTAATTGATTAGATCAATTAAGGTTAATCAGGATGGTAGCAATTGATTTGGTCACATGATTAGGGTTCCCATATTAGATAGTGATCAGGATCCTAATTTGATTAGGAGTCCCAATCATAAGATTGGATCTTATGAAATTTAGGTTAATTGAAATTAATCTAAAATTCACATATAGGATATGTAACCTAGCATGATACAAATGTTGTTCATGCATGATGGGACCTAAATGCGCTAAATCCCTCCATAAATATTAAGTCATTAGCCTTCCATTGTTCACATGATACAAAATCATTAGGGCATGAGATTTGTTGTGCCATAGCCAAGATCAAGTGAACCTATGAGGAGTTGATTGGGGAACAATGGGTTGACTTAACTAGGTTAGCTGGCATAATTGGCCATAGTCAGGGTCAGTCTAATCCAGAGGCAATGTTTAGGGTGATCACATCAAATGTGATAGACAAGGCATGTTTCCTAAATGATCTAGGAGTCACATTTGATGTGATTGATACAAATCTACCTAATTTGGCTTACTAAGATTTGTTGTGCCATAGCCAAGGTCAAGGTAAGTCAATTTGAGGGTCCTAGCCCACTAGAAAAATTATTTGATAATTTTTTGAGATTAATAGAGAGGGCTATTGAGCTTGATAAAATAGTGAGAGAAATCGATTTAATTAAAATATTAACATTTCATACTAAATCGATGATTTGCATTCATAATTATTGACTCGTTCTATTTTTTTTCCAGTTGTTAGAGACACCATGAGTGTGAACATCAATCTCAGAGGTATCCTAGAATCCAACAAGCTAACCGGACCTAATTTTCCTGATTGGCTAAGGAATATCAAGATCGTTCTACGATCTGAAAAAATCCTATATGTCCTTGATGAGGCAGCACCAGAGGTCCCACCTGCGGATGCTTCAAATGAAGTTCTTCTGGCATACAATCAGCATAGAGATGCTGAAGAGATGGCCACATGCTTGATGTTGGCATCTATGTCACCAGATCTTCAAAAACAGTATGAGCATTTAAATGCTCATGAGATTTTGATGCACCTGCAAAAGTTGTTTGGTGCACAATTTCGCTATGAGAGGTTTCAAACCTCCAAAGAGCTGTTTCAGTGCAAAATGACTGAGGGTTCATCAGTGGGTGAACACGTGCTGAAAATGATCAATTGATTGAGAAGTTAGCGCGATTGGGTTTCATAATGAACCATGAACTGAGTATCGACTTGGTTTTACAGTCATTGCCTCCTAGCTATTCGCATTTTGTGTTGAATTTCAACATGAAGAGACTTGAGGCTACATTGCTAGAGCTTGCAAATATGCTGATTAATGCTTAGCCTAGCATCAAAAAGGATAAAGGGCAATTGATGGTTGTAGAATCTTCAGGCACTCAGAAGAAGCGTCTGAAGAAGAATAAGGCCCAAAAGGCCAAGACAACCAAGCGAATAGAAGGCATTAAGAAGAATATAGCCAAGAAGGATGAAGCCAAAGGAAAATGTCACTTCTGTAAAAAGGATGGGCACTGGAAGCGTAACTGCAGGGCTTATTTGGCAAGTCTAAAAGAAAAGAAGCATACCGATGCTTCAACATCAGGTACATTCATAATTGAGATGTATTCTTCTATTACTTCTTATTCCACTTGGGTATTGGATACCGGTTGTGGGTCTCATATTTGTACTAATATGCAGATGATAAGAAATAGTAGAAGACTGGGAAAGGATGAAGTGATTCTGCGCATGGGAAATGGAGCAAAGGTTGCTGCATTAGCTGTAGGAATTTATTTTTTATCTTTGCCCACAGGGCTTGAAATATCATATCCGTTTCATGTTTAGTAATGAATGGGTATTCTTTTGAAATTAGAAATAATGGTATTTCTATTTTTTGGAACAAAATATTCTTTGGTTCTACTGAATTGTTCAACATAATTTATGTTCTTAATCTTCAAGCCCCTATTCTCCATATTGAATCAAAAAGAATAAAATCAAATAATTCTAGGGATTCATACCTATGGCATTGTCGTTTAGGCCATATAAATGAAACTCGTTTAACAAAGTTACATAAAGATGGATACTTGGGCTCATTCGATTGGGAATCGTTTGAGGAATGCGAGTCATGCTTACTTGGCAAGATGACCAAGTCACCTTTTACCAGAAAAGGTGAGCGAGCAACTGAATGTTTGGGTTTAGTACATTCGGATGTATGTGGACCCATCAACATTCAAGCCATAGGAGGTTTTTCTTATTTCATCACGTTCATAGATGACCATAGTAGATATGGTTATGTATATCTGATGAAGCACAAATCTAAAGCCTTTGAAAAGTTTAAAGAATTTAGATGTGAAGTAGAAAAACAAAATGACAAGAGTATTAAGATACTTCGATCAGATCGAGGTGGTGAATACTTAAGCCATGAGTTCATAGATTATTTGAAGGAGAATGGAATTCTTCCTCAATGGACTTCTCCTGGTACACCATAGCATAATGGTATGTCAGAAAGGAGAAATCGTACACTGTTAACATGGTACGTTCCACGATGAGCCTTGCAGATCTTCCAAAAATGTTTTGGGGTTATGCGCTAGACTGCCGAATATACCTTAAACCGAGTTCCATCTAAATCGGTCAACTCCACTTCCTATGAGATATGGTATGGAAAGAAACCCTCCCTTAATCATTTAAGGGTTTGGGGCTGTTACGCTTATGTGAAGCGTAATGAATCAGACAAGCTAGAAGCTAGATCTGATAAATGCAATTTTATGGGATATCTAAAACAAACAAAAGGATATTACTTCTACCACCCACTTGAGAAAAAGGTGTTTGTCTCAAGACATACCATATTTCTAGAGAATGAGATTCTCACAATGGGTAGTGGGAGTAAGATTGAACTTAGTGAAGCTCAAGAACCACAAATTAATATTGACCCATTAATGGAATGGAGCATATGCCGAATATAGTGGGAGTTGAGCGGAGACTCAACCCACATTCAGGCAGACGTTGCATGAAAAGCAACAGGTGGCTCCAAGTACACACCAGCTACGTAGATCTAGTAGGACAATTCGCATCCCTAAGAAATATGCATTTCTTGTAGAGGATGATGAGCCTACCAACTACAAGGAGGCAATGTCTAATATTGACTCTGAGAGATGGCTTGAGGCCATAAAATCTGAGATGGACTCCATGTATGACAACCAGGTATGGACCTTGGTTGATCCACCTGAAGGGATAAAATTCATTGGGTGCAAATGGGTTTTCAAGAAGAAGACCGACATGGATGGTAATGTGATTACCTATAAGGCAAGGCTAGTTGCAAAAGGTTACAAGCAAAGACAAGGTGTTGACTTTGATGAAACCTTTTCACATGTAGCCATGCATAAGTCCATAAGGATTTTGCTTGCAATAGCAGCATATTTTGACTATGAGATCTGGCAGATGGATGTCAAGACTACCTTCCTAAATGGAAATTTAGAGGAGGACGTGTATATGACACAACCAGAGGGTTTTGAATCCATAGATCCTAAGAAAGTGTGCAAGCTACAAAGGTCTATTTATGGACTTAAGCAAGCCTTTAGAAGTTGGAATATTCGATTTGATGTGACAATCAAAGAGTTTGATTTTATCAAAACGAGGATGATCCATGTGTGTACAAGAAGGTTAGTGGGAGTGATATTGTTTTCTTGATATTATATGTGGATGATATATTATTAATAGGAAACAATGTATCATTCCTTAAAGAAGTGAAGGATTGGTTGTCAGGTAAATTCTCCATGAAGGATTTGGGAGAAGCAGCCTATATACTTGGTATAAAGATCTATAGAGATAGATCTAGAAGGTTGCTTGGATTGACCCAATCCACATACATAGAGAAGATGCTAAAGCGGTTTAGCATGGAGGAATCCAAGAAGGGATTCCTGCCAATGTCACATGGTGTACATCTCTCCAAGGACATGAGTCCTAAGACCCAAGAAGAAAGAGAGTACATGGATAGGATACCATACGCATCAGCAATTGGATCCATTATGTATGCGATGCTATGTACGAGGCCTGATATTTCTTATGCCTTGAGTATCACAAGTAGATATCAAGCAAATCCTGGTGAGAAACATTGGATGGTAGTCAAGAATATCCTTAAGTACTTGCGAAGAACTAAGGATATGTTCTTGGTTTATGGAGGACCTGATCTTATAGTTCGAGGTTACATGGATTCTAATTTTTAGTCTGATGGAGATGATTATAAATCACAATCAGGCTATGTGTTCACACTCAATGGTGGTGCAGTCAGCTGGAAGAGTTCCAAGCAGGAGACGACCGTCGACTCTACAACTAAAGCCGAGTACATTGCAGCATCAGATGAAGCTAAATAAGCAGTTTGGATCAAAAAGTTTATCACTAAACTTGGAGTGGTTCCAAGCATTGTTAATCCAATATTCTTGTATTGTGATAACAATGGAGCTATTGCGCAATCCAAGGAGCCAAGGTCTCATCAGAGGTCCAAACATGTACTTAGAAGATATCATGTAATTAGAGAAATCATTGGACGAAATGATATAAAAATAGAATGAGTCCCCACGGATGACAATATTGCCGATCCGTTCACTAAAGTCCTGCCGCAGCAGAAGCATGATAGTCATGCTGAGTCACTTGGTATTAGATACATGGGTGATTGGCTCTAGTGCAAGTGGGAGATTGTTAGTGTGTGCCCTAGATCCAATTGGATAAGATGCTAGTTTGTACACATTTCTTTATGAATGCAAATCAAATTTATTGGTTTTTTATCTATCCAGGTATTATATATATATATTAGATATATTTTTCTTGTGAGATAAAGTCCAAAAGAATGAGAACTGTGCATATGGAATTTGTAATAGAGATTACAAATTGTGAGATCCAAAATTGCACATTATGGTTCGATTCTTTAAACTTCCCTAGTCGATGCGTAGACAGGATTGGACACTATCGAACGTCGTTGAGACTAGCACACATTGCATATCTTCACCCTTGTAGTGTGCAGCTGATCTTGCAAGCTGAAGTATGAAGATACTTGGATATGGTGTTTGGATGTTCATTATTGTAACGATACATTGGATGACCCGCACAGAGATCCCATATGGATATTCTATATAGTGTCGATGGTTGATCTTTGATGATGGTGGTGCGAGTGATCCTTTGACTTGAGATCTTCATTGCACATTATGTGTGGAATATCATGCTTTGACGACATGCAAACGTCGCTCTAGCCATGGGTGGCAAATATGGTATCGATTGGGTATGATATGAAGATATGAAGGTGGTATTTGATCAAGACAGGATTCGTCTCCCTTGATAGAAAGGGTTATATCCCACGGCCACTTGATGGATTAAATTGACTGTTAAATCCTTGCAAGGTTGAGTTGGAATTCGAAATGGTTTCGAAGTTCTAATTCATATGAGTCAATTTTTCTGAGATCAAGTAAACAAAGATCAATTATATGGTTGACACATTCCATACCACTTATTGATCTGGGATATGCGACGAATCAAAGCTGAGGCCTGATTCAACATCTCCAAAGAGAAGAGGAAAAGAAGAAAAGAAGAAAAGCTCAAATCCAATCCACTTCAAACAGGCTTTTCTAAACCTTATTCATTTATTTGAATATTTGCTCATTTAAGGAGCTGTGTATCTTAAACATTATTCTTACTTGTTTGTGCTAGTTCAATCAAGGGGATTGAACTAGTGGAGGTTGTATACCTCGGGTCAAGCTAGATTAGCTTGAGTTTAGGGTTTTGTGCTGGTGAGCCCAAAACCGGCTGGGTTCGTTGTGATCCCGGGAAAAACAAGTTTGAGTTGTGATCTTGTAAAACAACTCGCTGTAATCAAGAGGATTATAGTGTGGACCCAAGTGAATCTTGGGAGTGGACGTAGGTGTTGGATACACCGAACCACTATAAAATCTTTGTGTTTGCCGTGCTTCTATTATCTCTATCTCTATCTTCTTGTTTGTGCTTTATATTTGCATTGCATTTAATTTCATTTATCTTAAAACAATTTTTTAAAAGGTTAAATTTTTTAAAGAACCCAATTCACCCCCCCCCTCTTGGGTTGCCATCTGGGCCAACAATTGGTATCAGAGCAAGTGCTCATTTGAATTTGATCACACGATCAAGAGCTAAAGATCCAAATGGCAGCTCAAGTTGGATCATTTGCTGAAGGTCATTCTACAAATAGACCTCCCTTATTTAATGGTTCCAACTATTCATATTGGAAAGCAAGAATGAGGATATTCATTCAAGCTTCTGATTATGAATTGTGGGGTGTTATAATTAATGGACCTAGTACACCCACACACATTGTTGATGGCACTATTGTTCCTAAGCCCGAAAGGGATTGGAATGATAATGATAGGAAAATGGCACAGCTCAATGCTAAGGCCATGAATGTCTTATTGTTCATTAGATGCTAATGAATTTAATCGCATTTCTACATGTAATTCCGCAAAGAGATTTGGGATAGATTAGAGGTTACCCATGAGGGTACTAATCAAGTAAAGAATCTAAGATAAATATTCTTGTTCATAAATATGAATTATTTAGCATGGAGCAAACTGAAACTATAGCATGCATACTAGATTTACCGATATTGTAAATGGTTTGAAAAGTCTAGGCAAACCTATACTAATTCTGAACTTGTTCGCAAAATTCTTAGGTCACTTCCAAGGACTTGGGAAGCAAAGGTGACAGCAATCCAAGAAGCCAAGGACCTCAACACCTTACCCTTGGAGGAGCTACTTGGATCCCTTATGACCCATGAATTAACCATGAAGCAGCACATAGAAGAAATGTGAAGAAGAAAAAGACTATAGCTCTTAAGGCTGCTGAAAGTGAGGAGAGCTGCAGTGATGATGATGATGAGACAGCTCTTCTAGCAAGAAAATTCAAAAAATTCATGAGAAGAAAGAGACCCTTCCACAAGAAGAAATTGGAATTAAGATGGAAGGAGAAAAAAAAAGAAAAGGACAAGGACAAAGAGAAAGACCCCTTGATTTGCTATGAGTGTAAGAAACCGGGGCACTTTAGATATGATTGTCCTCAACTGAAGAAGACTTTCAAGAAGAAGAAGAAAGCCTATGTTGCAACCTGGAGTGACAGCGATGAATCCTCTTCAGAGGAAGAACAAAAAGAAGTTGCAAACATTTGCTTTATGGCAAACGACGACATGAGGTAAGTTCCGAAAACCCTTGTGATGATTTGCATTTGATGAATTATTTGAAGCTTTCAATGAACTAGTAGATGATTTTAAAGTTTTGAAAAAGAAATATAAATCTTTGAAAAATGATAACTCAATTTTATTAAAGAAAAAGATGATCTTACTAATGAAATTAAAATGCTGAAATCTGAAAAAGAAATTTGACAAAAGAAAAAGAATCAATTTCCAATGAAAATGATAAACTAAAGAAGGAAGTTGATAAATATAAAATATTGTTGATAAATTTACTTATAGTTCTGAAAAACTTAATTTATTGTTAAGTAATCAAAGAGCTATATATGATAAAGCTGGTTTAGGATATAGACCTAACTTAAAACAAAAATTTGTCAAAAACTTTTTTAGAAAAGAAAAATAAGATAATGTTACATGTCATTATTGTAACAAGAAAGGACATAAATCCTATGAATGTGATGCAAGAAAAGTAACAAAAAATTAAATAATAAAGGCAAGAAAATATGGGTTTCCAAAGGAACAATTTTATGCTACTAACCATGAAGGACCCAAGAAGGCTTGGGTACCTAAATATAAGACTTAATTATTTTTGCAGGAGTGTCTTGCGGCCAAAAGATCAAAGCGAAAGTGGTATCTCGATAGTGGCTGCTCAAGACACATGACGGGTGACAAGGATCAATTCATCACCCTTGAAAGCAAAAGAGGAGGAGTTGTTACATTTGGTGACAATGGCAAAGGCCAAATCATGGGGTTTGGTAAAATTCAAATAACTCCCTCCACATATATTGAAAATGTCTTATATGTTAATGGTTTGAAACATAATTAATTAGTATTAGTCAATTATGTGATAAAGGTTTTAAAGTATCATTTGAAGCATCTATCTGCACTGTTTCTAATCCCATTGATAATAGCATTGTTTTTATTGGAAATAGAAATGGCAATGTATACTTGATTGATTTAGACAATTTGTCTACTAGTAATCATTGCTTAGTTGCTAATAATGCTAATATGAATGAGATTGGTTGGTTGTGGCATCGTAGATTAGGTCATGCAAGCACACACCTTATTTCAAAATTAATTAGAATGGATTTAGTAAAAGGACTTCCACAACTAGATTTTGAAAATAACAAAATTTGTGATGCATGTCAATTTGGAAAACAAACTAGAAATTCTTTCAAAACTAAAAATATTGTTTCCACTTCTAGGCCACTTGAACTACTTCACATGGATCTTTTTGGACCTACTAGAACCACAAGTCTAGGAGGAAAGAAATATGGTCTTGTGATTGTAGATGATTACTCTAGATACACTTGGGTATTATTTTTAGCTCATAAGGATGAGACCTTTCCATTATTTTTGAAATTCTTCAAGAAGGTCACAAATGAGAAAAACAACACCATAGTGTCTCTAAGAAGTGATCATGGCACTGAATTTGAAAATCATTTATTTGAAAACTTTTGCATAGAAAATGGCATTCATCATAATTTTTCAGCACCTAGAACACCACAACAAAATGGAGTAGTTGAAAGAAAAAATAGAACCTTAGAAGACATGGCCCGTACCATGCTATGTGAAAGCAACTTACCAAAATACTTTTGGGCGGAAGCTATAAACACGGCATGTTACATTCTTAATAGAGCTTTAATTAGGCCAATCATTAAGAAAACTCCTTATGAACTATGGAATAATAGAAAACCAAACATAAGTTACTTTCATGCATTTGGTTGTAAATGTTTCATTCATAATAATGGCAAAGATAATCTAGGAAAATTTGATGCAAAATCTGATGAAGGCATTTTCTTAGGATATTCAACATCTAGTAAAGCCTATAGAGTGTTTAACAAGAGAAACTTAATTGTAGAAGAATCTATTCATGTAATTTTTGATGAATCTTTAGCATCAAGTTCTGAAAAGATTGATGATGAGGAAGATACAAACATTCTAGAAAGAGATATTGAAAAATTAAATATAGATGTATCTTCAGATCATGAACAAGAAGCTAAAGATAATGATTCTCCTAGTGTTGATGTTGTTGATGCAAATCATAATGATGTAGATCTTCCTAGAGATTGGAGATATGCCTATGGTCATCCAAAGAATTAATTATAGGTGATCCATCTCAAGGAGTAAGAACTAGATCATCAATGAGAAACATCAATAATCATCTTGCATTTGTATCTCAAATTGAACCTAAAACTATTGAAGAAGCAGAAAAAGATAATAATTGGATGTTAGCTATGCAAGAAGAATTAAATCAATTTACTAGAAATAATGTTTGGACTTGTAGATAGACCTAAAGATCATTCTGTTATAGGATCAAAATGGGTATTTAGAAATAAATTAGATGAAAATGGCATAGTAATTAGAAACAAAGCTAGATTAGTTGCAAAAGGATATAATCAAGAAGAAGGAATTGATTTTGATGAAACTTTTGCACCTGTAGCTAGACTTAGAAGCAATTAGATTATTACTTGCATTTGCATGTCATATGCATATCAATTTATTTCAAATGGATGTTAAAAGTGCATTTTTAAATGGATTTATAAATGAGAAGTTTTTGTTGAACAACCACCTGGTTTTGAAGATCATGAATTTCCAAATCATGTTTTTAAATTACACAAAGCACTATATGGTTTAAAACAAGCACCTAGAGCTTGGTATGAAAGATTAAGTAAATTTCTAATTGAAAATGATTTTATAAGAGGAAATGTTGATAAAACACTATTTTTGAAAAGAAAAGACAAGGATTTATTAGTAGTACAAATATATGTTGATGATATTGTATTCGGTGCTACTAACAATTTGTTATGTCAAGAATTTGCTAAGTTGATGCAGGGTGAGTTTGAAATGAGCATGATGGGAGAACTCAACTTCTTCCTAGGACTTCAAATCAAACAAAGCAAAGAAGGAATTTTCATCAATCAAGCCAAATACACAAAAGAACTGCTCAAGAAGTTTGGAATGGAGTCAATCAAACCACTTGGAACTCCTATGAGTCCTTCATGCAAATTGGACAAAGATGAAGATGGTAAGAAAGTAGATCAAAAATATTACAGAGGTATGATCGGATCTCTTCTTTACTTAACAGCTAGTAGACCAGATATATGTTTGCTGTATGTCTATGTGCTAGATTTCAATCTGAACCTAAAGAATCTCACTTAATTGCTGTAAAAAGAATCTTAAGATATTTAAGTGGAACTAAAAATGTAGGTTTATGGTATTCTAGAGACTCAACATTAAACTTGATTGCATATTCTGATTCTGACTATGCTGGATGTAAATTAGATAGAAAAAGCACAAGTGGTGCATGTCAATTCTTAGGAGTAACTTAATCTCTTGGTTTAGCAAAAAGCAAAATTCGGTTGCATTATCTACTGCTGAAGCAGAATATGTTGCAGCTGGAAGTTGCTGTGCTCAAATCCTTTGGATTAAGAGACAACTTGAAGATTATGGCATAACACTTGATAAAACTCCAATTAGATGTGATAACACAAGTGCAATAAATCTAACTAAAAATCCAATTCAACATTCAAGAACAAAACACATTGAAATTAGATATCACTTTATAAGAGAACATGTAGCTAATAATGAAATTTGTCTTGAATATGTTAATACTGAAGAACAATTAGCTGATATATTTACAAAACCTTTGAGTGAAGAGAGATTTTGTTATCTTAGAGGTGAATTAGGGATATGTGACCCTTTGGATTGATTTTGATACTCTAAGGAATGACTTTCTAGATTATATTAATTTCTTGATATTCCTTTCATAATTTTAAGGACAAATTATCTAGTCATCTGAGCAATTTGATTCTTCATACTCCAAAATTTTATCAAATTTTATGAATTTATTTTGACAAGTTTCAGATGTTTGAATCTCAATTATTTTTCTCTGAAACTGTCAGTGGAGTCGACACCTCAGAATGAGGAGTCGACACCTTTGTCTGTGTCGCTCTCGGTCCCTGACCTTGGAGCCGACACCCGTATAAGTGGAGCCGACTCCAGTTCGAGCGCTGACTGTGTTAGCGATTTGGAGTCGACACCCGACTTTGCGGGAGTCGACACCTGGGAATCCAAATGATTTATTAGGGCAGAGTCGACACCTCGTCATTTCATCTTTCGAATCCTCCACCAAACTCCTCCAAAACTCTCTCAAACCTCCCCATCTCTAATTCCACTAATCCAACCTTTCCTAAGATCCAATGGCACCTAAAGGAGAGGTTCGGTGATTGGAGCCGTGGTGACCGAAAAAGCTCCGTGAGGCGACCCGTCCTGAGCCATCTCCAAGCGAGGATTCCTCCACCGATTCAGACAATCCCAACACCACTTCACCTCAGGTAGATACCCTAGCAGGGAGGGTAATCACAATGGGTAGGAAAGTTGATTTTGAGTTCTTTGAATCCGAGGGTTTTTCGATTGGTAGACAATTCAAGGAACTTGGATGGGATAAGTTTGTTCTCTTGATGTTCCTACTTATCCAGCCTAGTAAAGAATTTTACTTTAATTTGTCGAGAGGTGATGGTGGTTTAGTGAGCTCTGTTAGAGGCAAAGGATTCATCTTACATTTCAAAAATTAGGAAATCTCCTAAGCATCCCATTACCGGATTAGCAGCCGATGTGCACAGTGAGAGATCAGCAGCCCTATCAAGGATGTTAGGAGAGATTTGAAGAATTTGAGGAGATTAGGGCTAACCAGTTGCCCTTGGAATTAAGATTGCTACAACATTTGCAGTAGGATTTTGTTCCCAAAGACCGGACGTTTTGAGTATGTCTCCGAGCGGGACATTGTTGTGATGGACAGTATTAACCGGTCAACCTATCAACCTAGCTGCTATGATGATATTTTATATGGCCAAGGCTGGAGGAAAGAGAAGATCGTCACTACCCTATGGCATGGTTTTAACTATGGTATTCAGAAGCCAAGGGGTTGTAATTTTGGACAATGAACCCTCCAAGAACCTGAGACACACTGATTATTACAGTTTGGCCACTTTGCATAGGATGGGATTTGTAAAGGTGAATGGGCAATGGGAAAGGAAAGGTAACTTGGATGAGAGAGCCCCTGAGCCTAGACTTTCTGGATCTTGTGAGGCTGGTCCATCTATGAGGGTTTCCTCTCCGCAGCCGAGGAGTCCTGTTCCTGCCCCTGCACCAATTCATGTTCAGCCATCCTCTTCATCAGTTGGATTTTCAGACCTTCAAATGGAGCAACTCAAAGCTTGCTTGCTGCTCAGAAGGATGAACTGAAGACTGAGTTTGATAATAAATTTATGAATCTTAAAGAAACTCTTTATTCCTTAGATGATCAGATTGCCAAAATAGAATCTACTCTTAGCTCTTCTGCTGGATCTTTAAGTTGTGATTTGAAGAATATATTTGAAGAACTTAAAGACATTGTGGAGATTCTGAGACCTATTCAAAGTGCAATGCAGAGCTTCAAGATAAAATTATGACTGCTTGCTCTTTTGTTGATAGAAGGTTGAAAGAATTTGTAGACTCAGAATGATGGAATGCAAAAGATTCTAGATCATTTGACAAGAATCATTAGAACCAACTTGTAGTTTTATGTTGTTTAATGTCTTGATGTAATGAAAATTTAGTTTTGATGTAATAAATGTTTAGTTTTGATGTAATGAAGTTTAAGCCTTGATGTAATGAAAGTATAGTTTTTTTTGTAATACTTGACTTCAATGAAATGAAATTATCTTTTGATCTATCAATCTTATCTTTTGACTTAACTTTTCTTTATCTTTTTGTTGATTACAAAAAAGAAGAAAGTTATGTCGTATATGCATTGATTAGTTATGCTTTAATTGACATTTATTTAATTGGTATCAAATATGAAGAACAATTGATAAATATGTAAAACAATAGGGAGATACAATTGATAATTTGAACTTCATAGGGGGAGCTACCTTATTCAGGGGGAGCTTGCTTGTGAGGATCACTTTCTTGAAAATTTTATTTAAGAATACTTGCATATACTCAATGTTTTTATAATCATCAAAAAGGGGGAGATTGTTGACCCAATTATTGATTTTGATGATTAATAAAGGAATTGAGTATATTTATTTGATTACTAATGGATTTGACAAGTGTTTCAGGCTTAAAAATATTTGATCAATTTAAAGGTATTAAGAAATGAGTTTTGAATCAATTGCAAATCATAAGTTTCAAAGTTTCAGGACCTGGAGTCGACACCTAGAATTCCTGGAGCCGACCCCATGGCCAGTCAAATATTCTTCTGATTTTTGATACGGTCTGGAGCCGACACCTAGAGTTTCAGAGCTGACACCCAGAGTTTCAGAGTCGACACTTACACTGTCTGGAGCCGACTCCGATGCGGGGACAGAACGCTTATTTTTTGAGTATCTTGGAGCCGACACACAGTATTCTGGAGCCGACACCTGACGATGGCGAGCCGACACCTAACTTTTTTGAGCCGACTCCTCAACGAACTCAGAACTTTCTATTTTTGGATAAAGACTTGGAGCCGACACCTGAAAAGTTGGAGCCGACTCCAACCTATCTGGGACGAAAATTTAAAATGCTAGATCAGCTCTAACGGTAATATTTTCTTTTTACCTAACTTCTAACGGATATATTTTGTTTCCAGGTACATTCCAACGGCTAGTTTTCTTCCAAAAATGGATTAAAAGAAATCTATAAAAGGGGGAGAACACCCGTTTGAAAATAACAACGAAAAAAAAAAAGAGGGAGAATATCTAAATCAAAAATCCGAGAAGTCTTGAGCCTGAAATCCAAGAGAAAAGCATTCAAACTCAAATCCTTCCACTTCACAAAGCTCAAAGAAGAATTCAAGGCGTTCAAGTTTGAAAAATCAAAGGATTCACAAAAAGGGGGAAGAAGCTATGTTTTGAAGATTTTCAACTTCTCATCTGCAACATTTGCAATGAATCAAAGCTGAGGCCTGATTCAACATCTCCAAAGAGAAGAGGAAAAGAAGAAAAGAAGAAAAGCTCAAATCCAATCCACTTCAAACAGGCTTTTCTAAACCTTGTTTATTTATTTAAATATTTGCTCATTTAAGGAGCTGTCTTGTATCTTAAACATTATTCTTACTTGTTTGTGCTAGTTCAATCAGGGGATTGAACTAGTGGAGGTTGTATACCTCTGGTCAAGCTAGTTTAGCTTGAGTTTAGGGTTTTATGCTGGTGAGCCCGAAAAACCGGCTGGGTTCGTTGTGATCCCGAGTAAAACAACAAGTTGTGAGTTGTGATCTTGGAAAACAACTCGACTGTAATCAAGAGGATTATAGTGTGGACCCAAGTGAATCTTGGGAGTTACTGTTATGTGTCGCCGCGGTTCTCCTTTATCATGTCATACCATACACACGTCTAGAGGACGTGTTCTGCTTGTTTATGCCACCTACACATCTAGAGGATGTGTTCTGGTTATATGATGTGGCATCACACATATAGAGTATGTGTTCTGGTGGATTTTGACATGGCGTGACCCTGGTATTTCGACCCTTTCAGTAGGGGGGATACTTGTTGGTACACTATGGTATTTCGACCCTTTCAGTAGGGGGGATACTTGTTGGTACACTATGGTATTTCGACCCTTTCAGTAGGGGGGATGCTTGTTGGTACACTATTGAGATATTGCAGGGCCGTGGGTCACATTTACAGTTACCATTGAGAGTATAAACGGTGGGTTTACTTACATTGCATATTTGAGTATTTGTGGAATGTTTAAGCATGCAAATTATTATGTGCTTATTGACTGTTATGCTATGATTTGACTGTATAACGTGGTTTACTTACTGAGTGTAAGCTCACAAAATTCTTACAATGTTTTTATCAGAGCCACGAGATTGAAGATGGATTGGTGGGGTGATGGATCTTCTATTAAATAAAACAAGACCATTATTTTGTTGTAGCCCCAATATTACATATGTGTAGGGCTTGATGCCCAGACTTTATTATTGTGGTGTATGAGGGTGTTAGCCCAAAACTTTTATTATTGTAATTGACTTGGTTTTTATTTATAATGGTGCTTTATGTTGAAAAATATGGTGACGCCTTGCGTGCCCGGCACGCGGCGGGTTGTCACCCTAGCCCGATATTGGGTCTGGGGCGTGACAGCTTTAGTGGTATCAGAGCCAGGTTTTGCATACAGTATCAACTTTCATAGTATCACCATTTGGAAAGGAAATGTGTAACTCATGGTCTAGAGGTTCAGGTGTCAATGATGCATTCTTGCCAAGGTAGGTGTCAGATATAAATGAATGCGTGGCACCCGGATCAATTAGAGTCTGAGCATAATCATTGCCTATCCTAATCATTCCTGGACGTAAATGAAATTTCATTTTAACAACAAGAATATAATGTCTAATTAATTATTAATGCATTGCACAGGATAAGAATGTAATGCTAGATGTGAAATATTGATATACCTGTCACCACAGAATTAGAAGCGGCAGCATCCTGCTGAGTGAGAGCGAAGACCCTTCCCTGAGTCCTCAGTGGCTGCTGCTGCTGCTGATTCGCTCCTTGACTGGAAGATGGCTGCTGGTTCTATCGAAGAGGACATGTGGCTATCTTATGGCCAGTCTTTCCACAGGAGAAACAGGCACCAGGCACTCCACGGCAAGGTCTCCCCGGGTGAAAATTCCTACAGCGATTACAGCGAGCCTCTCTATTTGGTTGTCCTCCTGGGGCCTGGGGTGCACCTCTCTTCTTGGCATGAGCTGGGGGTTGACTAGCATTATGCCCTTTCCTCTTCTTCTGCTGCTCCCAATCCCTCTGAACAGTATTCATATCTCTCTCAATTACTAAGGCCTTATTCACCACGACACTGTAAGTGGGAAGCTCGAATGCGTTGACCGCCTGCATCAGCCTGGGGCGAAGTCCCTCCGTGAAACGGGCGATCTTGGCCATTTCATTAGATACTATACTTGGAGCAAAACGGGCCAGCCTGGTGAATTCAGCTTCATATTGGGCCACCGAGAGATTCCTTTGCTCCAACTTAAGAAATTCTGTTTCCATCCTCCTCTGCATACTCCTGGGAAAGTACTTGTCGAAGAATGCCTCCTTAAACTGTTCCCAAGAAATAGTCTGACCACCCCGATGCTGCTCCTCTACTAACCACCAGTCATAAGCCTCCCCTTGGAGAAGATAAGTAGCAAATCTGATCCTCTCCATCTCCTGACTACCATGGGCCATGAAGGCCTTCTCCATATCTCGCACCCATCTCTCAGCATCAATAGGGTTGCTAGTACCAGAGAAAGGGGCAGGGGCAAACTTCTTGAAATCTGCAAAGCTGCGGCCGTTCCCCACCCAGGATTGAGATAAAGCAGACTGGATCCGCGGTGCTGAGTGAGTGGGTAAGGTTGGCTGCAACTGCGGAACAGGAAGGGTAGTCTGTGTCGGAGCAGAAGGAGGTGTAGACTGAGTGGTCAAAGCCTACTGGATCTGATGCTGCATTTCCCTCATAGACTGCGCCATACCCGAGAGAGCTTGAAGCATCTCAAACTGGAATTGCTGGTGCTCAGTTCCTACTGGGTTGGCAGGGGCCGAACCTCCAGTAGTTCCTTGACCCACCGGCTGATCAGTAGTTCCTTGACCCACCGGCGGCAGCCCCGGCCGCCGGCTATGTGCCCATCCCCTGTTCGGTGAAACAGGGGATCGGGTGGATTAAGGCTGAACCGGGCCGGCTGGGCCGGCCGGTTCAGGCCTTTTAGGCCGTGCTGTGAGTCAATTTTGGGCTGGTTTTTGGGCTTTGTAACGGGTCGGGATTAGAAAATAATTATATGGCTAGAATCTGGGTGAATTCTAGTTTCATGGGGTATTTTTACTTCCCCATTTGGGTATGTATAGTGGGAGATATTCAAGCCCAAAGTAGGGCCCATGAAATAGTTTGGGTAGAAATCTTAAGGGTCATTTTAACATTCGTATTCTAATAAATTAATTGTGTAATGATCCTGTAGGTGCTCAGACATCCGAATAACTGATTTATACCTGTTGGATTGTGTACTGAGGTAAGTAAGCCAGTTATCAGTATTTAATAATTGATTCATGAATGTTTAAATTGTGAATTGTGACATGAAGAACTGTTATTGGCTAAATTGTAAGTAGATGAATATTATGAATATATGGCTGTTTATGTGCTATGATTTCATATGTGGATGCTATGAGAGATGCAGTTATTATGACATTGATGTGATATATTACATGCAATTGTTCAGTAGGTATAATCCACTGTTTATGCAATATTGAGTTGTTATTGATATGATGAGTGCATGTGATGTGAGGTACTGTTATGTGTCGCCGCGGTTCTCCTTTATCATGTCATACCACACACACGTCTAGAGGACGTGTTCTGCTTGTTTATGCCACCTACACATCTAGAGGATGTGTTCTGGTTCTATGATGTGGCATCACACATATAGAGTATGTGTTCTGGTGGATTTTGACATGGCGTGACCCTGGTATTTCGACCCTTTCAGTAGGGGGGATACTTGTTGGTACACTATGGTATTTCGACCTTCAGTAGGGGGATACTTGTTGGTACACTATGGTATTTCGATCCTTTCAGTAGGGGGGATGCTTGTTGGTACACTATGGTATTTCGACCCTTTCAGTAGGGGGGATGCTTGTTGGTACACTATTGAGATATTGCAGGGCCGTGGGTCACATTTACAGTTACCATTGAGAGTATAAATAGTGGGTTTACTTACATTGCATGTTTGAGTATTTGTGGAATGTTTAAGTATGCAAATTATTATGTGCTTATTGACTGTTATGCTATGATTTGACTGTATAACGTGGTTTACTTACTGAGTGTAAGCTCACAAAATCCTTACAATATTTTTATCAGAGCCACGAGATTGAAGATGGATTGGTGGGGTGATGGATCTTCTATTAAATAAAATAAGACCATTATTTTGTTGTAGCCCCAATATTACATATGTGTAGGGCTTGATGCCCAGACTTTATTATTGTGGTGTGTAAGGGTGTTAGCCCAAAACTTTTATTATTGTAATTGACTTAGTTTTTATTTATAATGGTGCCTTATGTTGAAAAATATGGTGACGCCTTGCGTGCCCGGCACGCGGCGGGTTGTCACCCTAGCCCGATATTGGATCTGGAGCGTGACATTTTTGCTGCATGTTATATGAATTTGATTCATATATAACATATGAAATTCCCAACATATGGCCCTCCACTCCCTCCATCGGAACACTTTGGTCCGGCGAAGGAGAGGCCCGGAGCTGCCGGTGCCTGGGGCTTAGCCGTGGCAGAACCCTGCCACGGTGCTCATGCCGCCACCGGGCTCCTCCTACGCTCTCTCTCTCTCTCTCTCTCTCTCTCTCTCTGGTCAACCGAAGGGGGAAAAATGTTACGGCGAGGAGAGAGTGAACCCTACGCTGTCTGCCCAGAGGGCGATCTGTGAGCATGTGCTGCGCGCTGGTGTGCATGCTGGCATGCGCAAGCACGCGCGCACTTGCGTGCACCGCGAGACCTTGCACTTTGCTTTTTTTTTTTTTTTGGTGGGTATTACAACTTTAAACACTGAGTAGCGGTAATATTAGCATAAAAGAAATAAACTACTAGAAATGAAATAGAATACACATACATAGAAACGAACATAAAAAAAAATTCTTGTCATATTTTAACTATTTATAATTGCATAGTTATCTCTCAATGGACATGTGCTATCTTCATGGCGGCCCAAGCCTCGATGTGTGGTTCTCTATTTATTGTCATAAGGATCATAACTTGTAGTACGTAGTGATGAATTAACAATAAAATAAGTAACAAAGCATGATATTTGAGCACCAAATAATCATTCCCAAAAGGCTATATAGAGGATGATGTCAGGAGTATGCTTAAGGACATCTCCAGAGAAGCCCGACGAAGTCATTAGGTTGAGGTGAGGCTTTAGAAAAAGCCAATGACACCACTTGTCCAGTGGTTGTGCAATATTGAGAACTAGATTCACTGCAACAAAATTTGAGTGTAGCAGCTTTTTTTTTTTTTTTAATGCTAAAGAGAAGCGCAAGCTATAAACGCTTTTTAAAAGTGTTGATAAAAAAATATATTTTTTTTGATGCCGATGCTTTAAAAAGCATTGAAATATATTTTTTTAAATGCCAATAAAAAAGCGTCAACATCGTATTACTTTAAAAAGCATCGAAATATATTTTTTTAAATGCTGATGCTTTAAAAAGTGTCCAGCATCGTTTTTTTCTGCTGCACCACCCCTTTTTCTTGTCTTTCCCCTCCTCCTCCTCTTCCTCCTCCTCCTCCTCCTCCTCTACATGGGAATGAATCATGGCTGGGTAGCCTACTACAGATTGGAGAGAGAGAGAGCGGTATAAAGGAAAGGTAGAGGTAGCCAGTCCTCCATCGCTCTCCAATTAAAAATTTTGATTAAATAATGAAGTGAGAAAAGATGAGAAAGCATAAAACAATGGGAGAAAGAGAAGGAAAGAGTAAAAAAGAAGAGAAACAGTAGTTGCGGTGACTCAACTGCAAGTGGGAGAGAGAAGAGGAGGGTGGTGGCAAAATCCGGCAACTCTCAGAGAGAGAATAGAGAGGGGGGAGAAGCGCTGGAAGGAGCTCAGCCCTACTCCACATATCTGGCACGATGAGGAGAGAGAGACAGGGAGTGAGAGAAATGGGTGAGTGGAGCGAGTGAAAGAGAGATGTGTCGAAACTTGCTCGGAAGGGAGAAGCGTGCTGGTGGGGGCTTCTGAGCCCCAAAGCAAGGGCAGCCCTCTTCCACCAAAGATCCCCTGTCGATCTGCGCCCTCGATGGTCTCCGAAGCAAGAAAGAGGGCTACTCAGGGGAGGAGAAGAGGGCAGGGGAGTTTTCAATGGCAGGGGATAAGTCATTCATCCATTCCAGTCCCATGCGAGGGGTGCTAGCCGCCAACAAGAGGAGCTAAAGGCCAGTATCATGGAACGTAGGCTTTTTTGTTAGAGACATGATTTTGTGGCTGGGGAAGTTCAGATTGTCACCGATGACTCCAGCAGGATAGAGGTAAAATTTTTCCTCTTATTTTTGGGTTAATTGAGAATATTGTGGGATTTTGAGAGATCCATGGGTTGGTCGTTGTCGGAGTGCTCGCCAGAGGGAAGGAGAGTCGCTGCCACCCGCCGCCATGGTTGCTGATGATGAAAAAGTGCAAGGAAAAATACCTCGATGAAAAATAAAAATTTTGAAAAAAGAAATTTTAGCTCGAAGAGGGAGAGAGGGAAAGAAAGCCGCGCAAAAAGAATTTGAAAAAAAAATTCAACTTCCGAAAGCATCGGGAAATTTTTTTTCTCCAAACGCTTTCCAAAAGCATCGAAAAAATACTTTCCCACTCCCCATTTTTTGACGCTTCAAAAAGCATCGGCGCATATTCTTTCGATACTTTTTAGCGTCCAAAAATGCTAAAAAAAGTGTTCTCTCCCTTTAGATTTGTTGTGGTGATTTCATCTTGGTGGTTAGGGACCTAGGGTTTACCTTAGAGGAAGATGCTAAGGGACAATGTCTCAAGGAAATGCTTAGGAAATCAGTAGGTCAATGAAGGCCTTGGAAGAGGTCAGTGTCACCAATCATTGGATGGCTAGGCAATGATGAGTGCAATTGATTTCAAGTTGATAGTTGCTCAGCTAGTGACCTAGGGCTCTGATTTGGGAAAGCTAAAGGCATAGAAGAATCCTAGGTCAAGATTTTGAGCTTTAGCTTTTTTAATTTTTTCACTTAAGACCTTTTTGGTTCGCAAGAATGGGATTTTGAAATCAAAATCATTGATTTTGGTTTCAAGTGCTTATTTGAATGGAGTTAGAATTTGATTCTAATTTTATTTATAATCAAAATTATGTATTGTAAAGGAGTTAACCTAGACCCTCTTTTACCCACTCTCTCTCTTCTCTTCTCGCCGGATGCCGCCCTCCTCTCCCTCCCCATGATGCCTCCTGTCTCTTGTCACCACCCAACATGCCCCTTTATCTTTCTCTTCTCTTCTCATTAGAGGATGCCATCGCATAGACAATGGACAAGAGACAATGAATGATAGAGAATGGAAGACAACTAACAGTATCAACTATGCCCTCACCCTTTCTCAACTCTCTCTTCCCTCTCTACTCTATGTGCTCTCACCACTACTTGGAGGAGTGAGATCGGATCCCTCTTTGCTCTATGTACTTTCCCTTTTTCCCTGTCGATGTTTCTTTAGAAGCAGCAAGATCTGAGCAAGTTCTCAAATCGGCTAATTCCCCGATCAATGGATTATAGGGTTTTAGTTTTGATCCATTTTAGTTTTGATGTTTCAGTAGGGGAATTTTGTTAGTGTTTCCTTTTATGTGGCCCACGTAGATATGATTGATTTATCATTTATTTATTCTAAATGATTATGATATCTGATTTTATCAGATATTTAAATTTAAGTGATAATGATGGTTTAATAAAGCTAATTTCCTATTGGTTTATCTTTGGGAAGTTGTTATCTGATATCCTCTCTTTGATGGAAAGAGAAACTTATCGTATTATCAGATTGGTCCTTTCTCTCCTATATATAAGTCTGTTTGACCATCAAAGCAAATACAGAAGATAATTAGGAAAGAGAAAAAAACTCAATCTGTCGTTAACAGTCTCTCGTTTCTTGTCAACAAATATCAATGGATCAATGTACGCATTCTTGGTTTATGTTTTATGTAAAAATCATTTATTCTAAGATCTTGGCCATTATGTTTATTAAAGAAAAATCCTTTAATGGATCTTACATGTGGTATCAGAGCATTGATTAAATAATTTATGATTTTTCATTATGAATGATTATATATATATATATTTCCGTTATTATGAATAAGGTGATTAGAATAAGATAGTGGTAAGGTGTTCGAATCATTGTTTTTCCCCTATTTCCTCCTTTTGATCTTTTTGCTCTTCTGAATTAAAGAATAAATAAAGAATAAAGAAAGTTTCCACATGGAAGGGCACACGGAAGCATAAATCATGTAAAGTTTTTTTTTTTCATTTTTATTTGCTTCCCATGAAAAGCCCACGCGTGATCCTTAGGAATCTAGTGTGGTGGTTAAGTTTTTTTTTTTTTGTTTTATTTGCTTCCCATAAAAAGCCCATGCGTGATCCTTGGGAATCTGGTGTGGTGGTTAAGGTTCAGGTTTTAAACCTAAGGTCACATGTTCAAGCCTCCTTAATGAAATCCTTTTTGCGCCATTGAGCTTTCTCTCTTCCTTAATAAACAAGGGGTTACCATTTTACCAATCTAATCCTTAACAATAAAAGATGAAAGCTGAGGATATTTCTTGCAAGAAGATCCTTTTGAAATTTATGTTTTGACTTTTAATATTTATGATATTAATATTTTAAATATATATAAATATATATATATATTACAGTAAAATTATGTGGGTACACTTAAGTCTTTAGTATTCATGCAAGATAATATCATTAATTAAATTTGATGTCTATATTATGTAATTTGTTAGTCACCAAAGTGGCCAAATTTGAAAGTTTATAGATATCAAATTTAATTAAATAATTTAATTACTCATAATTATGTGATGCTTATAAATGAATGACATAATTGTTTAATTGTTATGAGTATATTGAAGTTCATTGATTATAAATATTTAAGGGTCGTCGAAAGGTTGACTAGTCTTTTTATAATCTATGGACATGATGTGGTTAATTAATATGCTTGGTTAGGTATGTTTAGCATATCTAAAGATAGCAAACATATCTAATTTGAGTATATATAATTGCTAAGTATGTAAAATTAAAATTAAGCATCAATTATGTATATTGTTGTATATTGTTGTATCACCCAAAGGAGAACTTCAATATGCACTTATTGTTTACTTGATGGAATATGAAATATATTACTCAAAGCATTAATATGTGAGCATGTTTTCTATATTTGCAGCAACTATTCCTGTTTCTCTTCATTTGCAATCTATGTCTGTTCAAACTTTTAATGGGCTTAATTTCTCTGAATGGCGCGAACAAGTTCAGTTTCATCTTGGTATTCTGGATCTTGATTTGGCACTCATAAATGATGACTCTAGTAGTGCTGAACAGATGTCTTTTCATAAGTCTTGGAAAAGATCAAACAGACTTAGCCTGATGTTCATGTGAATGACTGTAGCAAACAATATCAAGTCCATAATTCCTGCTATTGAAAGTGCTAAGGAATTTATGAAGTTTGTGGAAGCGCGTTCCCAATCTGACTCTGCTGATAAGTCACTTGCTGGGACATTGATGAGTACTTTAACCAACATTAAGTTTGATGGTTCTCGTACTATGCATGAGCATGTTGTTGAAATGACAAACATAGCAGCAAGACTAAAGACTATGGGATTGGAAGTGAATGAGAATTTTTTAGTGCAATTCATTATCAATTCCTTGCCCCCTTAGTATGGTCCATTTCACATGAGCTATAACACTATGAAGGATAAGTGGAATGTAAATGAACTACAAAGTATGCTCATTCAAGAGGAAGCAAGAATTAAGAAACATAGAAATCATTCTATTAATCTTATGGGTCAGCAAGGAGCTGGAAAGAAATCAAAGAAATATAATAAAGGAAAGAGCAAGCAACGACCACTAAAGATAAATGGGTCATCTGCTCAAATCCACAAGAAGGAACAAAAGGATGATAAGTGCCACTTTTGCAAAAAGCATGGACACCATCAGAAAGATTGCTTGAAACATAAGGCGTGGTTCGAAAAGAAAGGTAAGCCTACGGCTTTTGAATGTTTCGAATCAAACCTTATAGAAGTTTCTTATAATACTTGATGGATTGATACTGGTTGTACCACTCATGTTTCTAATATGATGCAGGGATTCCTTACGATCCAAACCATAAACCCAAATGAAAACTTTGTCTCAATGGGAAACAGAGTCAAAGTTCTAGTTGAAGCTGTTGGAACCTATCGTTTGATTCTAGACACTGGACATCATTTAGATCTTTTTCAAACACTTTATGTCCCTTCTATTTCTTGTAATTTAGTTTATGTATCCAAACTTGACTCAGTTGGATATTCTTTTAAATTTGAAAATGGATGTTTCAGTTTGTTTAAACACAATCATCTTATTGGTTTTGGTATTCTTTCTGATGGTTTGTACAAATTTAAGCTTGATAGTCTTTTTGCTGAGACATTGTTAACCTTGCATCATAATGCTGGTACTAAACGTGGTTTAGTAAATAAACAATCAGCTTACTTGTGGCATAAATGTTTGGGTCATATATCCAAAGAAAGAATTGAGAGATTAGTAAAGAATGCAATCCTTCCCGATTTAGATTTTACTGATCTTGGGATTTGTGTGGATTGTATTAAAGGAAAACACATAAAACAAACAATCAAGAAAAGTGCCACAAGAAGTAAACAGCTCCTTAAAATTATACACACCAATATATGTGGGCCTTTTGATGTTCCATCTTTTGGTGAAAAAAAGTATTTTATCACCTTTATTAATGATTTTTCACGTTATGGCTATATCTATTTATTGCATGAAAAATCTCAATCAGTAAATGCTCTAAAAGTGTTTATCAATGAGGTTGAAAGACAACTAGACAGAAAAGTAAAAATTGTTAGGTCTGATAAAGGTGGTGAATATTATGGAAAATATGATGAATCTGGACAATGCCCTGGTCCATTTGCCAAATTCCTTGAAAAGCATGGCATATGTGCTCAATACACAATGCCTGGAACACCAGAACAAAATGGTGTTGCAGAAAGGCGTAATCGAACTATAATGGACATGGTTAGGAGTATGTTAAGCAATCCATCATTACCCTCATTATTGTGGATGCATACTTTAAAGACCGCTATGTATTTGCTAAATAGGGTTCCTAGTAAGACAGTTCCAAAGACTCCTTTTGAACTATGGACAGGAAGGAAACCCATTTTGAGGCATTTACATGTTTGGGGTTGCCCGGCGGAAGTAAGAATTTACAATCCACATGAAA
The DNA here is from genome assembly GCA_900491605.1 of Calamus simplicifolius. Classification (NCBI taxonomy): domain Eukaryota; kingdom Viridiplantae; phylum Streptophyta; class Magnoliopsida; order Arecales; family Arecaceae; genus Calamus; species Calamus simplicifolius. The sequence continues at coordinate 1,928,044 of UESW01003900.1, read as the reverse complement.
AGAAGTTGGACTCAAGAACAACCAGTAGTTTCTTCATTGGTTATCCAGAAAGATCAAAAGGGTATAAATTTTATTGTCCTAACCATAGTACAAGAATTGTTGAATCTGGAAATGCAAGGTTTATTGAGAATAATGAAATTAGTGGGAGTTTGAAACCACATAAAGTGGAAATTCAAGAAGTTAAGGTGCAAGTTTCTTCACCTATAACTTCTTTTCAAGTTGTTGTTCCTACAGTTGTTGAACCTTTTAATAACTTTCAAGAACAACAAATTAATGATCAAACACCACAGAATGATGATATTACTAATGAACTTGCAATAAATGAACCCAATGAAGTAGCATTAATAAGAAGGTCTCAACGACAAAGAAGAACCGCTATTTCTGATGATTATGTAGTTTATCTACAAGAATCAGATTTTGATTTGGGTATTAATGATGATCCAGTTTCTTTTTCACAAGCCATGCAAAGTGCTAATTCATCTAAATGGTTAGATGCCATGCAAGATGAGTTAAAATCAATGGATTACAATGCAGTCTGGGATCTTGTTGAATTGCCTGAAGGTTGTAAAAGAGTTGGGTGTAAATGGGTCTTTAAGACCAAATGTGACTCAAATGGCAATATTGAACGTTGTAAAGCCAGACTTGTTGCCAAAGGTTTTACTCAAAAGTGTGGCATTAACTACACAGAGACCTTTTCTCCCGTCTCTAAGAAAGACTCATTTAGAATTATTATGGCACTAGTAGCTCATTATGATTTAGAGTTGCATCAAATGGATGTGAAAACCGCCTTTCTAAATGGGAGTTTGAATGAAGAGGTTTATATGGATCAACCTGAAGGCTTTTTATTTGAAGGAAAGGAACACATGGTGTGTAAACTGAAGAAGTCAATATACGGACTTAAGCAAGCTTCCCGACAATGGTATCTTAAGTTCAATGATACCATTACATCCTTTGGATTTAAAGAAAACACCATTGATCGGTGTATATATCTGAAGGTCAGTGGGAGCAAAATCATATTTTTGATTCTGTATGTTGATGATATCTTGCTAGCTACTAATGACCTTGGCCTATTGTATGAGACCAAGAATTTTCTCTCTAAGAACTTTGAAATGAAAGATATGGGGAGGCATCCTATGTGATTGGAATCAAAATATTTCGTGATAGATCACAAGGAATGTTAGGTTTATCTCAGAAGGCATATATTAATAAAGTTCTTGAGAAATTCAACATGAACAAATGCTCTGCAAGTGTTGTCCCAATTCAGAAGGGAGATAAATTCAGCCTTATGCAATGTCCAAAGAATGAATTGGAACGCAAACAAATGGAAGAAATACCTTATGCATCAATTGTTGGTAGCTTGATGTATGCTCAAACATGTACCAGGCCAGACATCAGTTTTGCTATTGGGATGCTAGGCAGATATCAAAGTAATCCAGGAATAGATCATTGGAGAGCTGCAAAGAAGGTACTAAGGTATTTGCAAGGAACAAAGGATCACATGCTTACTTACAGAAGATCTAATGATCTTGAGGTCAAGGGATATTCAGACTTAGATTTTGGTGGATGTGTTGATACTAGAAAGTCCACATTTGGCTATTTGTTCCTTTTAGGTGAAGGAGCGATCTCATGGAAAAGTGTGAAGCAGTCTGTCATTGCTGCATCTACTATGGAAGCTGAGTTTGTGGCATGCTTTGAGGCCACAATTTATGGTTTATGGCTGCGAAATTTTATTTCAGGACTTGGGGTTGTCGACAGTATTGCCAAGCCGCTGAAAATTTATTGTGATAACTCCGCAGCAGTCTTCTTTTTTAAAACGATAAGTATTCAAAGGGTGCTAAACATATGGAATTGAAATATTTTGTCGTTAAAGAAGAAGTTCAGAAACAAAGAGTGTCAATTGAATATATTAGCACCAATCTTATGATTGCAAATCCGCTGACTAAAGGGTTGCCGCCAAAGACATTTCATGAACATGTTGAAAGAATGGGCATTATTGAAAACCATTAGTGATGTTATGTTTAAAGCTTTAAGTTCCTTATGTATTTGACACTCTGAGCTCAATTAATTATTGTTTCTGAATCACTTATGGATCTTGTTTACTTATGCTGGTATATATACATAAATGAATTATGAGAATGTTAACAGGATTTGTCTTTGATAAAGACATTATTGTTAGACCTTATTGCAATTCCCATTATAGGTCATATTAAGTATAGAACTAGTAATGTGATACATGGAAGGGAGTATGTCAAAATAATAGCATACAACCGCCATGATCCTTATTAGTTTTTACTTAATGATGATTTCATGTTTGACCAATATTATGAAGGATTTTAGCTTCTGTATGCGCATTATGATTGATTATTAAACCAGTATGTTTAATATCTCACATGGGCCAAGTGGGAGATGTTAGCGTTTCCTTTTATATGGCCCACGTGGATATATGATTGATTTATCATTTATTTATTCTAAATGATAATTATGATATCTGATTTTATCAGATATTTAAATTTAAGTGATAATGATGGTTTAATAAAGCTAATTTTCTATTGGTTTATCTTTGGGAAGTTGTTATCTGATATCCTCTCTTTGATGGAAAGAGAAACTTATCGTATTATCAGATTGGTCCTCTCTCTCTCCTATATATAGTCTGTTTGACCATCAAAGCAGATACAGAAGAGAATTAGGAAAGAGGGAGAAACTCAATCTGTCGTTAACAATCTCTCATTTCTAATCAACAAATATCAATGGATCAAGGTACGCATTCTTGGTTTATGTTTTCATGTAAAAATCATTTATTCTAAGATCTTGGCCATTATATTTATTAAAGAAAAATCTTTTAATGGATCTTACAAATTTACTCCATTTTGATTTTGTTGTGCGGAGGGGGTTTGCTCTGCACATTGTCTCATTAAATAAAAAATTTGTTTATTTTTTTGATTGAGCATGTAACTATTTTTTTCCTAATTCTAAGAACTTGGTTCCAAAAAGAATTGAATATCTAGCCTCAAACTGAGTATGATTAATGGTTATTGTTGTCACCAAATCACTTTCCTTGGACGTCAGGTAAGGTCGCATGCCCGAATGCTGGGGAGAACAGGTCTTGAAGTCTTCCAACACCTCCTCCCTGGGCAGCGATCCTGCAAAAAAGTCCCCGAGGACCAATTGTTTCGGTGGGGACCCTCCAACACTCAAATGAGTAATTTGGGAAACAGTAATGAGTAGTGGATTAAAAGACTTAGTCAAAAACTTGGAGTTCAGCCAAAAACTTGGAGTTCAGCTCTCTTTCCCATCATGAGCGAAGGTTCTTATACCTATTCAAGGCTCTCTCCTACCTCCTTTTGGAAGGTTGTTGACTCCGAGACGTCATCGTCTAACGGAGGGTAGGTGAAAAGGCCGATAGGGACAGATCGCAACTGCCCTTGAGCTTGTCAGGGATAGCCTACCATCTCTTTGTCTGGCGCGGTACCGTAGGCAGTAGGTAGGTCTGATCCTGTCGGGCATGTATCATAACTAGCAATGGCTACGGAGGTCACGTGGGGTCGCAGATGGTAGGTAGGCCACGTGGGGGCCGTGAGTACTGGGTTGAAGCCGACTATGGAGTTGGTGCTAGAGGCTGACTCTGGCATCGGTGTCGGAGGGCGACTCTGGCATCGGTGCTGGAGGCCGACTCTAAAGGAGTCAGTGCTGGAGGTCAACTCTGGAGTCGGTCTGAGTCAGCCTTAGTGCCATCCAAATTAGATATGAACTCTGGGGGTCCTTGCTGAATGGCTCTGCCTATCTATTTCTCATCTTCATCAGTTATTTTGTTTGTTAGCTCTAACGTGGCTTGATCAGCCACATCAGATGCCCCTCCGCCCTTGAGTTGGCATGGCTACATTTCTCGTCCAGTGAAAGGGGCGTAAAATCGTTCAGTGACCTATTCCCATGCACCATTAATTGCGGAGAGGGGCACGTGTCCTTGAGGAGCGATGACTCTTTAATGCTGGAGATATGGGGCACCGCAACACCATCATCCTGTCATTCCTCATCGACTGATTCGGGGGGATCCTCCTCGAAACCGAGAAAACCTTTGGAATCCACGAAAAGGTGATCACCATTATTGAGCTGGTATTATCAATGTCCCGTCATTGGCCACAGATCACGCTTCCCGCACATCGGGTGATTACCGAGGTGCCCCCTCCAGTGGCAGGTGTCTATGTGGTAGGTCGAATCAGGCGGGATGATTTGAAAAGTGGACATAAAAGGAGGTTTCATCCCGAACATGCCTTTCATGCCTCCAAAATTTCCTTCTTCCTTCAAGCCTGAACTTCCTCCGAGACTTTCTCCTCCAAAACTCTATGTTTGCTATCCTCCTCCTTCATCCAGGTTAATCCTCCCAACCTTTCTTTGCCTTTTTTTTTCATGGCTTCCTTGTCCTCACCCCCCTCTTGGTTCTCTTCTTCCCCTTCCGAGGATCAGGTTCCTCTAGCACGGCTACGAGCTACCAATGGGATCCCGGTCAGGGGTTGTTCGGTAGTCGCAGCTCCACCGTCACCACTCCCTGCCTAGCCACCTAGGGTAGGAAGGGGATCCCCAAAGGGGATCGCTTCCACTATCACCTCTGTAGATCTAGAATCCCTTAGGGTAGCCTATAGGATACCCGAGGATGTCCAGTTATCTGCCCCTGGACCCGACGATAGGGCAACTTCCACTTCTTCTGGGGGAGTTGCCTTATACGAGGAGTTTCTCAAGGCAGGTCTCCGGCTTCCTCTCCACCCCTTCATAGTTAGCCTTTTTCATAGGTATGCCCTAGCGCCTACACAGTTGGTTCCGATATCCTTTCGAACCATCTGTGTTTATGGTGCTACGTGGCTTCTAGGGCATAGAGGGCCGAGTGTCCTTATTCCGTAGCCTCTACACCCTCCGCCATCAGTCAGGCATTGGTTGGTGGCTATTCACACCCAAACCTGGCCGAACCATCAAGCTGAGCCTCCCCTTGTCCATCAAAGGGTGGAAAGCCCGGTTCTTCTTTGCACACCTTGAGGGAGTGAGGCAGGATTGGGGGGATTCGAACTTAGAGCCAAACAAGAATTCGATGGTGGTTCCGAACGACCAGGAGGTACTGAGCAGTTGCTGTCCTTTGCAGTGCCCCCTGCCGAGAACTCCTGTCAAAGGAGAACCTCTGGCTCGCGGCATTATCCTAAGTGATGGTGAGCGGCCATAGATTTTCCTTCTCCCTCTCTCCCTTTTTTTTTTTGCTGATCAACCTTTGGCATGTGCAAATATGAGGATACCGATCGACGTCGTGAGGAGGGCAGTGGCCAAGAGGAAGAGAACCGTCGGTGACCCAAGGGGTGGGGGAAGAGGCCTCGTTCTTGGTCCCTAATCCCTCCTTCCTATGAGCCCCAAGCGAGCCAGGAGCCCGCCCCACCGATCGACCTCACCACCAATTCACCTCCGGAGGGGCTGAGGGTCAATGTGGTCCCTTCGCCTACAGAGCTAGTCATCTCAGGTGCGGAGCCAGTTCACTTGGTAATTGGGCCAACCATGGATGGAGGTCCGCCAGTAGGAGAGCAGGCGGGTGAAGAGGGTCCAACGGTAGCAGAGCCATCGACAGAGGAGGCCTCTACTGGAGGAGGCCGCAGAGAAGTACCATCAGCCTCTGGCGCGATGCCCGTAACCTCGGCATCAGCCAAGCCTGCGAAGGGAGGTGGGATCAGGGCGATCCCATCCCAGCCATCCCTCATGAATCATGGCTGCATGGCGGAGTGGCTGTTGACCCAAGTCTGCCTACCGAAGTTCCAGGAGGAGTTTCGTTGCTAGGGAGCCTTCGCTTTCTTTCGGAACGCCTTCATGGCTCTGCTATGGGTAAGTATCTTTCCCTCTTCATAAAATTTTCTTATTTCATTGCATGCTGACAGAGGTTTCCTTTATGCAGTCGGTGAACTCCATGTTTGTCATGAGGGACGTTGCCCTTCGAGGCGATGCGGTCCTTCGCCGTGCTCAACAAGAGGCCACCGATGCTCGGGCATGGGCCGAGAGGGCTAAGAGTGCATTGAAGATGGCCCAGGCTGAGCGGGCAGAGGAGCTCGAGGAAGCCAAGCACTAGGCGGTGGTCGAGCTCAAGCACGCAGGCTGAGCGGGCAGAGGAGCTCGAGGAAGCCAAGCGCCAGGCGGTGGTCGAGCTCAAGCATGCCCACACCGCCAAAGCGAAATAGAGGGAGATAGTGGTGGAGCTGAGTGCATGTCAGCTTTAGCTTCACACCGTCACCCTACTGGTGAGGGCGGCCAAGGAGCGGGTGGAGAATGTCAAAGAGGTCGCCTGCATGGCTGATGCCAAGGCCATCGATGCCACGATAGACATGCGTGAGGCCTTCCAGAGGGTGTTCAAGATGGAGGCGGCAGCACGAGCCACCAAGGAGAAGGCCACAACGGCTGAGAGGGCAGCGGCAAAGGCAGTAGAGCGCTACTGGGGCTCTGCTGCCTTCGCAGATGAGCTGGCGGAGACCTCAATTGAAGTATACCTTGAAGGCTTCCGAGAGTGCAAGAAGAAGGCAGCGAGGGTCTTCGGCATTGCGGGCATTGCGGGCCTCAATTACCTTGAGCCCGACAATGACAAGGAGTCAGAGGGATCGCCCGTGGTGTAGAGATCGGCCGATGATGGGTCAGCACCGACCGAGGCATGAATACCTTTTCTCCTTGTATTCTTCTTTTTTTCTATTTCTTACCTTTGTACCGAAGTCCGACTCAAGTTGGCATTTTTGTAAACTTTTTGATAAGTAATGAAAATGAACATTCTTTTAAATCTTTGAGTCTTTTAGTACTTAGCTTTTATAGCACGTTCCTTATCTTGCACTCGTAAGAATCCGTGATAGGGTCACATTGCTCCCGACAAGGCCAATATTGAAGTGGCTTCCAAAGCAAGTGCTGGACGCCGACTCTAGAGTCGAGCTTAGTGCCAACGCTGGAGTCGGTCTTAGACTTTGTAGTAGGCCCTTATGCCAACCTGGAGTTAGGCTTAGTGCTGACCTGGAGTCAGTCTTAGGTGCCGACCTGGAGTCGGGCTTAGACTTTTGTGCATAACCATCTCGTTCCTTGATCATTTTTATGAATGGTCATAGGCGTTGAAGACCTATAGTGCCTTCGGATTTCCGAAGACAAAGAGCCAGTTGAAGAAAATGGCCATTTGGACGACAAGTGGTGCCACTCTTGCTAGTGGGCTTGAGCCCGAGGTTGTTCTTGAGGATACTCTTGTTGGTGAGTTTTGTGTTGACCTGAAGTTGGGCTTTGGTGCCGACCTAGTGTCGAGCTTAGATGCCAACCTGAAGTCGGGCTTTGGTGCTGACTTGGAGTCAAGCTTATATGCCGACCTGTCATTGGGCTTTGGTGTCGACCTGGAGTCGAGCTTAGGTGCTAACCTAGCATTGGGCTTTGGTGCCGACCTGAAGTTGGGCTTTGGTGTCGACCTGGCATCGGACTTTGATGCCGACCTGGCATCGGGCTTTGTGACGACCTAAAGTCGGGCTTAAGTGCCGATGCTGGAGTCGGTCTTTGTATCGACCTGGTGTCAGGCTTTGGTATCAACTTGGTGTTAGGCTTTGATGCTAATCTAGCATCGGGCTTCGTGCCGACCAGAAGTCTAGCTTAGGTGCCAATGTTGGAGTCGGTCTTTGTGCTAAACTGGTGTTGGGCTTTGGAGCCGATGCTGGAGTCAGTCTTAGTGTTGAGAGAATGAGATACTTAAACTTATCTTTATTAGCCAAAAAGATGAGATACACAAATTTCTTTTTATTAGCCGAAAGGATGAGATACTCAAACCTATAGTCGGCTGGTTGTGTATATCACTGGTAATACCGATAGAGGTTGTCCGAATTCCAAGTACGAGGGAATGGCTTTCCATCGAGTCCTTCGATCTAGTATGCTCTGCGATGGAGGGATTCGATGACTCGGTAGGACCCTTTCCAGTTTGGTGATAGTTTTTTCCTCCTCCATGGGATTTGAGACCTTGGCTCATCTAAGGACCAGGTCTCTAGGGAGGAATGCCTTGGGGTGAACTCGGGTGTTGTAGTACCTCGCAGTTCTTTGGCGGTAGACGACCATATTGAGTTGCACCCGATCGCGTGCCTCTTCGACGAGGTCGAGGTTGGCTCATAGCTGATTCGGATTGTCCTTCTTGTTATATGACTCCATCCGAGGGCTAGGGATGCTGATTTCTATGGGGATAACAGCTTCTGATCCGAACACGAGACTGAAGGGAGTCTCTCTAGTGGGAGTCCGTGACATCATGTGGTACGCCCATAGCACATTTGGGAGCTCCTCCATCCATCTTCCTTTAAAGTCATTCAGATGCATTCTGAGCCCCTAAAGGATGGTCCGGTTTGTAACTTCGGTCGCTCCATTCATTTGCGGATGACCGACGGAAGTAAACCATTGGCAAATGCTCAGCTCAGCACAGAATTCTCTAAAGGGGGCGTTATTGAATTGCCGGCTGTTGTCGATGATGAAAGTGTGGGATAGCCCGAATCGACAGATGATAGATTTTCAAAAGAAAAACCTCACCTTGCCTTCGGTGATCTTTGCGAGTGCGTCAATCTCCACCCACTTAGTGAAGTGGTCGATGGCGATGAGTAGGAACTTTCATTGATCGGAGGCCAGGTGGAATGGTCCTAAGATGTTCATCCCCCACTGGACGAAAGGCCATGGAGCCGATAGAGGGCTTAGCTGGAAAGTCAGCTATCGCTGGATATTGGCATGCTGTTGATAGCTATCGCACTTCTAAACCAACTCGGCAGCATCCTCTCGCATGGTAAGCTAATAGTACCCCTGGCGCAGGGCCTTGTATGCTAGCGCTCTACCCCCTAGGTGGTTCCCGCAGATGCCCTTATGGATCTCACAGATGATGTAATCGGCATCTGCAGGGCCAACACACTTTAGAAGGGGGTAAGAGAAAGACCTCTGATACAGTTGTCCATCGAGCACTAGGAACTTGGAAGCTCGCCATCTGAGTAGCTTGGCCTCCAAAGGATCAGCTGGAAGAGTGTCATCAGTGAGGTATCGGATATATGCATCCATTCAGGTAGACTCTTGATTGACCAGCAAAGCTTCCTCCACTGCATCGATGCTCGAGGCCTCCAGATGCTCCATATAAGTTCTCCCCAAGGCCCCATCGATTGAAGTGGCTAGGCGAGACAAGGCATCGACTCTGGCGTTCTTGCCTCTGGGGATGTAGCTGACACTAAAGTAAGTAAAGAATGAGGCTTATGATTGGACCTTACTCAGATAGCGGGACATAATGGGGTCTCGGGCCTCATCCCAATGATTTGTCTCGAGACGGTTGGGAGTCGATGAAGGCTCTGAGGTGCTTTACTTTGAGCTCCCTTGCAAGCTTTATTCCTGCCAGCAAAGTCCCATACTCAGCTTGGTTATTGGTGGCTGGGAAGAGGAACCAAAGGGCATACTCCACCGCTATCCCCTTTGGACTCGCGAGGATGAGGCCCACTTCGCTTTTTTGGGAATTCGATGTGCCGTCTATGTGGAGGATCCAATCTTTCCTCACCTCCTCAGACGTAGCGTCGGAGGGCACCAAGTGGGGCTCCTTCGGCTGTTCTGTGGTCCAAGTGCACTCAACCAGGAAGTCCGCCAAGACCTAGGACTTCATGGCCGATCTTGATCAAAATGATAGGTCAAACTCCCCCAGCTTGATGGCCCACTTTGCCAGCTAATCAGAGGTGTCAGGATGGGACAAGATCTTCTTAAGCGGTCGGTCCATGAGCACCATAATTGGGTGGGCTTGGAAGTAAGGCCTGAGACGTTGAGTGGAGACGATCGGTGCAAAAATAATTTTTTTGGTTTTAGAATACCTTGGCTTCGCATCGTGAAGCACTTTGCTTGTGTAGTATAGACTGGCCTCTGGATCCCGTCAGCATCGACGCGAACAAGCACAGAGCTTACCACCTCGGGGGATGCAGCAAAGTAGAGGAATAGTTCTTCTCCTTCCCTCGACTTGGACAGCAATGGCGTAGTCGACAGGAATTCTTTCAATCCTTCGAAGGCTCTCTGAAATTCCTTCATCTACTCAAAGCCGTTGACCTTGCGCAAGGCTTTGAAGAAGGGCAGGCATCTCTCGGCCGACTTCGACAGGAAGCGATTCAGGGCTGCCACTCTCTCGGTGAGCTGCTGCACTTCCTTCTTACTAGCCGGTGGCCTCATATCGATGATGGTGTTGATCTTCTTTGGATTAGCTTCGATCCCTTGCTGGGTCACCAAGAATCCCAAGAACTTATCAGCCATGACCCTAAAGGCACATTTATGGGGGTTCAGCCTCATTTGGTACTGGCAAAAGTTGTCCAAGGTCTTTGCCAGGTCAGCAATATAGTTGTCGATGTGGATTCTTTTGGCCAGCATGTTGTCCATGTACACTTTCATGTTGCGCCCTACTTGATCCTCGAAGACTTTGTTCATCAGCCTTTGGTATGTAGCCCCTGCATTCTTCAATCCAAAGGGCATTACCTTATAGCAGTAGACACCCTTCTCGATCATGAAGAAAGTGACCTCCTCATATGTTGGATCCATCTTTATCTGATTATACCTCAAGAAGGCATTCATGAAACTGAGAGTCTCATAGTCAGACGTGGCGTCTACCAATTAGTCAATTCTAGGTAGTGGGAAGCTGTCTTTGAGGCACGCTTTATTGAGGTTGATAAAGTCGACGCACATCTTTCAGATCCCATTGGCCTTACGAACCATTACCACATTAGCCAGCCAGTCCGGATAATGTGCCTCCCGGATGTGGCTGACGATAAATAGCTTGCAGACCTCCTCGTCGATGGCCCTCTGCCGCTCAGGGGCGAAGCTCCTCTTCCTCTATCGGACCGGCCGACACTTTGGATCGATATTGAGCTTGTGAATGATCACCTTTGACAGTATACTTGGCATGTCTGATGCTGACCAGGCGAAGACATCCGAGTTGGCCCATAGGAAGGCGAGGAGTTGGCCTCTTGCCTCCATGGGGAGAAGCGCTCCAATTCGGACCGTCTTCGTCAGGTCCTCCCCTAGCAGGAAGGCCAGCAAGTGCTTCGCCGGTTCTCCCCTCCTTTCTGAGTCTCTGGGATCGAGTAGCTCTGGCACTGGTGAAGCGACTGCCTCCTGGGGACTGGGAGCCGTATGGTAGCAGAGTGGCACCGGGCTCTGCTCCCCACGCATCTCTCTAACTCCTTTATTGGTAGGCAATCTTACAAATAGTCTATTGGTGAAGATGATGGCATCCAAGAGATTCAGGCCGGGTCTTCCGAGGATGGCATTGTAGGCCAGGGGATCCGAACGACTAAAATCTTAATGAAGATCATGCTCTGGCATGGCGGTGTCCCAGCCATGACTGGGAGAGTGATTTCTCCCTCCACCTTCACAGAATCTCCGGTAAAGCCCACCAAGGGTGTAGCTATAGGCCGAAGAGAGTCGGGCAAGTTCATTCGAACAAAGGCATCGTAAGTAAGAATGTCGGCTGAACTTTCACAATCAACAAGTATTCTTTTTACAGGGTATTACAGTATTTACCTCTGTCATCATTAAGATTGTCTAACCCCTCTAAGTCCCCTTTAGAGAAGGGGATTACAGTATCTACCTCATCCCTCCATAGCCTCTTGAAAGTGCTGCCTACCTTCCAGGAAATCATGGCCACCATCTTCTCGGTTGGGGCATTGTTGACACTGACCTGGGTGGCTGAAGGTACCGACGGGCCTGGTATAGCCGGGTTCCCCCTCTAGATAAACTTTCTAAGATAGCCTTGCTGTACGAACCCCTTGATTGCCTTTTTTAACTGATGGCAGTCCTTCATATCATGGCCGTGATCTCGATTGAAGCGGCAGTAGAGACTCTTATCGCAGGGAGCTTCTGGCTTCATGGGAACGTGATGCTGGAGGTATGGCTCGCCTTTGATCTCCATTAGGATGTGGGATATCATGGCAAGCAGAGGGGTGAAGTGCTCCTCTTGGGGGCGAGAGTCCGAGGCTGGTTGTTCGATCGACGGGAAGGCTCGGGCCTCCTCACTAGGCTCTGGACGGGCTTGCTTCTTGTTGGGTCCTCCATCAGCCTTCCTCTGGAAAGAGTCTGCTTCATCGGCATGGATGTACTTCTATGCACGGCTCAGCAACTTGGCGTAGGAACTGAGAGGCTTCTTTTCGAGGAAGTAGGTGAAGCAAGAAGGGTGGAGCCCTCGCTTCAAGGACAGAGTGCCCACGGAATCATCAAAGTTGTAGACTTCGACTGCGGCCTTCTTGAACCGGGCCACGAAGTCCCTCAGCGACTCACTGCCTTTCTGTCGGATGGTGAACAAGCTATCGGCCATCCGAGGGATCTTTCGGCACACATCGAAGTGCGCTAGGAAGGCCCTCTCCAGCTGCTGGAAGAAGTTGATACTGTACGGCGGTAAACGAGAGTACCAAGCATGCATAGCCTTTCAAAGGGTGGCCGGAAAGGCGATGCAAAGGAGGGTATCTGTTGCCCCCTGGACTTGCATATGTACCTTGTAGCTTTTCAAGTGATCTAGCGGATCGGTGGTGCCATCATATGGATCCAACTGGGGGAGGCAAAATCGGGATGGGACCAGCTCCTCCATGATGCGATGAGTCAGAGGGGGATGGCTGTCATAACACACCTCCGATTGGTTTGTCAACCTCCGATTGAGTTCTTCCAGCCATCGGTAGCATTCCTCCAGGCACTTCTCCGCCCTGTAGTGAATGCACTCACCGATGGACTCCTCCCCCGATGACCCAGAGAGTGGGTAAGGGGAGGGGTGGCATCGATGGTTGACCCTCTCTTGGGCTCCTTCCCATGCCGTCGCCTGCTCTTGAGGGCCTCCCGGTGGTGGTGCTCGGGTGAGGCGCAGCGGCGGTGAGTTTCCCTTTGAGGGAATCTCCTGCGAATGGATTGTTGACTAAGTTGAGCAGCCCCTGCGCCCGGTGAGGTTGGCCTTGGGTGCTGCTTTGTAACTCATGAACCACCGTCACAAGTGACTAGACTTGTTGAGTAAGGGAAGCGATTCGGTCGTCCTAAGGAGGTGGCAAAGGTAAAGTAGGGAGGCTAACCTGCGGGGTAGGGAGACTGGCCTCACGCTGCTCAGCCCCTTGATAATGCCCTAGTGGAAATCTTTTGGGCGCGTGTCGCCACCATTTCTTCATTTTCAGAGGGAATGAAGGTCCATAGCTAGTTGTTTTGAAGTTTTCTATCCCCCCTACTTGGCGCGCTAATCTATTGTCGCCAAATTACTTTCCTTGGACATCAGGTAAGGTCGCAGGCCCGAATGCTAGAAAGGACAGGTCTTGAAGTCTTCCAATACCTCCTCCTTGGGCAAGAATCCTGCGAACAAGTCTTCAAAGACTGATTGTTCCGGTGGAGACCCTCCGACACTCAAGTGAGTAACTTGGGAAACAGTAGCGAGTAGTAGACTAAAAGGCTTAGCCAAAAACTTGGAGTTCAACTCCCCTTTCCATCATGAGTGAAGGTTCTTATACCTGTTCAGGAATCTCTCCTATCCCTTTTGGAAGGTTGTTGACTCTGAGACGTCATTGTCTGACGGAGGGTAGGTAGCAAGGCCGATAGGGATAGGTCACAACTACTCCTGAGCTTGTCAAGGATAGCCTGCCATCTCTTTGTCTTGCATGGCACCGTAGGTAGTAGGTAGGCCTAGTTCTGTCGGACGTGCATCGTAACTGGCAGTCCGTAGGGGCCACGTGGGGGCCGTGAGTACTGGGTTGAAGCCGACTCTGGAGTCGGTGCTGGAGGCCAACTCTAGAGTCGGCCATAGTGCCATCCAGATTAGATGGGGACTCTGGGAGTCCTTGCTGAATAGCCCTGCTCATATATTTGTCATCTCCGTCACTTACTTTGTCCGTTAGCTCTAACGTGACTTGATCAGTTACATCATTTGTGTTGTTGTGCTTTAACAAAGAGATTCTGGTACTAGAATTGGGAAGTTCCAAGACATTCACCATTTACTAATGATGTGAGGTCTGAGAACTTCGCTTGGATTCTAAACCTAATCTCCTTTATGGTGAACACGGTCTCTATGGGCCTTTTCTTTTCTTTAATTTCTATTAATCTGTAGAAGATAATCTAATCTAATAGGAGTATAATATAGTTATGTGGAAGATGACAAGCTTACAATGAGAGTTGGTGAAGGAGTAGAATCTAACTTAAGTGCTCTTTTAAAGATGTTTTATAATATAAGAGACTTTAAAAAGCCATCTAACGTTACAGTTGATCATGTTCATGTACTTTAATTCCTTTGTTTATATGTCTCTTCCCAAAACTATCGTTTTTTTAAACAAAAAAAATAGAGAATTTTTTTTTTGCACAATATTTTACAAAAAATAGAGTATAAATCAATATAATTTGTAATCTTAAAATTAATCTCAAAAGTGATATCATCCTATAATTTTACAAATCTTAAAAACATTGAAATGCCCATCTTCGAATGAATCCTGAGAAGACCGGGTTTTATAGCCTAGAGAACATAATATTTCACTCACATTAGGATAGAAACAAGAGATAAGGAGAGATTTACCCGAAATATATAAACAGAAACCATTTAGCCAGAAAGGAAAAAAAAAAAAAAAAAAAACTCATATAGCAAAAGTTCCCACCTAAAGGCACAACGGTTTCTTTTTTCCTGAAATTTTGTACCTCATCTATCCCACTAGCTGTAAGGCCCACCAACATTCCTTGTTCTCTTCCATCTTTCCCAACCAAGTAGGGACGCTATAAGAACCGCCCTCCATCTCCTTCGGTCTCCTTGCCTTATTGATTTGTGTTTTTCAATTTCTTATCCATCTATCTCATTGTTCCTAATGATGTTTGGATTTCAGCAACACGGGGGTTCATATTCTTTCTGATGGAGCCAGTTGACCCCATAAAGATTAAAAAAAAATTTCGACATCTCCAAGACCGTCGGCCCCAAAGGCCGACACCCGAAGACCGACGGCCCCAAAGACCAACATCCGACGGCCCCAATGGCCGACATCTTCAAGACCGGCACCTGCAAGGCCGGCACCTCGAAGACCGACGGCCCCAAAGGCCGACACCAAACGGCCCCGAAGGCCAACGCCCAACGGCCCCAAAGGTCGACACCAGATGGCCCCGAAGGCCGACGCCCCCAAAGGCCGACACCCGATGGCCCCAATGGCCGACATCTTCAAGACCGGCACCTGCAAGGCCGGCACCTCGAAGACCGACTGCTCCAAAGGCCGACACCAAACGGCCCCGAAGGCCGACGCCCGACGGCCCCAAAGGCCGACACCAGACGGCCCCGAAGGCCAATGCCCGACGGCCCCAAAGGCCGACACCTCCAAGGCCGACGCCCAACGGCCCCAAAGGCCGACACCAGACGGTCCCGAAGGCCGACGCCCGACAACCCCAAAGGCCGATACCCGACGGCCCCAAAGGCCAACACCAAATGGCCCCGAAGGCTAACGCCCGACGGCCCCAAAGGTCAACACCAGACGGCCCCGAAGGCCAACGCCCGACGGCCCTAAAGGCCGACACCAAATGGCCCCAAAGGCCGACGCCCGACGTCCCCAAAGGCCGACACCAGATGGCCCCGAAGGCCAACGCCCGACAGCCCCAAAGGCCGACACCTCCAAGGCCGACGCCCAACGGCCCCAAAGGCCGACACCAGACGGCCCCGAAGGCCGACGCCCGACGGCCCCAAAGGCCGACACCAGATGGCCCCAAAGGCCGACACCCGACGGCCCCGAAGGCCGATGCCCGACGGCCCCAAAGGCTGACACCAGACGGCCCCGAAGGCCAACGCCCGATGGCCCCAAAGGCCGACACCAAACGGCCCCAAAGACCGACGCCCGACGGCCCCAAAGGCCGACACCAGACGGCCCCGAAGGCCAACGCCCGACGGCCCCAAAGGCCGACACCTCCAAGGCCGACGCCCGACGACCCCAAAGGCCAACACCAGACGGCCCCAAAGGCCGACACCCGACGGCCCCAAATGCTGACACCTCCAAGGCCGGCACCTCCAAGACCGGCACCTTCAAGGCCGGCACCTCCAAGACCGGCACCTTCAAGGCCGGCACCTCCAAGGCCAGCATCTCCAAGACAGGCGGCCCCCGGCGTCTCCAAGCTAGGCAGCCCCGGTTCCCAGCCGGCCACGGCGTCTCCAAGCTAGGCGGCCCAGGCATGTCCAAGCGAGTTGGCCCCGGCTTGTCCAAGCTAGGCGGCCGCGGCATCTTCCCAGCCGGCCCCGGCACCTCTCAGGCTGGCCCCGGCGCTTCCATCCTAGCCGGCCCCGCCTGATCCAAGTCGGCCCCGGTGCTTCCATCCCAGCCGGCCCCGGCGCTTCCTTCCCAAGCAGCCCCGGCGTCTCCAGTTCCGGCGAGTCAGCCAAGGCCATCCCAGGCCGGTCCGACTCGGCCCCGGCATCTCCAGTCCTGCCAAGTCAGCCAAGGCCATCCCCGGCCGACCTGACTCGGCCCCGACGTCTCCTGTCCCACCGAGTCGGCCAAGGCCATCCTCGGCCGGCTCGACTCGGCCCCGGCATCTCCAGTTCTGCCGAGTCAGCCAAGGCCATCCCCGGCCTACCCGACTCGGCCCCGACATCTCCTGTCCCGCCGAGTCGGCCAAGGCCATCCCCGGCCGGCCCGACTCGGCCCCGGCGTCTCCAGTTCCGCCGAGTCAGCCAAGGCCATCCCCGGCCGGCCCGACTCGGCCTCGGCGTCTCAAGTCCCGCCGAGTCGGCCAAGGCCATCCCAGGCCGGCCCGA
Source organism: Calamus simplicifolius (assembly GCA_900491605.1). Taxonomy (NCBI): domain Eukaryota; kingdom Viridiplantae; phylum Streptophyta; class Magnoliopsida; order Arecales; family Arecaceae; genus Calamus; species Calamus simplicifolius. Next base: position 1,911,297 of record UESW01003900.1, on the reverse strand, counting down.
CTCAGCCCCGGCATCTCCTGTCCTGCCGAGTTGGCCAAGGCCATCCCCGGCCGGCCCGACTCGGCCCCGGCGTCTCCAGTTCTGCCGAGTCGGCCAAGGCCATCCCCAGCCGGCCCGACTCGGCCTCGGCATCTCCAGTTCCCGCCAGATCAGCTCCAGCGGTTCAAGGAACCGTTCTCTGACATGCTCCGCTCGACAGCGCCAGACGTGTGCCACTTGACAGTGCCGACGCACGCCGCCCGATAGCCCCACCAATTGATGGGACGTGGCCCACTGACCGGCCCAGATTCACGTGAGAGCTCAACAGATCTTCTGATTCATGCAATCCCACGTGATCATGCCAGAATCAACCCCTATAAAAAGGTGAATCCACCTGGTAAACAGGTACGCGTGATAACCCCCGAAATCGCCATCTAAACTCTAAAAAGGGATTTCTCCTCTCGGAGACCCCTCTTCTCCACCCAAAATAGGGCTCACTCGAGCCCTTCTTCAGCTGTGACCTTAGTCACTAACTTGGCCATCGAAGGGTCCCGCCGGAGCCCCCTCCGGCCCTGGGACTTTCTTGCAGGCAATCCGGAGGCAAGGATTCGAGGAGCGCCTCTGCTCCCGACGTCCAGGGGAGGTGATCGAGCATCATCAGATTGGCGCGCCAGGTAGGGGGTGCATAAGAAAAAGTAGCGAACGTCCTCCCCGAGCTACATCTTTCGTCCCCCCTCTTCTTTCAGAAGCCATGGTGGTGACCCGAGCTCAGGACGCCTCCATCAGCTACCTAGCGGGGCTTCCCCCGCCAACTAGACAGCAGGAGGCCAATCCCCCTACTGTCGACCCTCCGGTCGCTTGCCCGCCGCCGGATGCCACTGTCCAAACAGTGAAGCGGCTGGCGACTCTTTCCCAGCAAGTCCAGAATCTCACCGCCATGATCCACGGCCTCCAGCAACAACAGTCCATGGCCACCCAGCATCAAACTGCTCCCCTCGCCAGTCAACAGTCGGCGAGGGAGGCTCCCCCCGGTGGGAGGCCGGTCGGCGAGAGACCGGCCGACGTCAAGCTTTCCCCAGGAAGCCTCGACGTGAGCCCTCCAAACGGCCGCGGTCCCCTGACCACGGCCCCAACGAGTTCCCTCCCAAGCCACATCATCACGAGGAACCCAGGCGAAAGTCCTGACATCCGTCTCCATCTCCTTCAGCCTCCTCTTCTTCTTCTTCCTCCGAGCTATCTTGGAGGGCCCCAACGATCAACCACCAGGCGGAGGAACGCCTGGAGGAGTACAACCAACGCCTCGACGAGCTCGCCAAGAAGATCAACCGTCAGCCGGAGGAAGAGTTCGACACTCGTCCTCCCTACACTGCTACATACTGGAGGAACCGGTTCCCTTCAGGTTCCGCTTCCCCCAGGTGGACCTGTACGATGGTACGACCGACCCCCTCGACCATCTCGAAAGTTACAAGGCTATGATGCAAATCCAGGGTGCCCCAGACGCCCTCCTCTGCAAGGCCTTCCCCGCAACTCTGCGGAGGGCCGTACGTGCATGGCACTCACGCCTGCCCCTCACAGCATCGACTCCTTTCGGGAGCTAGAGAGCGCATTTTTGGCCCACTTTGACGCCTGCCGCCGGATCCCAAGGGTGGCAGACAGCCTCTTCTCCGTCCGCCAAAAGGAAGGAGAGTCACTGCGGGACTTCGTGTCCCGATTCAAAACCGCCGCCCTCGAGGTCTACTATCTCGACGATGCGGTGGCCTCCCTAGCGCTGAAGCGGGGACTCCTTCCGTCCCGCTTCACCTTCTCCCTGGATAAGAAGCCCCCGAGCTCTTATTCCGACCTCCTCCTCCAAGCCTAGAAGTACATCCATGCCAACGAGGCTGACTCGTCCAGAAGGGAAGCCAGCAGGAGTTCCAATAAGAAGCCAACCCCCACGGAACCAGCTGAGGGACGATTCAGGCAGCCCGAGCCGCCTAGTCGCTTTGACCAATGGCCCCAGGCGCTGGTTCCTAAGGGGTAGTTTACTCCTCTCACGGCTCCGATCTCCCACATCCTGCTAGAGATGAGGAGGAGCCTTACTTTCAACGCCCACGTCCCCTAAAGTCAATAAACCCCCACAACAAAGGGCTTTACTGTCGGTATCACCATGACTATGGGCATTACATCAAAGATTGCCGCCAGTTGAAGAAGGCCATTAAAAAGTTTGTCCAGTAGGGCCACTTGGGCAAGTTCATTCGAGGAAACCTCATGGCCCCGGGTGCGTCGGCACCTCCAGCGCCTTAGATTTGCCCCAATAATGCCCCAACGTAAGGAAGCAAGCTGGCATCAAAATGGGAAGCTTCACCTCCACATTCGAAACGTGGATGGTACCCTCAGTAGCTTGCTGATCCTTTAATAAAGTATTATTCAAAATATCCTTGTCTTATCATGCTCTTGGGATGAGTGTATTTCTTAGACAGAGACCAACTCCGCGTTGGCATGAAAGACCGACTCCGCGTCGGTACTAAAGACCGGCTCCGCGCCGGCAACAAAGACCAACTCCGCGTCGACAACAAAGACCGACTCCGCATCGGCACCAAAGACCGACTCCGCGTTGGCAACAAAGACCAACTCCGCGTTGGCACCAAAGACCGACTCCGCTTCGGCACCAAAGACCGATTCCGCATCGGCACCAAAGACCAACTTTGCATCGGCACCAAAGACCAACTCCGCATTGGCACTAAAGACCGGCTCCGCATCGGCAACAAAGATCGACTCCGCGTCGGCACCCAAGACCAACTCCGCGTTGGCAACAAAGACCAACTCCGCGTTGGCACCAAAGACCGACTCCGCGTTGGCACCAAAGACCGACTCCGCGTCGGCACCAAAGACCGGCTCCGCGTCGGTACCAAAGACCGGCTCCGCGTTGGCAACAAAGACCGACTCCGTGTCGGCACCAAAGACCAACTCCGCGTTGGCAAAAAAGACCAACTCCGCGTCGGCACCAAAGAGCAACTCCGCGTCGGTACCAAAGACCGACTCCACGTCGGCACCAAAGACCGGCTCCACGTCGGCACCAAAGACCGACTCCGCGTTGGCAACAAAGACCGACTCCGTGTTGGCACCAAAGACCGACTCCGCGTTGGCACCAAAGATCGGCTCCGCGTCGGCACCAAAGACCGGCTCCGCATCGGCAACAAAGATCGACTCCACGTCGGCACCAAAGACCAACTCCGCGTCGGCAACAAAGACCAACTCCGCGTTGGCACCAAAGACCGACTCCGCGTCGGCACCAAAGACCAACTCCACGTTGACAACAAAGACCAACTCCGCATTGGCACCAAAGACCGACTCCGCGTTGGCACCAAAAACTGGCTCCGCATCAGCAACAAAGACCGACTCCGTGTCGGCACCAAAGACCAACTCCGCGTTGGCAACAAAGACCAACTCTGTGTTGGCACCAAAGACCGACTCCGCATGGGCACCAAAGACCGACTCTGCATCGGCACCAAAGATCAGCTCCGCGTCGTGTAACCCCCTGTAATTTATTATTGGGAGTGTAACTCCTAGTATTTATTTTGGGGACACATGGCATCTTAACTTTCTTCTGACGTTTAGGTCCCGATGCGATGTCTGGTTTCTTGGGTCTTCGCGTGTCGGATGGGTTTCCATTTTCTATTGATCCGAGGCGTCGCATGGGAGAATAAAAGGAGTTGGAGGATGACTCCCTCCTTCACCCTGGCGCACACCTCCATCAGGTAATCCCCTGGCATCCAGAGAGAGAGAGAGAGAGAGAGAGCATGAGAGAAAGAGAGAGACAGAGAGAGCATGGGAGGCAGAGAAAGAGAAAGCGGGACAGGGGGACCGGACGAACCTTGGTTCAGGCCCGGCGGCGTGCTCGCTACCTCGCCGGGCCTGAGCTTTGGCCGGCGACCCCATCGGCACAGCGAGAGGTGTCCGGCGGGGTGGTAGTGGAGAGAGAGAAGAGAGAGAGGGCCAATCGGCCCTTCTCTCATGCGATGGCGGAAGCCGCTGGTTGGTTCGGGCCCGGCGGCATGCTCACCGTCTCGCCGGGCCTGAGCTTCGGCCTGTCGCCTCCACCAGCGCCGGGCGTGCGTCCGGTGGAGGTCCGGCCGGCCAAGGTGGCCAGCCGTGCCGCCGGCACAGTATTGTGCCGCGTGGGTCGTGAGAGAGAATTAGTGAGATGAGAGAGAATTTGGGTGTGAGGTCTGGTCCGGCCAACGGCGGCCGGACCGGCCCCAATGTAGCCGGATTCGATGCCACGCGATGAATTCCACGCGGGAGCAGCGGAGAGAAAGAGAGAGAGGGAGAGAAATTGAGATAGATAGAGGGGGAACCGCGGCCGGCTTCGGCCCGGCCTCCGATGGCCGGGCCGGATGGAATTAGGCCGGCGGTGGCCCTGGCCGTCGGCCAGAAGCTGTCCTCTATTTCGGGCGAAACAGGGGAGCGGGGATTGAAGGATTAAGTGGGTCGGCTGGACTGCCATCTTTTGGGCCCTATTGGGCCATGCAGCGATCTGTTTTGGGGTTAGTTTTTGGGCCCCGTAACGGGTCGGAATTAGCAAAATAATTATATGGCTAGAATCGGAGTGAATTCTAGTTTCTTGGGGTATTTTTACTTCCCCAATTGGGTATGTATAGTGGGAGATATTCGAGCCCAAAGTAGGGCCCATGAACTAGTCTGGGTAGAAATTCTAAGAGTCATTTTAATATTCATATTCTAATAAATTAATTGTGTAAATGATCCGGTAGGTGCTCAGACATCTGACTAGCTAATATATATACCTGTTGGATTGCGTATTGAGGTAAGTAAGCCAGTTATCAGTATTTAATAAATTATTTATTCATTATATGAATATTTAAATTGTGAATTATATTGTGACATGAAGAATTGTTATGGATATTGTCTAAATTGTAAGTAGATGAATGTTATGAATATATTATTGTTTATGTGCTATGATTGGGAATGATTTCATATATGGATGTTATGCATGAGAGATGCAGTTATTATGACATTGATGTGATATATTACATGCAATTGTTAAGTAAGTATAATCCACTGTTTATGCAATATGAAGATGTTATTGATATATTTGTGCATGATGTAAGGTGCTGTTATCTGTCACCGCGGTTCTCCTTTATCATGTCATACCACACACACATCTAGAGGATCTGTTCTGATGATTTATGCCACCTACACGTCTAGAGGATGTGTTCTGCTTGTTTATGCCATTCACACGTCTTGAGGATGTGTTCTGCTTGGGTTCGAGATGGCATCACGCATCTGGAGGATGTGTTCTGAGTTACTATGAGGTGGCATCACACATCTAGAGGATGTGCTGCTTGGTTCGAGGTGGCATCACACATATAGAGTATGTATTCTGGTGGATTATGATATGGCGTGACCCTGGTATCTGGACCCTTTCAGTAGGGGGATGCTTGTTGGTACACTATTGAGATATTGCAGTGCCGTGGGTCTCATTTACAGTTACCATTGAGAGTATAAACAGTGGGTTTACTTACATTGCATGTTTGAGTAATTATGGAATGTTTAAGCATGCAAATCATTTATGTTCTTATAGATTGTTATGCTATGATTTGACTGTATAACATGGCTTACTTATTGAGTGTAAGCTCATAAAAATCTTACAATGTTTTTGTCAGAGCCACGAGATTGAAGATGGATGGTTGGGGTGATGGATCTTCTATTAAATAAATCAAGACCCACTATTTTGTTGTAACCCCAATATTACTTATGTGTAGGGCTTGATGCCCAAACTTTATTATTGTGGTGTGTAAGGTGATGAATTTGACTTGGTTATATACATAATAGTGTTATGTGTTAAAAATTTTTGTGACGCCTTGCGTGCCTGGCACACGGCGGGTTGTCACCCTAGCCCGATATTTGGGTCTGGGGCGTGACAGCTTTAGTGGTATCAGAGCCAGGTTATGACCCTAGGGACATGGACATATTGACATGATAACACGTAGAGAACATATGACCCTAGGGACATGGACATATTGACATGATAACACATAGAGAACATATTTTGATGACATTATACTTAGGGAAACCTGACACTTTAGCTTAGGATGGTATGGAGATAATTATGACTTTCAATAAATTTCATGAATTATGCTTTGGAAGCTTGAAATTTAAAGTTTATCAAGATATTAATTGAATTACAAATTTGATAGGGATTAAGAATGAACCATCGCAAGCCAATGATATTGTGAGACTCCCAAGCTGGTGACCTTGACCAATGGGGAGGCCAAGGGGCTTCTAGAGGTTTTAGCTCCATTAAACTTGTTGAAAATGATTCGTAGCAGTGTCAGACCTTTAAATAATATGGGAGATGAAATTTTAATTAGATATGCAATAAAAGATAGATGAATATATGGAATATGATATAATAGTTAAAAATTGATTGATGACTAATAGGACTAAGATAACATCATTATGTCCATATTGCAATTGAGTTGACATGTGGATTTTGAGGTATTAAATCTGAATTTGAATATGGATGTATAAAATAATTTTTATTTGTAGAACTTACATTGTTGACATTGTAAGTTTAAGATTATGAGCTAATCTGCTGGTTATATGGATGATTAATATTGATGATATTTTGGGAATGAAATAGTTAATTACATGTTTTTGATCAATCACAATTGAGTACTTTCTGAATTTGAGTCTGGATGGATAATTATATATAGTGAATTTTACTAAGAAAACTTTTATTACGGATATTGCATGTTCAAAACTGATTGTTAATTTGCTAGATATGGAGATGGTTGATATTGATGCTAATGAAATAGTTGACGACATATTATATCATGATGGATCATTTAGGAAGATTATAAAAATTTTAAATTCCGAGACAATTACTGTTTAAGTTTTTGAGAGCAGTAGACTCTATTAATCTTTAGAACTGATTTTGGCTATAAATGACCAAATATTTTAATGGTAGAAAGTGAAAGATTTTAGCAAGAATGAGAATAAGATAAACTCCACTAATAAAGAATTTTGTGGGAATTTTTATCTGTTAATAGATTTCTAAATCAAGATATCTGTTCATTAATTTATCGTGCATACTTATTGTACCTTTCTTCATAGTTCCTAAGTAGATATCTTTCTTCAGGATGGATAAATTATCAATCATCCATAAGTGGCATAATTATTGTTAAGAAAATAGGAGGGAGGAGGTGATTTTATTTTTGATTATTATCAGTTATGGATTATGGTTAAGGATACATCTACTATCACTTTCAAGTCATGGAGAGATTACTATAATTTTTAATTATGTCTTTCGGATGGTAAGTGCATTTTCAATCTTTATTGACCTTATAAGTCTTGTATCCATCTGAGCTAGATTAGTGAAGTCACTTTGAGTTATATGAAGGGTTTAAATTAGTTGGTCATGTTATGGCATGGGACATTGCATAATCTATAGATGATTTTGATAATCATTGGTAACGAAATAATCGATTCAAGAATTTGAATCATTTAAATTACAATCTTTATTGAGAATATACTGATATATTTAAGAGAAATTGATTGATTGTAGTGGTAATTACTGATAAATATGAAGGAGATAAAATAATTATACTGATGATTAATGATGGCACTCTTATTCAAAGAAATTAAATTTGTTGATTATGATAATTATGCAAGATATCCTAAATGATTGGCATAATGTTCATTGATGTTAGCTTGAAGTATTGAAGAGTGAAACCAAGTATATTATGATGATTAAAATAAGTATCATAATGATTAATGGCATATTCAACTATTTATGAGTTGAGAGAGCATTGGAAGGAAGCTATCTTATACTTAATTCAAAAGAATTTAGAACTGTCTTATCGAGGAATTACGAGTACCTGATGTTTTACTAACCTTAAGAACGGATAACATAATACATGTGATGGACTCCATGATATTTATGATGATTGTGTTGTGAGAAGTTAAGGTTAAAAAAAAAAAAAGATGACAGGAAAGAAATACTTCTTAAGGAATTCAATTTTATTTGGTAGAAAGATCAAATTAATTGTTGATGTTGGATACGTCATTTGGGTACCTAGGAATGAAATAAAAGTTTACTAGTGAGTATCTTTAATGGTACAAAATTTGTGGACATTTAATTTCAAGGATGAAATTTTAGCGGGATAAAATGTTAATATTTATTTTTGGTTTAATGGTAAACTGTGTTTGTATACATTTATCTTACTCTTCTAATTTGATGATGTTTCATAAAGCTTTGTGGATTAAGCTGAAATTCTGTCCAGCCTTCCACCCTCAAATAGATGGACAATTTGCATGAACCAATTAGATTTTGATGATATACTGTGAGCCTGTATGATGGATTTAGAAAGTGCTTGGTATAGCTTATTACCCTTAGTGAAATTGCTTATTTTAATGATTACCAAGCCAACATTCAAATGGATTCATTTCAATTGTCTATGATATAAGGTGTAGATTTCCTTCATATTGAGTTGAGGTGAGAGAGAGACAATTTTGGACTGAACTGGTGTAGCAACTATGAAAAGTATCGTTAATTAAGCAGCTTCATGTCACTCAAAGTCAATAGAAAAGTTATGTTGATGTTAAAAAGAAAGATTTGAAATTTCAGGTTAAAAATCATTTGGAAGTTTTTCTAATCAACGATGTGAATGAGATTTGTGTTAGAGGTGATTTAAGTCACAATACATTGGGCCATTTGAGATCTTGATCAAAATAAAGGAGGTGGCTTATAGCTTAGCACTGTCTTCATTACTCTTTGGGGTATTCAATGTGTTTCATATCTATATGACTGAGGAGGTGTATTTCAAACCCCCGTTATATGTTAGAACTTGAATCAATTTAGCTTAAGAAAGAATTGACCTATGATGATTATCTTTTGCGCATCGTGGATGCAAGGATAGAGTTTTGAGATGGCATAGCATTCATTATATCAAGGTTCAGTGGAGTAATATTCTGAGAGGGAGACTATTTGGGAGTCTTAAAAAAAATAATAAAGAAACATCCACAAATATTTGTATCTTATTACAGATCAATGATGTAACGATGACTGTGACTTTTGAATGAAATTTAGCTGATTATGAGATAGAAAATTTGGATTCTGTATTCTATTGGATGTATATCAAATTTCGAGGCCGAAATTTTTATAAAGGGGGGAGAATGTAACCCCCGGTAATTTATTATTGGGAATGTAACTCCTAGTATTTATTTTGGGGACACATGGCATCTTGACTTCCTTCTGACGTTTAGGTCCCGATGCGACGTCTGGTTTCTTGGGTCTTCGCGTGTCGGATGGGTTCCCATTTTCTATTGATCCGAGGCGTCGCATAGGAGAATAAAAGGAGTTGGAGGATGACTCCCTCCTTCACCCTGGCGCACACCTCCATCAGGTAATCCCCTGGCATCCAGAGAGAGAGAGAGAGTGTGAGAGAAAGAGAGAGACAGAGAGAGAGCGTGGGAGGCAGAGAAAGAGAAAGCGGGACAGGGGGACCGGACGAACCTTGGTTCAGGCCCGGCGGCATGCTCGCCGCCTCGCCGGGCCTGAGCTTTGGCCGGCGACCCCACCGGCACAGGGGGAGGTGTCTGGCGGGGTGGTAGTGGAGAGAGAGAAGAGAGAGAGGGCCAATCGGCCCTTCTCTCATGCGGTGGCGGAAGCCAAACTGGTTGGTTTGGGCCCGGCGGCGTGCTCGCCGCCTCGCCGGGCCTGAGCTTCGGCCTGTCGCCTCCACCGGCGCCGGGCATGCATCCGGTGGAGGTCCGACCGGCCAAGGTGGCCGGCCGTGCCGCCGGCACAGTATTGTGCTGCGCGGGTTATGAGAGAGAATTAGTGAGATGAGAGAGAATTTGGGTGTCAGGAGAGCCGCGGCCGGCTCTGGTCCGGCCAATGGCGGCCGGACCGGCCCCAATGTAGCCGGATTCGATGCCGGCGCGATGAATTCCACGCGGGAGCAGCGAAGAGAAAGAGAGAGAGGGAGAGAAATTGAGATAGATAGAGGGGGAACCGCGGCCGGCTCCGGCCCGGCCTCCGATGGCCGGGCCGGACGGAATTAGGCCGGCGGCGGCCCTGGCCGCCGGCCGAAAGGTGTCCTCTGTTTCGGGCGAAACAGGGGAGCGGGGATTGAAGGATTAAGTGGGCCGGCTGGGCTGCCATCTTTTGGGCCCTATTGGGCCATGCAGCGATCTGTTTTGGGGTTAGTTTTTGGGCCCCGTAACGGGTCGGGATTAGCAAAATAATTATATGGCTAGAATAGGGATGAATTCTAGTTTCTTGGGATATTTTTACTTCCCCAATTGGGTATGTATAGTGGGAGATATTCGAGCCCAAAGTAGGGCCCGTGAACTAGTCTGGGTAGAAATTCTAAGAGTTATTTTAATATTCGTATTCTAATAAATTAATAATGTAAATGATCCGTTAGGTGCTCAGACATCTGACTAGCTGATATATATACCTGTTGGATTGCGTATTGAGGTAAGTAAGTCAGTTATCAGTATTTAATAAATTATTTTATTCATTATATGAATATTTAAATTGTGAATTATATTGTGACATGAAGAATTATTATGGATATTATCTAAATTGTAAGTAGATGAATGTTATGAATATATTATTGTTTATGTGCTATGATTGGGAATGATTTCATATGTGGATGTTATGCATGAGAGATGCAGTTATTATGACATTGATGTGATATATTACATGCAATTGTTAAGTAAGTATAATCCACTGTTTATGCAATATGAAGATGTTATTGATATATTTGTGCATGATGTAAGGTGCTGTTATCTGTCGCCGCGGTTCTCCTTTATCATGTCATACCACACACACATCTAGAGGATCTGTTCTGATGATTTATGCCACCTACACGTCTAGAGGATGTGTTCTGCTTGTTTATGCCATTCACACGTCTTGAGGATGTGTTCTGCTTGGGTTCGAGATGGCATCACGCATCTGGAGGATGTGTTCTGAGTTACTATGAGATGGCATCACACATCTAGAGGATGTGTTCTGCTTGGTTCGAGGTGGCATCACACATATAGAGTATGTGTTCTGGTGGATTATGATATGGCGTGACCCTGGTATCTGGACCCTTTCAGTAGGGGGATGCTTGTTGGTACACTATTTAGATATTGCAGGGTCGTGGGTCACATTTACAGTTACCATTGAGAGTATAAACAGTGGGTTTACTTACATTGCATGTTTGAGTAATTGTGGAATGTTTAAGCATGCAAATCATTTATGTTCTTATAGATTGTTATGCTATGATTTGACTGTATAACATGGCTTACTTATTGAGTGTAAGCTCATAAAAATCTTACAATGTTTTTGTCAGAGCCACGAGATTGAAGATGGATGGTTGGGGTGATGGATCTTCTATTAAATAAATCAAGACCCACTATTTTTTTGTAACCCCAGTATTACTTATGTGTAGGGCTTGATGCCCAAACTTTATTATTGTGGTGTGTAAGGTGATGAATTTGACTTGGTTATATACATAATAATGTTATGTGTTAAAAATTTTGTGATGCCTTGCGTGCCCGGCACGCAGCGGGTTGTCACCCTAGCCTGATATTTGGGTCTGGGGCGTGACACGTCGGCAATAAAGACCGACTCCACGTTGGCAACAAAGACCGACTCCGCGTTGGCACCAAAGACCGGCTCCGCATCGGCAACAAAGACCGACTCCGCGTCGGCACCCAAGACCGGCTCCGTGTCGGCACCCTCAAGCTCAAGACCTGCGGATTCCAATCAACAAAGTTTTCTGGGGGGCAGACAAACCCCCAAGCTGGTTCAAAGGGAGCCCACTGGCATCGCGGCCCACGGGACACCACTCGGCCCCGGCACGGCGGTGCCCCCAAGTCGGTTAAGACCCTAAAGGCCCGTACCCCGCTGAGTCACCCCTCGCAGCGGTTCTCACACCCTCGAAGCGGTTCAAAAGGAACCTGACGCTCTCAGCTCTCAGGTCACCCTCCTGGGTTCAAAAGACTTCCAGACCCCGCGTTGGGAGAGGATTACTAGCCGCCCTCAGCTAGCCAAAGAAGGCACGCAGACATCCATCCAAGGCAGCGCAAGGTGCCAAGGTAAAAGTTCTACACTCCATTCGCTTAGTTGCTGCAGAGCACGCAAGCTCAAGGAGTGTGGGGGGCATTTGATGGAGCCAGTTGACCCCATAAAGATTAAAAAAAAATTTCGACATCTCCAAGACCGTCGGCCCCAAAGGCCGACACCCGAAGACCGACGGCCCCAAAGGCCGACACCCGACAGCCCCAATGGCCGACATCTCCAAGACCGGCACCTGCAAGGCCGACGGCCCCAAAGGCTGACACCAAACGGCCCCGAAGGCCGACGCCCAACGGCCCCAAAGGCCGACACCAGACGGCCCCGAAGGTCGACGCCCGACGGCCCCAAAGGCTGACACCCGATGGCCCTAATGGCCGACATCTCCAAGACCGGCACCTGCAAGGCCGGCACCTCGAAGACCAACGGCCCTAAAGGCCGACACCAGACGGCCCCGAAGGCCGATGCCCGACGGCCCCAAAGGCTTACACCAGACGGCCCCGAAGGCCAACGCCCGATGGCCCCAAAGGCCGACACCTCCAAGGCCGACACTAGACGGCCCTGAAGGCCGATGCCCAACGGCCCCAAAGGCCGACACCCGACGGCCCTAAAGGCCGACACCAAACGGCCCCAAAGGCCGACGCCCGACGGCCCCGAAAGCCGACACTAGACGGCCCCGAAGGCCAACGCCCGACGGCCGCAAAGGCCGACACCAAACGGCCTCGAAGGCCGACGCCCGATGGCCCCAAAGGCCGACACCAGACGGCCCCAAAGGCCAACGCCCGATGGCCCCAAAGGCCGACACCTCCAAGGCCAACGCCCAACGGCCCCAAAGGTCGACACCAGATGGCCCCGAAGGCCGACGCCTGACGGCCCCAAAGGCCGACACCCGACGGCCCCAAAGGTCGACACCAAACGGCCCCGAAGGCCGACACCTGACGGCCCCAAAGGCCGACACCAGACGGCCCCGAAGGCTAACGCCCGATGGCCCCAAAGGCAGACACCAAACGGCCCCGAAGGCCAACACCCGACGGCCCCAAAGGCCGACACCAGATGGCCCCGAAGGCCAACGCCCGACGGCCCCAAAGGCCGACACCTCCAAGGCCGACGCCTGACGACCCCAAAGGCCGACACCAGACGGCCCCGAAGGCCAACACCCGACGGTCCCAAAGGCCGACACCTCCAAGGCCGGCACCTCCAAGACCAGCACCTTCAAGGCCGGCACCTCCAAGACCGGCACCTGCAAGGCCGGCACCTCCAAGGCCAGCATCTCCAAGACATACGGCCCTCGGCGTCTCCAAGCTAGGTGGCCCTGGTTCCCAGCTGGCCATGGCGTCTCCAAGCTAGGCGGCCCAGGCATGTCCAAGCGAGTCGGCCCCGGCTTGTCCAAGCTAGGCGGTCGCGGCATCTTCCCAGCCGGCCCGGCACCTCTCAGGCCAGCCCCGGCGCTTCCATCCCAGCCGGCCCCGACGATTCCTTCCCAAGCGCCCCCGGCGTCTCCAGTTCCGGCGAGTCGGCCAAGGCCATCCCAGGCCGGCCCGACTCGGCCCCGGCGTCTCCAGTCCCGCCAAGTCAGCCAAGGCCATCCCCGGCCGGCCCGACTTGGCCCCGATGTCTCCTGTCCCGCCGAGTCGGCCAAGGCCATCCCCAGCCGGCCCGACTCGGCCCCGGCGTCTCCAGTTCCGCCGAGTCGGCCAAGGCCATCCCCGGCCGGCCCAACTCGGCCCCGGCGTCTCCAGTCCCGCCGAGTCGTCCAAGGTCATCCCAGGCCAGCCCGACTCGGCCTCGGCGTCTCCTGTCCCGCCGAGTCGGCCAAGGCCATCCCCGGCCAGCCCGACTCGGCCCCGGCGTCTCCAGTTCCGCCGAGTCGGCTAAGGCCATCCCCAGCCGGTCCGACTCGGCCTCGGCGTCTCCAGTTCCACCGAGTCGGCCAAGGCCATCCCAGGTCGGCCCGACTTGGCCCCGGTGTCTCCAGTTCCCGCCAGATCAGCCCCAGCGGTTCAAGGAACCGCTCTCTGACACGCGCCGCCCGACAGCGCCAGACGCGCGCCGCCTGACAGCCCCGTCAGCTGATGGGACGTGGCCCATTGACCGGCCCAGATTCACGCGAGGGCTCACAGATCTTCTGATTCATGCAATCCCACGTGATCATGCTAGAATCAACCCCTATAAAAAGGTGAATCCACCCGGTAAATAGGAACGCGCGATAACCCCTGAAATCACCATCTAAACTCTAAAAAGGGATTCCTCCTCTCGGAGACCCCTCTTCTCCATCCAAAACAGGGCTCACTCGAGCCCATCTTCAGCTGTGACCTCAGTCACTAACTTGGCCGTCGGAGGGTCCCACCGGAGCCCCCTCCGGCCCCTGGACTTTCTTGCAAGCAATCCGGAGGCGAGGATTCGAGGAGCGCCTCCGTTCTCGACGTCCAGAGAAGGTGATCGAGCGTCATCACTTTTCAACCCACGAGCCAAATAAGAAATTCATGATAATTTTACTGGATATAATTATTTGAACAGAAATAGAATTTTAGAACTTAACACGCACGCACCTGTTTTGAAGCTAGAAGGCAATGCGCCAAGAAGATCCTTCCTTCCTCCCCCCCCCCCCCCCCCCCAGCTCCACCAAACGGTTATCCCTCTTTTACCGCTTGCTTGCTTGCTTGCTTGCTTGACCCGGGTTGGGGTGTCTATTTCCAATTTCCATCAAACGTCGAACGGCATCGTATCGCCGATTCATTCGCACAATGCTTCTTCTTCTTCGCCTTCTCCGCATGAAGCTACTTCACCACCGCATCGCGACCAATAATAATAATCCCCTTGGAATCCCGAGCTCACAAACGCCTTCTTCTCCCACGTCCACCACATCGTGACGCCGCCAAACGATGCGTCATCATCCCTCACGGTCCATTTCCTCAAGAACTCGTGCGGCCTCTCCTCCGAAGCCGCCCTCACCGTCGCTGGCAAAATCCAGCTCAAGACCACCAAAAAGGCCCACTCCGTCCTCGCCCTCCTCAAACACTTCAGCTTCTCCAAGCCCGACATTGCCCGCCTCATCGCCCGGCGCCCCAGGCTCCTCCTCGCCAGCCCCGATAACACCCTCAGGCCCAAGCTCGAGTTCTACTGAGACATCGGCGGCCTCTCCAGCGCCAACCTCGCCAAGCTCCTCTCCGCAATCCCCGGGCTGCTGCTCTGGAGCTTGGAGAAGCGACTCCTCCCAAACTTCAATCTCCTCAAGGCCGACGCAGGCCTTGGGTTTTATTGTCACATCATTGCTTTCGAAAACCGTGCAGAAGATAATACCATCCCAGGAAAACGGCCAGCCGTATCACCTCCCAAACTTCAATCTCCTCAAGACCTTCGTCCACACCAACAAGAACGTCATCTCTGCGATCAGGAACGCTCCTCGTTTGCTCATCTCCGACCTCCCCAACGTCCTGCTTCCCAAGATCGAGAGTTTGAAGAATTACGGCGTGCCGCTGCCCGTGATCTTCTCGCTGCTCACCACCCACCCGAAATCCCTGATAGAAAAGGCGGAGCACTTTGAGGAGACCTTCGACGCGATCAAGGAAACAGGCATCAGTCCGTCGACCATGATCTTCGCACATGCATTCGGGGTGCTCTCGAAATTGCCAAAGAGAATGGTGAAGAGGAGGATAGAGAATTATTTGAGCTTGGGGTGGTCGCAGGAGCAAGTCTTTTGGGCGTTCACCAAGCATCCATACTGCATGTCGGCGTCGGACGACAAGGTGAGGAAGAACATGGAGTTCTTCGCGGAGAAGCTCAAATGGGGACCGGCCTATGTATCAGCAAATCCGGTGCTCCTGTCGCTCAGTTTCGAGAAGAGGATTGCTCCAAGGTGTTTGGTTTTGGGAATGCTGGCATCGAAGGGCCTGGTGAAGAAGGGGGAAGTGAAAGCGAGGCATTTGATGATGGGGGAGAAGACGTTCCTCGAGAATTATGTGATCAAGTACCAGGATCAAGTCCCAGAAATAGCTGATGCTGCTATTAAGAATGCTAGCTAGCATTTGAATGGCACTGCTGGGTTTGGAGATGGGAAACCTAAGCATATTGGAATTGAATGGCAGCAGCTTAAGATTTTTTGTTTTTGTTGGTTGGTGTTTGTTTTTCAGGCAATGAACTGCTCCAGCTCCTGCTTTTTTCCATCATCCAAAGCTTAAGATTTTTTCTTTTCGTTGGTTGTTTGTTTGTTTGTTTTTTTTTTTTTTTTTTTTGGAAGAGACGGGTGGTCACACTAGTCTAGTGCGAATCAACCCAGATATATCAGAATGTAAAATTTGCAACAGCACAGGGGGGCAAGGATCACCCACCCTCCATAGCCTATAACCTGCATGCTGAGCCACGACCGCCGCTTCCCAGTCAGCAGCCGTGTTGGCTTCGCGAAAGACATGACGGATCTGGGTTGGTGTTTGTTTATCAGGCAATGAACTGCTCCAGCTCCTGCATTTTTTTTTTCAATCGTCTTATTGTTCCATCCCATCTCGCAATATTAATTTTAAATAAATTATATATATATATATATATATATATATATATATATATAAGGATATCATTTCATGCCGTTTACTTATTTAGCCGCCGTTAAATGAATAACTTTTGTATTCATTAAGCCATTTAAACCGAAAATCCTTTCATCCGTTTGAAATCATACCCCGATCAGTCAAACGGCCAAACCAAAAAAAATTGGCATCCCCACTTATCACTCAATTTCAATTGGATCAAATGTCGGACAGCCAGTCAGGAAGGAAGGGATCATCCCCTTCCGCACTCCCGTAGGGGGTATCGCGTGTCAGGCAAGGACCGCTCCCTGTTTAGCGTCCAACCAAGAGGACTAGAGTCAGAGGGGCGCCTCCCTTAAAATATCAAGAAGAGGAGGCAGGGGGGAACAATGAGTTTTTTTTTTTTGAGAAAAAAGTTGGCTGTGGTTGCAGTTGAAATCTATCCTTCGACTCGGACGTGATCGAACTTCAGGATATGCTTCCTTCTGGATGGACCTACAAAACAGTCCTCACGCGAGAGGCATTAGGGGTGGCCCTCTGCGAAAGACCCTCCGATGCTCAAGTCAACGGGAATCGGCAATCAATAAATATGAGGAGAAGGCTCTCGCTGAAGAGTTTCTCCAAGGATGACCTTTCAAGAGCTCCGAGCAGAGTGTTAATGGTAGAAAGGGGTGAGCAGAGGCAGAAGGAGAGTGGGCCAGTGAGCAAGTGCGCATACCTGAGAAGTCGGGAGATGGTTCTATTTATAGAGGATCACCTGATTTCTTAGGAGCGTCGTGGGTCCGAAAGCCGTTAGGATTCGAATCCAGTTTGTTATGAGGTCAGTAAGATTCGTATCTTGTTAGTTAGAGGATCGACGGCTAGGAGAGCTGGTTGATGTCTTGAGACTCAGAGACGGTGGAGGCTCCAGGGCTCTAAGCCACTCTCGGGTATGATTTTTTTTAAACTCTCCCGTGCCGGATTCCGCAGAGGTGCTTGAGTGCCCTGGTCTTGGTCGGGGCACGGTGAATAGGAATAGCTCGGCGGAGGCCGAGAGACAGGGATAGCTCGGCTAAGGCCGAAAGATAGGAATAGCTCGGCTGAGGCCGACAGGCAGGGATAGCTCGACGGAAGCCGAGAGATAGGAATAGCTCGGTTGAGGCTGACAGGTAGGGATAGCTCGGCTGAGGCCAAGAGACAGCGAATAGCCCTGCTGAGGCCGAGAGATAGGAATAGCTCGGCTGGCGAGGCGCAGCAAATTGCTCGGCTGGCGAGGCATGAAAGCTGCTTGGAGGGGGTAGCCTACTTATTGCTACCTTTCGGATGGGATGGCTATGCGACATGGTGCACGGGCTAGCCCTAGCCCGACGTCTTGAATTGTATGCACATTAATGCAATGATATTTTTATCCCTCATCACATGTCCCCCACTCCCTAGTCTGAAGTGTAACTTCAGATTTAGAGAGTAGAGTCTAGAATAATCCTATCTAGAAGGATTTTAAAAGGCGCAATGATGGCTTCAAAACTGACGGGCCATCCATCCGCTATCATTATCTACCATTGCTCAAGGAGGAAACTCTTTCAGACTTTGCGAGCGGTGATTGGGGGAGCCTCATGTGGCAGGGTTTTTGCGTTCGTGGCACTCGTTGCAGGAGCCTTGATGCTTAAGGCAACCTTTCGAAGCGCTATTTAAAGGGGAGAAAGGAGGCTAGAGCGGCGTTTCTTTTGCGACGCCTCTTCGTCCCTATCATCGAGACCCTTCTCTTTTCCCTCTTTTCTTCCCCACATATTTAATTATGTTTCGCTCCTTGGCTGGAGGACATGAAGGGCCCAAGCGATATTGCCTCGGAGATCTCTTTGGAGGACCTGGAGAGGATCCGCCGACTTTACAGAGTCCCAGGAGACGTAGTTCTGTATGTGCCGAAAGCCGATGATAGGGTTTCGACCGAATTGAGTCTGGGAGCTTTCTTCTATGAGGAAAGTTTTAGGGCCGGCCTTCGATTTCCTCTTCACCTGTTGGTTCAGGAGGTGATGAGGTTCTACAACATCTGCCCAACAATGGTGGTGCCTAACAGCTGGCGCAATCTCATCGGATTTATCTCGCTTTGTAGTCGCGCTGGGATGACTGCGACTCTCTCCATGTTCCGGGTTTGCCACAACCAGGTTTTTGGGAGGGGTTCCGAATGGTCATATATTGGTCCCCAAAAATCATTCAAGATGATTTTTGATAATCCATCCTTGATAAAGGAATGGAAGTCCAGATTTTTAATTGCCGATGAGAACATTGGCTTGGATTTTCCAAGGGAATGGTCGAGCTATGTAAAGGATCCAGGGGCGCACCCGGAGTTGAGCGAACAGGAGAAGAGGGATCTGGCAATCCTTCATGGCGGTCAGGTGGTGTCGGCTAGCACCCTGCTATAGAGGATGCCCTTTTTGCCGCCGAACTCAGTCCTATTGATTCACAAGGTGAGCATACTTTTCTTTTTTGTTCATGACGGCCAGCATGTTCGGCTATTTCCATTAGACTGACCCGTTTGGACGTGCTTCCAGCTAAGAGGTCGGCGTTTGTAGGCCAGATGAAGAAGGAACTGGGCAAGCACCATAGGGGCTCTGGCTCTGGAGAGAGGCATAAATCTGAGAAGAGGCCTCGCCTTTCCGGGTCCCGCTCAAAGGGATCAAAGATGGGTGGTTCTAGCTGCCCCTCTCCCATCCCAATAAGAGAGGAAGTGGGGATGCAAATCAGGGTCGAGGAATCCTCTCTGCTGAGGGAAGCAGAATGGTAGAGCTAACGGCTGAGGGGTGTTCGGAGAGAGTTGCTGGGATTTCTCCCATCCTAATTTTAGTCGTATCGGATGATGCAGATGACACGTTGCCGGTTGATCTGGTGGTCCCTTCGTAAGAGATACTTCAGGCATTGGCGGTGGAAAGTCCGCTGCATGCGGAAGAGGCCTCCGTCCAGGTGGAGGGGCCAAGAGAGGCAGTAGCGACTGCCGGGGTTCTGACAGAGCTGCCTGCTGAGAGGTTGGTGGAAGTCACAGAGCCTTCCATCGAGGATCTCTCTTCTGCTCCCGAGGGCATTATAGGAGAGGTCGAAGTTCAAGCGAAACCTACTGGAGACGAAGCGTTGATGGAAGAGGAAGAAGAATCACAGAGTGAGGGGGATATTCGGGCAGAAACTCCTTTAGTCGAGTCCGAGGTATTTGAGGCCAAGCAGATTAGAGTCTTGATAGAGGAGGCAGGGCGGATGGTTCCTCAGTCCGGAGCTCCTCAGGTCAACCCTTTAGTTGGGGTCTCTTCCACCCATAGTTTGGAGTTGGATGATATGCTTACCGCTTTGATGAGGTCCGTTTTGCGTAGGGGAGAGGGTTCCTCTACGGACGAATCTGCGGTCGAGAATATCATCGACGTTGCCTTCCGCCATCTTGGAGCGCCAAAGGATGCTTTCCTTTTGCTGAAAATCTGTAATGTCACTCTCATGAAGATGGCTTCAAATTATGCTGCTCGAGTAAGTCACTATACTGGGATTGTGGCTCATAGTTGGTCGGATTATAGCTTCTTACTTGTATTTTATTTGCAGAGTTCTTTGGTCATAAGGGCATTGATCTGGCGCCTAAGTTTGGCCGTCGGGGCCTATGCTCAGGCCAGGAAGGAGGGGGCCAAACTTCGGGCAAGGATGCTTCCAATCAATTCACTTTCCAAGGCCTTGGTGCTCAACAAAAAGGAATTTGAAAGGGTGAGCGAGTCCTTTCGTCTGGCGGCCGCGAGAGCCTCTCGGCTAGAAACTCAGGTCAAAGAGCTCTAGGATTTTTTCTCGAGCAATCGAGTAAAGCTTGCCTGGAGTTATCCCAGATCAAAACAGAGCATGACAACAAGGTTATGGCCATGCAGCAGTATTTTGATAAGAGATGGGATCAGCTGAAGGCAAGTCATGCTAAGGATAAAAACAATTGGAGCAGAGGCTTGAGGAGGAGGAGCACAAGTGTCGGCAGCTGTAGGGCCAGCTCATCGGTTTGAACAAAGAACTCGCCGAAATGGAGAATTGGCTGAAATGGTTGAATGAGCAGGTCCTCCGGCTCACCGACGATCTCGATTGCGCTCAGCGGGACATTGGGGACAAGCAGTCACAGATTGATGACCTCGAAGAGGGTCTTCGCCAAAATCAATCGGCTAAGTCGGAGGCCTTGGAAAGGGTACAAGAACTGAGCATCGAGCTAGCTCGGCGAGAGGAAGAGGTATGGTGTCTCTCTTTTTTGTTTGCCTTTAGTGCTTTTGTCTCGTCCGTGGGCATGAGCATTCCGATATTTTGTAGATGGGCGAAATTGAATCCAAAGTGTGGGAGCAAATTGATGCTCTGGGGGCGGAGCTATCCGCGAGTCGCCACATGAATCTCAAGCTTCAAGATCGATTAGCTGAAGCCGATGGTCGAGTTGCCTCAATCGTGGAGGAATATAAAAATTCCACCCAGTTTTCAGATGAATGTAGAGAAGCCTATGCTGACACATTTAGGTTCTGCGAAGAGAAAATCCGAGCAAAGATTTCTCAGGCACATCCCGAGTGGGATTTATCCTTTTTGGATGTCGAACCTTTTGGGGCCTGTACTCCGGGGGATGAAGAAGTTGAGTATGAAGATATTTTATACATTGATCTTGATGCTATTCTGGGTTTTGATGAGGCCGTGACTCCTGAAGGATGCTCCAAGCTTGCCGCCGAAGGAACGACGACTTTTGAAGTGGGCAAAACAAGCCAGGCCTCCCCGAACATCAATGAGGATACCACTAGGACTGATCCTGCCTTTGATCCTTGAGGGTTGCTTGTGTATTTTTTGCTTTTCAGATTTGTAGTCTGATCGAAATTTCTGATGAACGAGTTTTTTCACCTCTATTTGTTTGTCTTTCTGGCTGATCTTTTTTACCTTAAGTTTTCTTCCGACTGCGAACGAATTATAACTCATTCGCGCTCTTAGGTCGGTTGAATTCGGGCTAGAATAAGCATTTCGGTCGAGGCCAAGATATAAGGATTACCCGGTTTGTCCGAAATAGAGAATGGGCATGCTCGGCCGAGGCATAAAATGGTCTGGTGCTACTGAGGAACATAGTTCCAGTCCCACTCGGAGCGGGTAAGGGAATTTGCCCTACCGAAGTATCAGATAGCTTGACTTGAAATGGTCGAGAATTGATGGGGTATCCTGGTTAGAGCCAAGGTTAGATAGTTCGGCTTGCTTGAAGTGGAGAAATGGGCATGTTTTCAGCCGAGGAACACGAAGTTGCTTTGTTGGAGAGTATTTCACCTTTGTCAGGGGCATTTACTCCGTTGGTCTTTTCTAACGCAGGTCTTTTAGTGTACGTGACAAGCAATTGATCGCCATTGGATGGCATCATTTTCAAAGGGGATTTCCTAGGCCTGCCCATATCCCAACGACCTGCAGCTGATCTCATGCATTTAAGGTTTTTGATTCGAGATCAGGGGGAGATCTCTTATCTTTTATCATGGCTTGGAAAACGCATTTGGCGTGCTCCGGGAAATAATTCATTTCCTCTACCCTTCCACATGGCAATGAGGTATGCTGTTTTAAATTTCGGGGGCTTGTTTGCCTATAAATTGGGGGAAACGGGCCGTGTTAAGCTATCTCTCAGGACTTTGTTCTCCTGTGAAAGCTCTCATGATGCTATGTATCTGAGGTTGAGAGTAGAGAGACTGAGTTTTCCTTTTGCAAGTCGACTTCCCTCGGATAGCTGGGGTGACGAAGGAGCTGCTGAAGAGCAGATCGTCCTCAAGAGAGGAGTTTTGGAGATCATATGGAGAGCGCACGGGAGGTTCGCAGAGACCATATGGAGAGCGCACATAATGCGCTCTCTGTGTGTCCTTTTCCACTTGCCATGGGGACCATCGGAGATGCAAAGCATGCATATCCCCATGATAAGGATGGACTTTTCGTTCTCTCTCAGGCTGGGTCCCTTAGCTCGTTCGGCTAGGGGATCTTTTGCCTATGAAGAGGGAGTTGAGAGCAGTGTTGGTCTGCTTGCCCCCTGTCTTTCACGGTTGGGCAGCGTCCAGCAACCCAGCATTCCACCCAGGGGGAATGCCTCCCCAGCATTGGCATCCACAGGTCTTCCTTCTATTCTTGGATCTCTTGGTTCATCCGAAGGACCCGTGGGAGGCCGGCCTAACCCTAACCAGTGGTTCAGCGCGAGCTGATTGGATTGTCTGACTGCTCGGGTCAGGTGCCGAAACATCATTATTAACCGAAGCTGACTGAAGCAGTCCGTCCGAGCTATTTACTTGTTTTTATTTCCTATGCCATGATGCACTTGTAATGCCTCTTAGGAGGTTGTAACTCTTTTCCATTGATGAAGAAATAAAGAAAGTTTTATTCTTTCTTCTTTTAGCACTTGCTTCTTTTTCGATGTGATTGTGTTTGAGAGTTACTACTCCCATACTATGCTTTTTGTGTCATAGCATATCTCGACAGTGTTCTTGCTACCTTGTTTTTGATAAGACCAATGCTCGATCCTCAGCGGAGGAAAACGTTTGTCCCTGTTTGGGTCAGAGGTGGACCTGGGCGGTCCTAGGGACTCATGCGATAAGCATGATCCCGTTTGTAGAACGAAGCAGGTATTTCTCCGGAAAGAGATAGCTCGTATGTCTTTTCGGTCGAGTAGAAGGAGATTGCTTACTTCTGCCAAAGTATCATAGGACGTCTTAATTGCGTCAGAGAGTTTGAGAGATTACTCGTCTAGATCGGAGCTTTAGATAACATTTTAAGAATATGCTATTTGACTTGGCTGAGGTTTCAGATAATCACTCGGTTGTAGCCAAGGCTTCGGAATATCGCTCGGTTGTCGCCGAGGCTTCAGAATATCACTCGGTTGTTGCCGAGGCTTCAGAATGTCGCTCAGTTGTTGCCAAGGTTTCAGAATATCGCTCAGTTGTTTTACTTGGGCCTGTCAAGGTACGGAGATTGCTTGGTGTTTCTGAGGATTTTTTGATAGTTTACTTGGTCCTTACTGCAACTGTGGATTCAGGCGCGGACGACCAAAGAGGATGGGGGCTACCTGAGCATTGGAGAGGGCGCCCGAAGCCTGTAAATCGGTCACTCTCGAAGAGGGTGAGCTATGTTGCTCAGTGTTGGTCGCTGATGCACTTTTTCCTCTTCTTCACATTTTTTCAAGGATGCCTAATTCGAGGAAGTCTGGCAGACTTTCGAGAACATTTACTTCAAAAGGGTCTGGTAGATCAGAGGGAATCTAGTCCCAAAAAGGGAGCTCCTTGAGCGCCTCAATGTTATTAATAATCCTCTTCGATGAGGGGTGGAACTCTTCGTTTCCTGCGAGCACCCACTGAAGTGGCGACGCGCGGCGAGTTTCCACGGGCTGAAATTAATGGCTCGAACGATCAAAATATTCACTAGGGGCGGTTTTAAATACGGATGAGGATGCCTCTGTCAGTCATCTTTTCAGCTGATCTCCCAAGAGTTTCTGGGTTCTGAGATGGCTTCTGGAGGTGTGAGACGATCGACTGAGGCACCAGGCGGCGGCGCTAATGGCCGTGGGGGGTCCCATGGAAGCCGCGTTATCGTAACAGTTGATGGGGACGTCCTGGCATCAATGTTCGCAGATCGCGAGCGACTTCAAAGGGCGGCCGAACAATATCTGGCCGTTTCTATGAGGGAAGTCGATCTCCTTCGTCGTGCCAACAGCCGACTGGAGGGGAAAGTAGCATCCCTTCGATGACAGATCGCCGAGTCAGCTCGGCGTGGGGAGGGCTCGACGGCTCTCGGAGAAGATGATAAGCCCCAGTGAGAGCTCATGTATATTTTTCTTTCTTTTTTGTCCTTTTTGTGATGAATGAAAAAGAGGATTTTCGCAACTTTTGTGTTTGCCGTTATTTCCAAAATGTTTGCTCTTATCACTCGGTCTTGGCCGAGATTTGTGATAAGTGACGCACTTCGGCTTTGGCCGAGGCTTTTACTTTTTGGCACCGGCCGGGGCTTGTTGTAAGCTGCCTGAATTCGATCAAAATTTTCTTCGCTCTTCAGTCCGGCCAGGGCTTGTAAGCTGCCCGAATCCGGATGGAGTTTTCTTAGTTCTTTGGTCCGGCCTGGGCTTATAAGCTGCCCGAATCCGGATGGAGTTTTCTTCGTTCTTTGGTCCGATCGGGGCTTGTAAGCTGCCCGAATCCAGATGGAGTTTTCTTCATTTTCTAGTCCGGCCGGGGCTTATAAGCTGCTCGAATCCGAATGGAGTTTTCTTCGCCCTTCAGTCCGGCCGGGGATTGTAAGCTGCCCGAATCCGAATGAAGTTTTCTTCGTTCTCTGGTCCGGTCGGGGCTTGTAAGCTGCCCGAATTCGGATGGAGTTTTCTTCGCCCTTCAATCCGGCCGGGGCTTGTAAACTACCCGAATTCGGATGAAGTTTTCTCTAGTTCGGCCGGGGCTTGTAAGCTGCCCGAATCCAGATGAAGTTTTTTTCATCCTTCAGTCCGGTCGGGGCTTGTAAGCTGCCCAAATCCGGATGAAGTTTTCTTCGATCTTCGGTCCAGCCGGGGCTTGTAAGCTGCCCAAATCTGGATGAAGTTTTCTTCACCCTTTAGTCCGATCGGGGCTTGTAAGCTGCCCAAATCCGGATAAAGTTTTCTTCGTTCTTTGGTCCAGCCAGGACTTGTAAGCTGCCCGAATCCGGATGGAGTTTTGGAGATCACTTGGCCCTCGGCTGCACTGGGGGTGCCTGACCATACTGAGTCTTTGTCGAATAGGACTTAGCCCAGCCATGGTGCGGAGATATTGCTACTCAAGGAGATAGCTCGGTCATGCCGAGAATGGGTAAGTAACATCCATTTTTCATTATGGCTTTTCGGTGGAATAAATGATTGTAGCGATAGAGCCACGACTAATAGAGACAGGATGCTAATGCTGTAAATAGGGCGAGTTTATAGAAAGCGTACCCTACTGGTGGTATATACAGAGATTGTCCGAGTTTCACGTTCGGAGAATAGATTTCCCGCTCAGATCCTGAAGCTTGTAGGTGCCAGGTCCGATGACTTCCGCCACTTGATAGAGGCCTTCCCAGTTCAGAGACAGCTTTCCTTGTTCCAGTGGTTTGGAGACAGATGCTTTCCGGAGGACGAGATCGCCGGGTGAGAAGGATTTCCCTTTGACTTTGGAGGCATGATAGTGGGCCACTCTTTGCTGATATGTAGCTATCCTGATTCGAGCTTTCTCTCTGATTTCTTCTATCAGGTCGAGATTGGTGCGGAGCTGCTCGTCGTTAGCCTCCTCCGAGTAGCTCTCCACTCGCGAAGAAGGAAGCCCTATCTCCGCAGGGATGACGGCTTCCGCGCCGAAGGCCATCCGGAATGGGGTCTCACTAGTGGGGATTCTCTGGGTGGTACGATAGGCCCATAAGACATGGTGAAGTTCATCTGCCCATTTGCCTCGGGCTCTGGCAAGCCGAGCCTTAATCCCTTGAAGCAGGGTCCGATTAGTTACTTCGGCTTCTCCGTTGGCTTGCGGATGCCCTACCGACGTAAGCCGGTGGCAGATTCCGTGCTCCTCGCAGAAACCTCGGAACTTTGGGTTGTCAAACTGCTTGCCATTATCGGTGATAATAGTATGCGGAAGGCCGAAGTGACAAATAATGGATCTCCATACGAAGTCCCTGGCCTGAGCTTTGGTTATCTGGGCAATGGCCTCGGCCTCCACCCACTTGGTGAAGTAGTCGATGGCGACAAACAAGAACTATCTCTGTCCAGTGGTGAGGGGAAAAGGGCCAAGAATATCCATCCCCCATTTAGCAAAGGACCAAACGGAGGAAATAGGGACCAAACTGGCGGAGGGGAGCCTATGGATGTTGGAATATCTCTGACATGGGTCACAAGCTCGGACAAGGTCATCAACATCTTTTTGCATGGTGGGCCAATAGTACCCCTGGCGCAGCACCTTGTGGCATAAGGACCGGCTCCTCAGATGGTTGCCGCAAATTCTCTCATGTACCTTCCGGAGAGCATAATCAGCTTCAGATGGGCGAAGGCACTTGAGTAGCGGCATGGAAAAGGATCGCTTATACAGCTGGTCCTCGATTAGCACATAATGGGTGGCTTGCAATTTCAGCTTCCCGCTTCCTTTTGGTCGGCCAGAAGCGATCCTTCTTTAAGATACTTCAATATGGGGTCGAACCAGGATGGTTCGGCCTCGACATGCATCACTCAGTCCACCTCCGCAATGCTAGGCTTTTCCAGAATCTCCAGGGGAAACTTCCGCTCAGAATCCATCGACTCTGCAGTTGCTAGCCGAGACAATAGGTCAGTGCGTGCATTCTCAGATCTTGGGATCTGAATAATTTCAAATTTAAAAAAGTGAGAAAGTAAGTCCTGCACATGTTGAAGATACCGAATCATGTTTGGCTCCTGGGCCTCGAACTTGCCCCGCACATGACCGGCTACCAATTGAGAGTCGGTAAAGGCATTCAGCTTCTTCACTTTAAGGTCATGGGTGATTCGGAGTCCAGCGAGCAGAGCTTCATATTCGGCTTCATTGTTGGAGGCTGAGAAGGAGAAGCGAACGCCATACTCGAAGGTTGCCCCTTCTGGGCTGGTGAGGATTAAGCCAGCGCCAGAGCCATTGGCATTAGATGATCCGTCGATGTGGAGCAGCCATAGGACGTCTGATCTCGAATGCTCAGAAGAGTCCGGAGTGGAGCCATCCTCTGGGATGGTACATTCGAGGAGGAAATCAGCTAGAACCTGGGCTTTGATGGCCGGGCGAGGTTGGTACCAAATATCATGCTCGCTTAACTCGATGACCCATTTGGCCATTCTCCCTGATGTCTTCAAACGATGGACCACCGCCTTGATGGTTTGGTCGGTCAGGACCATCATAGAATGCGCCTGGAAATATGGCTGCAACCTCCGAACCAACGTTATCAGGGCCAAAACTAACTTCTCGATCCAGGAGTATCTTGTCTCGGCGTCCCAGAGCAGCTTGCTGACATAATAGATCGGCTTTTGGGTCTTGTTCTCTTCTCTGACCAACACTGAGCCAACTGCGCCTTCCAAAACTGCTAAGTACAGAAATAACATTTCCCCCAGATTAGGACTGCTGAGGAGGGGTGGAGAGCCGAGATATCTCTTGAGGTCCTCGAATGATTTCTGACACTCGGGGGACCATTGGAAATTCTTGGCAGATCGAAGAGCTTTAAAGAAAAGAAGGCATCTCTCGGCCGACCGAGCCACGAAGCGGTTGAGGGCCACGATCCTTCCAGTTAGGCGCTGGACCTCTTTGATGGATGCTGGAGGTGCCATTTACCGAAGGGCTTGAATCTTCTGCGGATTGGCCTCAATGCCCCGCTGAGAAACCATGAAGCCCAGAAACTTCCCAGAGTTGACACCGAAGGCGCACTTAGTTGGGTTGAGCTTTATCCGATATTTTTGGAGTGTCACGAAGCTCTCAGAGAGATCCTCAATATACTGGGATGCTTCTTTGCTTTTGACCAGCATGTCATCAACATATACCTCCATGTTTCGACCGATTTGCTCCTTGAAGACCTTGTTAACCAGCCTCTGGTAAGTAGCACCTGCATTTTTCAAACCAAAAGGCATGACCCGATAACAATAAGTACCTCGGTCGGTTATGAAGGCAGTCTATTTTTCATCCTCGGGCGCCATTCAGATTTGGTTGTAACCCGAATATGCATCCATGAAGGTCAGCATCTGGTGACCTGAAGTGGCATCTACAAGATGGTCAATCTGAGGGAGAGGAAAGCTGTCCTTCGGGCATGCTTTATTGAGGTCGGTGAAGTCGATGCAGATCCGCCATTTACCATTCGACTTCTTTACCATGACAACATTGGACAGCCAGCTCGAATAATTTACCTCCCGAATGAAATTTGCCTTGATGAGCTTGTCAACTTCTTCCTCAATTGCCTTCTGTCGCTCAGGGGCGAAGCTTCTTTTCTTATGCTTCACGGACCGGGACATCTCGTCCACATTAAGACAATGGACGAGAACATCTGGGCTAATTCCAGGCATATCAGAAGCGGACCAGGCAAAGACATCAGCATTCCTTCGGAGAAAGTCAATCAGCTTCAGTCGGGGCTTCCTTTTCAGTAGTGACCCGATCCTTATGGTTCGATAGGGCCGAGCTTCGTCCAGCGGTACCTCCTTCAGCTCTTCAGCTGGTTCTCCTCGTTGCTCAGCAAAATCCTCCCGAGCGTCCAGTTCATCAACTTTGGGCAGTTTGGACTGAAGGCTAGTAACGAAGTACTGTCGAGCTACAACTTGGTTTCCCCGAACTACTCCCACTCCCCATCCGGTAGGGAACTTCATTGCTAGATGCAGGATGGAGACGGCGGTTCTAAGGGACATCAGGCCGGGTCTCCCAAAGATTGCATTGTAGGGCGACCGAAGCTTGGCTACTAAAAAATCTGTATGAACAGTGCTGACGCAAGGCCAAGTTCCCGCGTGGACCGTCAAGGTCACGACCCCCTCTAGGGAAATAACATCGCCGGTGAACCCCATTAAAGTGGAGTCCACTGCTCAAAGATTCTCCATGAGCAGTTTCATCTTCACAAACACATCAAGATACAAAATGTTGACAGAGCTCCCACTATCAATAAGGATTCGGTCTACATCATAATTGTTCAGATTAAGGGATACAACCAACACATCGTCATACGGGAACTGTATCTCCTGGAGGTCGTTGTCGGAGAAGGAGAGCTCGTTAGTCTGCGCTTTCTTTGGCGTTGAACCTTCTTCATTGTCCCGCCAGCTCGACGGACTACCAACTGCCTCGATCACATTGATGTGGTCGGTGACCGGAGGATTCGGAGGAGGAGGCTGTTGGGGCTCAGGCTGCCGGTCACCCCCATTTCTTGGCTCGGGTGCTCTCCTGAATTGGTCCAGCCTACCCCGCTGGATGAGCCTCTCGATTTCATTCTTCAGCTGCCAGCACTCCTCAGTGTCATGGCCGTGGTCCCGGTGGTAGCGGCAATATTTGATGGGGTCTCTCCGAGTCACATTCCCTCGGAGAGGAGGTGGCCGAGGGAGCTGACGCTCTATCTCCATGAGGATCTCCACCCTTGGGGCAGTGAGCGGGGTGAACAGGTTGAACCTCCTAGGCGGGCTCCGGGTGCGGTTCCTTGGTGGCGGCGGAGGAACCCTTTAGTGGCGAGGTAGGCTCCGTTGGCGAGCGGATCGGTGCTTGTTCGAGCCCTTGGACTTCTTCTTCCTTGTCAGCTCGATGCGGGCAGCCCTCCGCGATTCCTCGACTCTGGCATATTTGTCCGCTAGGGCCATCATATCGGAGAGGTTCGGAGGGTAGCTGACCTCCAACGCTAGGTAAAAGTCACTCTCCTTCAACACTCTGCCTCCTAGGGTGGACATGGTCACCTCATGATTAAGGTGGTTCACTTCCAGCATGGCCATATTGAAACGGCTGAGATATTTCTTCAAGGACTCCCCCTCTCTCTGCTTAACCTCAGAGAGGGAGTCGGATCTCTACCGGTGACGACGGTTGCTGACGAACTGGCTGATGAAGAGGCGGCTCAGCTCGTCAAATTAACCAATAGAACCTGGTTTTAAGGCATTGAACCAGGTTCGGGTGGACCCCTTGAGAGTGGAAGGGAAGGCACGGCAGAGGATCGCATCTGATGCCCCATGGAACATCATGATCGATCAGAAGCTGCTGAGGTGGTCGTCGGGATCGGAGGATCCATGATAGGGCTCGATGGTGGGCAGCTTGACGTGGGAGGGAATCACTTCCTCTATGATCTCCTTAGAGAAGGGAATGCCCTGCTCCGCTTTATGCTGAAGCGGATGGGCTTGCTTGGCGGCATCCAACTCCTGACGCATCTCCCGGAGTTGTTGGCAGATCTCCTCAGGCATAGCAGGAGGAGCTAGGCGAGGAGAGAAATGAGACGGTGTCGAGTCGTGACGAGAGAACACCGGAGAAAGGGATCGGGCCCACCGAGATCGGGGAAGATCCTTACCGTAGATCCCTTGAGGGGCTGGCTTAGCTTCCCTAGGGTGACGAGGGGGGTCTGCAACCCCATGCAGGCTAGAAGAAGAGATCACTGGGCCGCATTCTCCTCAGGAAGGTGTGGAGTAGGCGCAGTCGGATGGGGGCTTCAAAGCGCCCCAGGTGGGCTAGAACTTGGACCTATTGGACCAGCGAGGCAAACTGGTCCTGGGTCACTGGGGCTGCCGGTGGCGATGGAGTTTCAACTGGCGATGGTAGTGACGCTACGCTGCTCACCGGATCAGGTCTTTGGGAGGTGACCTAATCTCGGGCTTCGGAGGTAGCCTTTCTTTGATTGGCCATGGAAGGAGTTCTCTTTCAGATCGAGATCCTTGTCTTCTGGATCACAAGTTTATGGGACTTGAGGGCCCTTCCTCTAGCACCAATTTGTTGCTGCTGAAATCTGTCCTCCGATTCGGGCACGATCGGGCTTCAGGATGGACTCCCTCCGGGGCGGATCTGCAAAATAGTCCTCACGCGAGAGGCGTTGGGGGTGGCCCTCCGTGGAAGACCCTCCGATGCTCAAGTTAGCAGGGATCGGCAATCAACAAATGTGAGGAGAAGGCTCTCGCTAAAGAGTCTCTCCAGGGTAGCCTTTCGAGAGCTCCGATCAGAGCGTTAATGGCGGAAAGGGGTGAGCAAAGGTAGAAGGAGAGTGGGCCAGTGAGCAAGTGCGCATACCTGAGAAGTTGGGAGACGGTTCTATTTATAGAGGATCACCTGATTCTTTGGGGGCGTCGTGGGTCC
Organism: Calamus simplicifolius; assembly: GCA_900491605.1. Classification (NCBI taxonomy): domain Eukaryota; kingdom Viridiplantae; phylum Streptophyta; class Magnoliopsida; order Arecales; family Arecaceae; genus Calamus; species Calamus simplicifolius. The sequence continues at coordinate 1,879,996 of UESW01003900.1, read as the reverse complement.
GAAAGCCGTTAGGATTCGAATCCAGTTTGTTATGAGGTCAGTAAGATTCGTATCTTGTTAGTTAGAGGATCGACGGCTGGGAGAGCTGGTTTGATGTCTTGAGACTCGGAGACGGTGTAGGCTCTAGGGCTCTAGGCCACTCTCGAGTATGATTTTTATTTAAACTCTCTCACACCGGATTCTGCAAAGGTGCTTGAGTGCCCTGGTCTTGGTCAGGGCATGGTGAATAGAAATAGCTCGGCGGAGGCTGAGAGACAGGGAAGCTTGGCTAAGGCCGAGAGATAGGAATAGCTCGGCGGAGGTCGAGAGATAGGAATAGCTCGGCGGAGGCCGAGAGATAGGAATAGCTCGGCTGAGGCCGACAGGTAGGGATAGCTTGGCGGAGGCCGAGATATAGGAATAGCTCGACTGAGGCCAAGAGATAGGAATAGCTCGGCGGAGGCCGAGCTAAGGCCGACAGGCAGGGATAGCTCGGCAGAGGCTGAGCTAAGGCCGACAGGCAGGGATAGCTCGGCGAAGGCCGAGAGATAGGGATAGCTCGGCTGAGGCCGAGAGACAGCGAATAGCTCGGCGGAGGCCGAGAGATAGGGATAGCTCGGCTGAGGCCGAGAGACAGCGAATAGCTCGGCGGAGGCCGAGAGATAGGGATAGCTCGGCTGAGGCCGAGAGACAGCGAATAGCTCAGCGGAGGCCGACAAGCAGGGATAGCTCGGCTGAGACCGAGAGACAGTGAATAGCTTGGCTGAGGCCGAGAGATAGGAATAGCTCGGCTGGCAAGGCGCAGCGAATAGCTCGGCTGGCGAGGCGCAGCGAATAGTTCGGCTGGCGAGGCACGAAAGCTGCTTTGAGGGGGTAGCCTACTCATTGCTACCTTTTGGATGGGATGGCTATGCGACAGGATGCACGGGCTAGCTCTATCCCGATGTCTTGAATTCTATGCACATTAATGCAATGATATTTTTACCCCTCATCAACTGCAAAATGAATAATTTTAAGAGCATGATAATAATATATTTGATGACTACGATGCAACCATCAAACCTGTAGAATTTAAATGGTGGGGGTGTTTTGGGCGAGTCAAAGATGCCCCCTTCATTAGACCTAGGAGCATAAGGAGGAGATGACCGACCGTCTTGTTAAAATATTGTTTAATTATTATCAGTTTTTTTTCTGATTCATTAGATTATTCTTAAAATAAATAAAATAAAATTCATTCAATTGCTCTTTTGAATTGTGAATGAGAGATTGTTTACAATTAAAAAGAAACCTCTGATACATAATAACGATCATGCAATATGCTTTTTTACTATTCATATGGCAACCGCTACTGTTTGCAAGTTTTGCCTCCATGCATGCTTGTTTCTACGTGAATAAATTTATAAATATATCAAAAATCTTCTACTCTTCACATTTTTAAATTTATGAGATTTTTTTTGGCAAATTTCTTGCCCTCCTGAATTATGTGCTAAAATAACATTGCCTAGCTATATAATAATGTACGCCCTTTTTTCGCCAATGATTGATGTTTTTAATCTTTTTTACTTTTGCAGTTTTAATATTGATACGGCTGGCGGTTTCCCCGGGGTAGTAATATCTTCCGCACAACTTTCGAAAGTAATGATGTGACAACGAAACCCAAAGGCCACCAGCGTCGGCCCTCAGCACCGACCCCAGCGTCGGCCCTCAGCGTCGACCCCCCAGCGTCGGCCCTCAGCGTCGGCCCCCAGCATCGGCTCCTAGCACCGGCCCTTAGCGTTGGCCTTAAGAGCCAGCGGCTAGCGTCGGTCTTCAGGGCTGGCCACCAGCGTCGGCCTCCAGCGTCGGCCCCCAGCGTCGGCCTTAAGAGCCAGCGGCTAGCGTCGGCCTTCAGAGCTGGCCGCCAGCGTCGGCCGTCATACAAGGATGTTCTAGGCAGTGGACCCCGCGATTTAAGGTCTATTGCCGAATGGTCTGTTGACTCAAATCGCGGGCAGGTCTCAGCCTAATCAGCAGTTACCGCTATAAGCGGCCCCTATCTCGCAACAGTCCAACAACTTACCGTTCGATGAAGCAAATTCGACGGTTCCAACAGGCCGAGATACATGGGATCCACAACAGGTATAAAGGGAGGACTCGAGCTCCATGCGAGGGGACTCTCTCTCTCTTTCAGAAAACTTTCGCTAGAATAATCATTCATATCCCTGTTCGGCGACTCACTAACTTGGGCATCGGAGGGTCCCCCGGAACTACCGGCCCGGGACTTTTTGCAGGCTCCAGGAGGAAGATGGTGATCTCTCTGCACACCGGTGATCCTGGTCCGCCCGACGTTCATCATACGTGATTCGGCAGCAACAGATTGGCGCGCCAGGAAGGGGGGAGTAGGCAGAAGGCAAGCTAAGTCGAGACTCTCCCCTGAAATCTCTCCAATTTTGCAAAGGAAGCGATGGTGACCACGCGAGCACAAGAGGCTTCCTCTAGCCAGGCAGCCGGGCCCATCCCGCGAGTGGAGCATTCGGAGGCCAACCCTCATGCTCCACCCCGTGCGCCAACGAGCCAACCTGACGGCTTGATGATCTAGCCCATCAGGTCCAGGATCTGACGACGATGGTTCGAGGGCTGCAAGAGCGCTATGTGGCTGCTGTAACTCAACCCCCTGTAATGGGCGAAGGGGTGCGAGGAACAGTACAGTCTCACCAAGGAGGGACCCCGCCTGAGGTCTCTCACCGCTCACCCCCTGAACCTCATCGTCAGGGACCTCGAAGCGACGACGGTCTCCTTTCCGTCGCTCCAGTCGTCCCCACCACCGACCGGAAGAAAAGGAGTCCAGGCGGGCGCCTTCCTTGCGCCGTCGATCCTCTTCTTCGACTCATCCCAAGGGACCTCGAAGCGACGACGGTCTCCTTCCCGTCGCTCCAGTCGCCCCCACCACCGACCGGAAGAAAAAGAGTCTAAGCGGGCACATTCTTTACGCCGGCGATCTTCTTCTTCCGACTCATCTCGAGGTAACACGCCCCGGAGAACCACTCGACGAGCCGAGCAAAGGCTTGACGAGTACCATCGGCGGTTGGACGAACTCAGCCGTCAGATCGCCGATCCCTATGCAGCGGAGTACGAACGTCGCCCTCCGCTTTCTCGCCATATCATGAAGGAACCGGTCCCCCCCCGGTTTCGTCTCCCTCAATTGGATCCATATGATGGGACGACGGACCCCCTGGACCATCTGGAGAGCTACAAAGTCCTCATGCAGGTCCAGGGAGCGACGGATTCCTTATTATGCGTCGCCTTCCCGGCTACGCTCCGTAAGGCGGCACGCGCGTGGTACTCTCGTTTACTTCCACGCAGCATCAACTCCTTTCGACAACTCGAGCGGTCTTTCCTGGCTCATTTTGATGCCTGTCGAAAGATCCCACGAGTTGCCGATAGTCTCTTTGATGTCCAGCAGAAAAGTGGTGAGACCTTAAAGGATTTCGTCGCTCGATTTAAGGAGGCAGCGCTGGAGGTGTACAACCTGGAAGACTCTGTCGCCACCTTGGCCCTGAAGAGAGGACTTCGCCCGTCCAGATTCGCTTACTCTCTGGATAAGAAGCCTCCGCGTTCCTACGCCGAGCTTCTGAGCCGGGCACAGAAATACATCCGCGCTGACGAGGCAGATTCTTCCCGGAGAGACATTGACAAGAACCCCGGTAACAAACCGCACCTTCTGATCGCACGGGTGCGCAACCTAGGAAGCCTGAGCCTCCACGACGCCCGGATCGCCGGCCACAAGCGCTGGTTCCTAAAGAGCAGTTCACTCCCCTCATGGCCCCCATCTCCCACATCCTACTGGAGATCGAGGAGGAACCATATTTCAAGCGACCGGCTCCCTTGAAGTCCGGAGCCCCCCGCAACAAGGAGTTTTACTACCGGTACCATCGGGACTACGGCCACGACACCGAAGACTGCCGCAATTTGAAAAAGGCCATCGAGGAGCTGGTTCAGCAGGGCCACCTGGGCAAGTTTGTTCGAAGGGGGAACCTCCCCGCGGTGGGCCCCATGGTGCCCCCAAGTCATCCGGCGGGCGTGGATAATGCCCCGACTGAAAAAACCATAGCTATGATCTCTTGGGGAGCGGATGGCGGTTCGAAAAGGCCGCGCGAGGGAATAGACTCTGTAATACCTTTTTTCGGAAAGGATCTAGACGGGGTAGTTAACAAACACGACGACAGCGTCGTAGTTTCTATGACTATAGCTAACCACCCTGTAAAAAGAATTTTAATTGATAGTGGAAGCTCTGTGGATGTCTTGAGTTACGAGGCTTTTGTTCGGATGAACTTATCAAGGTCCTTGCTTCGACCTGTTGCCACACCACTAATGGGCTTCACGGGAGACTCAGTGAACGTCGAAGGCGAAATTGCTCTCCCGGTCACGGCTGGAACTCCTCCGTGTTAGAGTACAGTGGTTGTAAACTTCCTGGTGGTCCGGGTCCCGCTGGCGTATAACGCCATCTTGGGAAGACCGGGGCTGAACTTGCTGGATGCCGTGATCTCCACCAAGAGACTGTTAGTAAGGTTCCCTACCAATGAAGGGATCGGAGAAATGAAGGGGGAGCAAAGCCCGCTGCCGCCCTGTTATCATCTGACGCCCAGCCCGCTGAGTGCAGAGTCGGCAACGGCCTCTGAGTCGCTCGATCCTAGGGAGTTGGGGAGAAGGGGGAGCCGGCAGAGCATCTTCTAACCCTCCCCTTGGATGATAACCCGGCAAGGACTGTTCAGCTGGGGGCATCACTCCCGGAAGAGACACGTCGTCAACTCCTCGCATTCCTGCGGGCCAACACTGATGTCTTCGCATGGTCTTCCTCCGACATGCCAGGCGTCCCTGAAGAAGTAATTACCCATCGGCTCAACCTTAAGCCAGAGTGTCGGCCAATCCGACAGAAGAAGAGAAACTTCGCTCCAGACAGACAGAAAGCTATCGACGAGGAAATCTGCAAGCTTATGGCTGCGGGCCACATTCGGGAAGTTCATTACCCTGAATGGCTAGCTAATGTGGTGTTAGTCCGCAAGGCCAATGGAGCTGGAGAATGTGTGTAGATTTCACTGACCTCAACAAGGCGTGCCCCAAAGATAGCTTTCCACTACCTCGAATCGATCAATTGGTGGATGCTACCTCCGGCCATGAAGTCCTCAGCTTCATGGATGCATTCTCCGGATACAACCAGATCCGGATGAATCCGGAGGATGAGGAAGCTACTTCCTTCATAACCGAAAAGGGTCTATATTGCTACAAGGTGATGCCTTTCGGATTAAAAAATGCGGGGGCTACTTACCAGAGGCTGATGAACAAAGTCTTCGAAGGACAGATAGGGCGTAATATGGAAGTGTATGTGGATGACATGCTGACAAAAAGCGTTCGTGCCCTTGACCACATCACGGATCTGGCAGAAACCTTTGACAATCTTCGTCGATATCAGATGAAGCTGAACCCTCGCAAGTGTGCATTCGGAGTAACAGCGGGGAATTTCTTGGGTTTCATGGTGACCCGGAGAGGAATTGAAGCCAACCCAGACAAAGTCCAAGCCATCTTGGACATGAGGCCTCCCATCAACAAGAAGGAAGTACAACGCCTGACGGGAAGAATAGCCGCCTTAAGCCGCTTCCTATCCAAGTCCGCGGAAAGGTGTTTACCTTTCTTCAAGGCGCTTCGCAGAATCAATAAGTTCGAGTGGACCAAAGAATGCCAGGAGGCGTTCGAAGGGTTAAAGACGTTCCTATCCACCCCGCCACTGCTAGCCAAGACGACGGGCAGAGAGGAGCTCCTTCTATACCTTGCGGCCTCTCCTGAGGCTGTCAGCTCCGTGCTAGCCCGGGTGGACACTGATGGCACACAAAGGCCAGTATACTATACAAGTAAGGTGCTTCATGATGCTGAGATTCGATACTCAAACATGGAAAAGATCATCTTTGCGTTAATCGTGTCAGCCCAGCGTCTGCGGCCATACTTCCAAGCCCACCCGATCGCAGTAATCACTGACCAGCCTCTAAAGACAATTCTAGCTCGTCCGGATACTTCTGGCCGGCTGGCCAGGTGGGCCCTCAAGCTGGGGGAGTTTGATTTATCTTTCCGTCCTCGCTCGGCCATGAAGTCTCAAGTCTTGGCAGATTTCTTGGTCGAATGTACTTGGGGAACCGAGTTATCCAAAGAACTTCCGACGGACACTCAACCCTTGGAAGCCAGTGACGATGAGTGGGTCCTTCACGTAGATGGGGCGTCGAACTCTCAAGGGAGCGGAGCAGGCCTCATCTTGGCTAACCCGGATGGGGTGGTTACTGAGTGCGCACTTCGCTTCCTCTTCCCAGCCACTAATAACCAGGCGGAATATGAGGCTTTGTTATCCGGAGTAAGACTGGCTCGGGAACTGGGGGTGAAACGCCTTAGAGCTTTTACCGACTCCCAATTGGTTGCTGGCCAGATCACCAAGGAGTACGAGGCAAAGGATCCTATCATGGCCCGTTACTTGGATGCGGTGTTCTCAATGACCTCTCCATTTACTCACTTCAGCGTCAGCTACATTCCTCGACAAGAGAATGCTAGAGCTGACGCCCTATCCCACCTCGCTGCCTCAGCTGATGGGATGTTGGGAAAAGCTTACGTGGAGCACCTAGAAGCCCCAAGCATTGATGCACCAATGGAAACTTTACCAGTGGGACAGGAGCCTTCCTGGATGGACGCCTATGTTCAATACCTTACTGAAGGTATCCTCCCCGAAGACCCTACCGAAGCCAGGAAGCTTAAGAGACGGGCCCCGAAGTTCTTCCTTATGGAAGGAAGGCTCTACCGAAGGTCATTCTCGTACCCCATCCTCAGGTGCGTCGGTCCTACCGACGCCAATTATATTTTGCGAGAGTTACACGAGGGGATATGCGGAAGCCATCTGGGGGGCAGGGCTCTTGCATATAAAGCTCTATGTCAAGGGTATTACTGGTTGATGATGAAAGAAGACGCATCTGAACTTGTTAAAAAGTGTGACAGCTGCCAGCGTCACGCCAACGTTCAACATCTACCTGCGTCCCAGCTAACCCCTCTGGCTGCACCGTGGCCCTTCGCACAATGGGGCATGGACATCCTAGAACCTTTCCCCCCTGCCTCCGGACAACGTAAGTTCCTAGTTGTAGCCGTCGATCACTTCACTAAGTGGATCGAGGCGGAAGCTCTTGCTAAGATCACGGAAGCCAAAGTGAGGTCTTTCTTCTGGAAATCTGTGGTGTGTCGGTTTGGGTTACCACACACCCTGGTTACAGATAACGGTCAACAGTTTGATAACACGGCCTTCCGAGAATTCTGCAAGGGCCTAGGAATCCGTCACCGATTTACCTCCGTAGGGCATCCCCAAACCAACGGTGCAGCTGAGGTGACCAATCGCATCATTCTACAGGGGCTCCGGGCTCGGCTAGATAGCTGTAAAGGGCGCTGGGTGGAAGAACTTTCCAGTGTGTTGTGGGCCTACCATACGACGCCGCGAGCACCCACAGGGGAAACTCTCTTCAGCCTGGTCTTTGGGACCGAGGCGGTCATCCCCGTAGAGATAGGGGCTCCTAGTCCCCAGACGGAGTTATACAACGAAGAGAGCAACTCCAACAAGCTGAAAGCTGATCTGGATTTGGTGGAAGAATTGCGGGATCAAGCGCATCTTCGGATGGCAGCATTCCGTCAGCGCGTGGCCAAACACTACAACTCTCGGGTGCGGCCCAAGACATTCCGGCCGGGAGACCTGGTCCTACGAAGAGCTGAAGTATCGAAGCCAACGGAAGGGGGCAAGCTGGCACCAAAATGGGAAGGACCATACCGTGTCAAAGAGGTACTCCACCATGGAGCATATAAAATTGAAGAGCTGGACGGGAAGCTGCTCCCTCGAACTTGGAATGCTGACAATTTGTGACGGTACTATCAATAGAATTCTATTGTTATTAACTTGAATCTGTCTGATGCATGAATAATAGACATGTTCTTATTTTCTAATGAGTATGTTTAGTCAAAGACCAACTCCGCGTTGGCATCAAAGACCAACTCCGCGTTGGCATCCAAGACCGGCGCCCAGCGTCGGCATCAAAAGACCGGATCCGCTCCGGCACTCAAAGACCAACTCCGCGTTGGCATCAAAGACCAACTCCGCGTTGGCATCCAAGACCGGCGCCCAGCGTTGGCATCAAAAGACCGGATCCGCTCCGGCACTCAAAGACCAACTCCGCGTTGGCATCAAAGACCAACTCCGCGTTGGCATCCAAGACCAGCGTCCAGCGTCGGCATCAAAAGACCGGATCCGCTCCGGCACTCAAAGACCAACTCCGCGTTGGCATCAAAGACCAACTCCGCGTTGGCATCAAAGACCAACTCCGCGTTGGCATCCAAGACCGGCGCCCAGCGTCGGCATCAAAAGATCGGATCCGCTCCGGCACTCAAAGACCAACTCCGCGTTGGCATCAAAGACCAACTCCGCGTTGGCATCCAAGACCGGCATCCAGCGTCGGCATCAAAGACCGGATCCACTCCGGCACTCAAAGACCAACTCCGCGTTGGCATCAAAGACCAACTCCGCGTTGGCATCCAAGACCGGCGCCCAGCGTCGGCATCAAAAGACCGGATCCGCTCCAGCACTCAAAGACCAACTCCGCGTTGGCATCCAAGACCGGCGCCCAGCGTCGGCATCAAAAGACCGGATCCGCTCCGGCACTCAAAGACCAACTCCGCGTTGGCATCAAAGACCAACTCCGCGTTGGCATCCAAGACCGGCGCCCAGCGTCGGCATCAAAAGACCAGATCCGCTCCGGCACTCAAAGACCAACTCCGCGTTGGCATCAAAGACCAACTCCGCGTTGGCATCCAAGACCGGCGTCCAGCGTCGGCATCAAAAGACTGGATCCGCTCCGGCACTCAAAGACCAACTCCGCGTTGGCATCAAAGACCAACTCCGCGTTGGCATCCAAGACCGGCGTCCAGCGTCGGCATCAAAAGACCGGATCCGCTCCGGCACTCAAAGACCAACTCCGCGTTGGCATCAAAGACCAACTCCGCGTTGGCATCCAAGACCGGCGCCCAGCGTCGGCATCAAAAGACCGGATCCGCTCCGGCACTCAAAGACCAACTCCGCGTTGGCATCAAAGACCAACTCCGCGTTGGCATCCAAGACCGGCGCCCAGCGTCGGCATCAAAAGACCGGATCCGCTCCGGCACTCAAAGACCAACTCCGCGTTGGCATCAAAGACCAACTCCGCGTTGGCATCCAGGACTGGCGCCCAGCGTCGGCATCAAAAGACCGGATCCACTCCGGCACTCAAAGACCAACTCCGCGTTGGCATCAAAGACCAACTCCGCGTTGGCATCCAAGACCGGCGCCCAGCGCCGGCATTAAAAGACCGGATCCGCTCCGGCACTCAAAGACCAACTCCGCGTTGGCATCAAAGACCAACTCAGCGTCGGCAACAACAGACCGGATCCGCTCCGACGATTAAAGACCCAACTGTGTGTTGGCGCAAAAGACCGGCGCCTAGCGTCAGCCGTAGAGATCGACTGTGTTGGCACCAAGGACCACCTAACATCGGCCTTGTCAATGCTTAGGACAGCATCATAGCTCACGGTCCTATCTAACGCATATTCCTATCAACTAACAGTTCACAGCGGTTTGAACAAAGGAAGCTCAAGAAATTAAGCATATTCATTGATGATGAAGTTTACAAAATTGCCAACAGAAAGAAAAATGAAAAGCAGCTAATGGGCATCCGAAGGCGGGGTGCCATCTTCAGGGACGTCGTCAGGCTGCAGCTCCTTAATATCTTCCAAGTCGTAAAGCTCTTGTATTTTCTTTTTGCAATCTTGGAAGCCGGCGTCGTAAGCTAACGCCGCTGAATCAGCTACCTCGTCATCGAAGGCCTCGGATTTTTTGTAATCCTCTATGGCATTGGCCCCCTTCTCTTCCACCTCGGTGGCTCTTCTCTGAGCCTCCACCACTACCGCCTCCAAATTTGCGATTTTAATTATGTGCTGGCGGGTGGCTTCCTTAGCCGCATTGGTCTCGGCAAAGGCAGAGCTCATCTGAGTCTTTAGAACGAATACCTCCTGCTCCGCTGCCATCAGTTTCTCCTCAGCTACCGTCAGCTTCTCCTCGGCCACTTTTTGCTTCTCTTCCGCCACCTGAGCGTTGTCCAGCTCGTTGGCAGCACGGCGCTGGGCAACTTCCAGCGCGTATTCAGCTTTTTCGGCCCTAAGCCGAATAGCCTCTATCTCGCCCGTCAGGGTGGCCCGGGTGTCCTCTAGGGCCATCGCCGTCTTTTCAGCTTTCACTTGAAGGGAGACCATCTCCTCCCGCGCTTGCTCAAGGGCGGTGTCGCTCAAAGCCCAGAGATCTTTGAGAGCGACAAGGGAGTTCAAGGCCTAAAAATATATATATATATATATATATATATATATATATAATAATGACAGTAATGATCCGAAAAAAAGGAAAGGACAAGTGGCACAAAAACTCACCCAGAGGTGCGCCACCGAGGCTTCACGAAAGAAGGTAGCACTCCCTCGACTTCGGAGATATTCTTGCATCTCCTCCACTGAAGCTTCCTCTATGACCCGCATAGCCCAGCGGCTATGGTTCGCCAGCAGTGACTGGAAGGAAGGATCGATAGTCCTCCCTTCCCTGGGCGTCGGACCCGCGGAGGTTGATCCTGCCTCAGAACCTGCCGGCTCCGGTTCTTTAGCAGGCGGAGGTGCTTCAGATGTCACCCCCACGGGGGGCAAGGCAGTGGCTGGAGTCGCCGCTGTTGTCGCCGGAGCTTTACCCGCCTCCTTAGGCGCGGGGGACGGTGTCTTCCCCTCCGGAGATAAATCAAGTAAAATAATTGGAGGAGCTGGGGCTGGAGATTCTCCTTCTGGCGGGCTTTGCTCCACCTCCTTGCCGGCCCTGGCCTTAGCCGCGTCTTCCACGACGGGTTCTTCGGCTTGGGGTCGGATTGCCTCGCCTATGCGCACGGGCCCCACTGCTTTGGCTTCCGGGGCATCGACCCCTTTTGCGACGGCCCTTTTGGGGCCGCCCTTCTTCGAAACTTTGGCGCGTAAAGGCTTCACGACTGTAGGTCCTCCGGCGTCGGCCATCCCAGCGTCGGTCTCTCTGCCACTAACCCTCCCGGCGTCGGCCCTCCTGGGAACCTTAGTGGCAGCCCTCCCTTCGGCCGGGGATGCGGTCCCCGCGGCCTTCCTCTTCTTGGCGGCCACCCGCTTAAGCTTGTGCAATGTCGGCGCCATCCCTACACAAGCAAGGGATAGTTATAAAAAAAAAAAAAAAAAAAAAAAAAAAAAAAAAAAAAGAAAAGAAAAGAAAAGAGAAGAGAAGGGAGAAGAACAGAGAAGAGAGGCGAGTGGACTAATGCTCACCCCTCGAGGGAATTAAGCCAGCACGTTGAAGGCTCTCCTCAGCTATCAGCTTATTACATTTAGGAATATCGGCAGTCAGGAGCTGCCCAAATGCCATCCGGTCTCGTGGAAGGATGGAGGCGTCCCTGTTGGCGTCAATATTGGGTACCCCCCAGCTTCCACGAACCCCGCTGACGTCCGCGAAGAAGAACTTGTCCTTCCACCCCTTAACGGAGGAAGGAAGGCACAACCTGAGAATCCTGTTGGACCTAGGTGTGAAAGACCACCACCCCGACTGTTTGCGCAAGGTATAGAAGCTGCGGAACAAGGAAATGCTAGCCTCTATACCCTGCAGATGGCAGAGTACCAAAAAACCAACTATAGTTCGGAAGGAATTGGGAACTAATTGAGACGGGGTCAAGGAATACCTATCCAAAAGATTAAGGATAAAGGGGTGAATCGGTAACCTAAGCCCGGCCTTAAAAAAGGCCCCGTACAGGGCAACCCTCCCGGAACGAGAGGAGGTGACCCTATCGACAGAGGAGGGAACGAACAGGTGAAGGTCCGAAGGGAAACCGTACCTGGCCCTTAAGTTCGCAATGTCCTGGGCAGACATGGTCGACGCAGTCCCTTCGGGGGATTCCTTGGTAACCCTAGAAGGGCCGGCAACAGTCGGCCGGGTTTTAACGGAAGTTTGTCCGCCGGACGGACGAATCCCGGTGGAGGGACGATCAGCTGGTCGTGGCTTTGGTAAATGATCAGAAGATGAGGTGGACCATTGGAGGGGCTGGGACTCGGACTGGGAAGAATGGTGAGAACCCCCCAAGAACCGGAACCGGAAATGGAGCAAGAAGGAGAAGAAGCCATGGGAACTGACCTGAGAAGAAAAACGCGAGCAAGGACAGAGCACGGGAAGAATGAACAGAAGACGGAATCACAGGCGGACTCAAAAGGGAGCAATGGCGGAAAGAGAGGGAAGATAGGAAGATAAGGGCAATTCGCCATCATTACACCATCTCGAAACACCCTCTAACCGTCCGATTTAACCACGCGTCCGTCTTCAGTTGGGAGGCGTTTCGGCGACCCGCCGATACGAAAAGGTCGAAAAGACCACCAATGTAAAAAGGGACGCTAACCTTACCGCAATGATGCCGTCCGCCTTTTCGTAGCGCTGCCCGAGGGAAATCCTCCCTAATCCCAACAAAAGCAAGATTACGTGGAAACCGGCCCCCTAGAAGATATTCACACCCCCTTTCGCAGGTAAGTAAACGCTCACCAATCTCAGGGGTGGGGGGGCATCTGATACGGCTGGCGGTTTCCCCGGGTAGTAATATCTTCCGCACAACTTTCGAAAGTAATGATGTGACAACGAAACCCAAAGGCCACCAGCGTCGGCCCTCAGCACCGACCCCAGCGTCGGCCCTCAGCGTCGACCCCCCAGCGTTGGCCCCCAGTGTCGGCCCTCAGCGTCGGCCCCCAGCGTCGGCTCCTAGCACCGGCCCTCAGCGTTGGCCTTAAGAGCCAGCGGCTAGCGTCGGTCTTCAGGGCTGGCCACCAGCGTCGGCCTCCAGCGTCGGCCTTAAGAGCCAGCGGCTAGCGTCGGCCTTCAGAGCTGGCCGCCAGCGTCGGCCGTCATACAAGGATGTTCTAGGCAGTGGACCCCGCGATTTAAGGTCTATTGCCGAATGGTCTGTTGACTCAAATCGCGGGCAGGTCTCAGCCTAATCAGCAGTTACCGCTATAAGCGGCCCCTATCTCGCAACAGTCCAACAACTTACCGTTCGATGAAGCAGATTCGACGGTTCCAACAGGCCGAGATACATGGGATCCACAACAGGTATAAAGGGAGGACTCGAGCTCCATGCGAGGGGACTCTCTCTCTCTTTCAGAAAACTTCCGCTAGAATAATCATTCATATCCCTGTTCGGCGACTCACTAACTTGGGCGTCGGAGGGTCCCCGCCGGAACTACCGACCCGGGACTTTTTGCAGGCTCCAGGAGGAAGACGGTGATCTCTCTGCACACCCGGTGATCCTGGTCCACCCGACGTTCATCATACGTGATTCGGCAGCAACAAATATCTAGATATTAAACTTAATGCTTAAAACAAGTGATAAACCAGCTGATTTTTTTAGCAACCATATTATGTACACAAAGGTATCCAGACAACTCAGTTATTTAGGAATAAGCAATAAAATTTTATTGAGCCCTTCATGGCTTTGATCCATCCATGCATTGTCCGCCCGTCGTCCCCTTTTTCCCACATTGCATACCAGCTTGAGGGTCCTACTATATTTATTTAGAAGGTGAGGCAGCGCATACGATTAGATAGTGGCTGTGGCTGGGTCTTTCATCATTTACCCTGGTGACTCTCAGATTTTCACAGCCCAGTCAGTCCTGTAAAAGATTAGCAAACAAGCGAATGGCCAATGAGATGAGCTCATTTTTCCCCAATCAATAATTTTTCAAGTTAAAGAAATTCAATCAACGTGATGCATTATCATATCATCACCATCATCCATGTTACAGAGCTGCAGATTCAAAGTACAATTATTTTAAAATTTACAAGTTTAGCAACAGGCTGTTCAAAACAGATGTCTCATAGAGTTAAAAATCTGATCTGAGAGTCCCATTTACAAATTTCATTCGGTGCTTGCATGAATACAATCACAGATGAAATTGATGATAAGTAATTCAAAATATAGCCATATAGCAGAGAGGGTTGAAAAGGATTAAAAAAGAAAAAAATTACAACATTTTGGAAATGATGCTATGTTGTCAATTCAACATGTTGTATGCTGGTAGATCCTTTATGCTGCTAATGTCTTCCAGAGCAAGCTCCCGCTCTAATTGGGTTCTAGTAGACTTCAGTACTTCCTGAAAGAGATAAGTGAGATCAGAAAAGCTCATCTAATGGACACAAGTAAAAAACTGCAAATCATAGAGAACTAACAGAGGTTAATAAAATTTGGCAAGCTGATAATTACATTGAACTCCATATAAGAGGCATGCTTTGCAAGCCACTGAGCATCCATCATCCGAAAGCTACACAGTAGAGGCTATCAAAAGCTTTTTCATCTTCTCCTAGGAGTTCCAGAAAACGAGCCCCTGCCTTCGAAGTTGGCATGCCTGTTAGAAAGAATCGACAGGCTGCTTAAATTATGTTATATTAAAAACACAAATCAAAGTGTTTGTCTAATACATACCTGACTGTAAATCTAACATCTGTATCAACATAAATGATATATTAATACCAGCTACAGCAAATGGGTACTCCCATTCAGATCTTTGCCCTTCTTGCTTGTGCAACAGCATTTGGAAAGAATCCTGCATAATAAACAACAAAGATTTAAGGAGATAATTGATCCAGGGCCTCCAGTTTAAAATAAACATAAGGGTAAAAAAAGAAATTTAAACTAAATGAAAGGCATCTGAGATAAGGTAGTTACTGGGTAGTTCTTGGCAAAGAAGATAAGGTTCTCCAATGATATAAAGCCACCACCCCTGAGAACAGATAATCAGCACCAATTGTTACTGTCAAGTACATCGATTTGGCATACCAGACAGATAAGCAAACCTCTGCAAAGTGCTTGGTTAAGTTCTTATTACCTAAAATCAGTTGATGGATCAGAACCTTGCCAACCCATCTCCTTCCACAACTCTGATTTGAGAGGAGGAATCTCTCGATTAGGATAAGCCAAACTCCAGAGTTGCTTCAGTGCATCCTGCAACATAAAAACAGCATTGGAATACATCAATTCAATATTGTATTTATTCTTGCTTGAAAAGAGGGAGGAGTTCATAGAACTATCAACTTAATAAATTAAAAGTTTGGAAAGAAGACGCACTTGATGTTCCACACGAGAACCATCGAATGGGACCTGCAATCTCCTCCTCAAGTCTCTCACTCTTTCTTCCTAGAAGGTTGAACAGTTAAATAAGTCAGAAAATAGTCATTCTTCAGTATGTGTGTGTGGGTATATATGTATATGTAAATGTATGTACGTATGTGTGTGTGTGTGTGAAGAGAGAGAGAGAGAGAGAGAGAGAGAGAGGAGAGAGAGAGAGTTGGGCTTGGCTATATGTGACGCTTGGCTACACTCACGTGTGGCCAAGCTCCAAATCCGGTCAATCTTTTCACCCTTGAAAAGGATGACTGCATCTAAGTTTGGCTACACGCAAGTATAACCAAGTCTCTCTCTCTCTCTATTGTGTGTGTGAGAGTGTGTATATCATTACTAATATTTAGAGGTACAAAGTTTACTATATATAAGGAGAAACAATGATAAACTTAATGAAGCTGAAAGTACAACAATGCATATTTAAGTTTACCTATTTAACCCAAAACAAAAGTCCTAAGCTGAAAAAATGAGTAACAAACATGGATGCTGTTTTTTCAATCTCCAAATGTCAGATATCCCATTCTTCCTAAGATTGCTGACAAATCAACACAGGGACAGGTCTCTCCTTACTGCTGGAAGCAACTCTCAGGTCAGAGATATGCATATCTATTATTTTGTAGAGCTGACCCCTTTTCACCAGGCAGCGCGCCCATAGATAAGGAAAGCATAGTCCCAGTGGGGCCAGTGCCTTTTTATAGCCTAAACTCCTTTGACAACTAATATTCTAAATGTATTAATAAAAGACAATCACAATCCATGATTTAGATAGTCAAAAAAACACTAGGCACATTAGGAAGATAGATAAGTTCCTCAAGAAAGCAAATCCTCTCACAGATTAACGGGAGCTTATAGACAAAGATCAAGCATCAACTAGGTCCACCCTCAAAAGACAAAATAAAAAGGCACCATGCCAAGAACAACATATGCAGAACTACCATTTGTGTGTTCTGAAAATTAAGGTTCATTTTACACACATTGAATGACAGCTGACCTTGTATGGTGCATTTATAAGCAGCAAAGGGACAGCCTAACATGGCACTGGGGCTAACCATTGTTGGTAAACAGAAAAGCCAATCCCAGAATGAGCACCTTTCATTCAACTTCAGACTGTAAAAGTTCTTATTTGCTTGGTGTTTCCTTTTATTAACATAACAAGTGATCTTATAGGAGTTCTACAGGAGCTTTTTATGCCAACGTGGCTGGGTTTTGGTTCCTATTAAGCCTCTAATTGATTTCCTTTTTAACAAGCTATAGTTGAAACCATTTTGAGCAGCAAAGAGGTTGTTGGTCAGTCTGCTCAAAATAAATATAATTTGCTGTCTTGTTTTGTTACTAGAAGTCCTAACATGAGTCAAACACAACGTTCTAGTAAGTCCATGAAAGGTATGGTATGCAAGTACTTATCTAGTTAAAATTTTATATATATATATATATATATATATATATATATATAGTCAAAAAAATTTGGCTGAAGTTGAAACCATAACAAACCAATAATTTAAACCATTTTGGTCATCAACTGGTGAGGAGATTGGTTAGAAAAGAAATTGTGGACAAGCTTATTCCTGACTCTTATATTTTTATGCTGACTTGATGCGATCTGGTAATAGAGCAGCATGCATGTTAATCTTAAGACTGCTAAACAAATATTTATGAAACCGACCAGATAGAGGTTGATGCCAATGAGCCCAATCCAAATGCAGCCAAGAAAAGCCCAACAGTATCGAATGTGATTCTTCTTGAAGATGTGACAACTGATTTTGGTTTAATGGTCAAAGAAGCATTTAATGCTTATAAATTTATTTTTAATCAGCCTACTATTTGTTATTATGTTTCTATCAGCTATTTAATTAATTAGATAGGTTGTGTCAGGTCTTATAGTCTATATTAACAGGTAAAAGCCTTGAAAATGTGGTAACTAATATGTATTAATGTTTATGTTGTTTTGGAACTTTAAAGGAGACTATTCCTATTCTTAAAGGGCTGTTCCAAGTATTAAACATAGAAATTACGAAAATGAAGAACATACCTTTTGATTATTATTTCAATTTCTAAAAATATACCTCTATGGTTATTTGCTTGTGTTCTTATCTCTTTGGTGGATTCCATTGAGTGGTGAACCAAGTCTTGAGTTTCTTATAATTAAGGTTGTGTTACTCACAAATTACACTTAAACTTTCAGTTGGTGGTGATACTTATCCAATTCTTCCTTGTGGCATTTCAACCCAGTATCATTTTGGTATCAGAGCAGATTCAAGAATGGCCAGACGTGGAAACCCTATTCCTCAAGATTTTCAAGCCATGAATGACTATGAACGTGACTTGGAGATTGCAAAGCTAAAGAGGACGGTTGAGTTGCTATAGAGGCAATTAGAACAGCAGCAAAATAACACCCAGCCTAGAAGAAACCAACATGGAGCACATGGTAAGGAGGAAGATCAGAATCCTTTTGGCGTTAATGATGATTCTAATGATGAAGATCGTGGCAACCAGAGGCAAAGATGGCATCCAAGAGCACGTGATGGAGATGCGAAGGTTGAAGTTCCAGAATTTGATGGAAAAATGCAAGGTGATGTCTTTTTAGATTGGTTGTACACTTTTGAAATAATTTTTGAATTTAAGAAGTTTTTGAAGGAAAGGAAAGTGAAGTTAGAAGCTATTAAACTGAAGGGTTATGCTTCTCTTTGGTGGAAAAATTTGAAGAGAGAAAGGAATAGAGAAGGTAGAAGGCTATTAGAACTTGGGAAAAGATGAAACGAGAATTCAAGAAGAGATTTCTTTCTAAAAATTATAGACAGAAAAATTACACAAAGTTTTATAATTTCAAGCAGTACAATCTGCCTGTTGAAGAGTATATAAGAGAGTTTGAGTATTTGATGCTTAAGTGCGATATCAGTGAGCCGGAAGAGCAAATTGTTGTATGTTTTTTTGGGAGGTTTGAAAAGGGAGCTTGCTGATGCAATTAGATTGCAGCCATTTTGGACTTTTAATGATGTTAGAAAACTTGCTATCACCATTGAACAGCAACGAATGAAGTACAAAAACAGCCTCAAAAGCAAGTTTTTCTAACCAGGGGAGTGTTGCTTCTAGTTCCAACAAATCTGCAACTACTAGCAAAAATGAAGTCAAGGGAGATTGAGGCAAGGTGCAAAAGCCACGCAATTCCAATTCTGCTCGAAAGTGTTATAAGTGCCAAGTGCCAAGGGTAAGGTCATATTGCTTTTGAATGTCCCAATCGAAAGGTAGTAACCATCATTGAAGATGTTAGTGAAGAAGAAGAGGAGGGACAAAGCCAAGAAAAAGGGGAAATTGAAGAAGTCATCGAATATGCTGATGAAGGAGAAGCTTTGGTGATTCGGAGAAGTCTGAACATGATGCAAGAGAATGAAGAGTCGTGGCTACGAGATAACATTTTTCAAACAAAATGTACTAGCCATGGAAAAGTTTGTAACATGATCATTAATAGTGGAAGCTATACTAATGTGTGGCTGAAGAGATGGTGACTAAGTTGAACTTGAAAACTGAGCCTCATGCTCATCCGTACAAGATCCAATGGTTTCAAAGTGGCAATGGTTTGAAAGTTACAAAGTGCTTGGTTTCTTTTTCCATTGGCAAAAGCTAAAAAGATGAAGCCTGGTGTGATGTTGCTCCAATGGATGCATGCCATTTGTTGCTTGGAAGACCTTGGCAGTATGATAAGAAAGTTTCCCATGATGGTTTTAAAAATACACATTCTTTTGTCAAAGATGGAGTTCGGATTGTGTTGGCACCATTGAAACCAGAATTAAAAAGTTCCAAGGAGATTGGGAATTCTTTTCTTACAGGTTCACAACTGAAGCATATTTTGACTAATCACCATTTCATGAACCATTGTTGCCATATTGGAGGAGTACAAAGATGTGGTACTAGATGAGATTCCTATTGGTTTGCCACCAATGAGAAATATTCAACATCACATTGATCTTGTTCCTGGTTCGGCACTTCCAAACAAGGCTGCACATCGAATGAATCCAATGCAGTAAGCTGATGAGTTACAAAGGCAAGTGGATGAACTTATAGCTCGAGGGTTGATTCGTGAAAGCATGAGCCCGTGTGCTGTCCCAACTCGTTTAGTACCAAAGAAGGATGGAAGTTGGCGTATGTGTTGATAGCCGAGCAATCAACAAGATCACTATCAAGTACTGATTTCCCATTCCACGGTTAGATGACTTGCTTGATCAACTCTATGGAGCTAAAGTATTTTCCAAGATTGATCTTCGAAGTGGTTATCACCAGATCAGAATAAGAGAAGGAGATGAATGGAAAATGACATTCAAAACTGGAAACGGTCTTTATGAATGGCTTGTAATGCCATTTGGCCTTTCTAATGCACCAAGTACTTTTATGCGGCTGATGACACATGTTCTTACTCCCTTATTGGGAAAGTTTGTTGTTGTTTACTTTGATGACATTTTGGTTTATAGTAAATCTTTGCAGGAGCATGTGGAGCATCTAAGAAGTGTTTTTCAAACTTTGAGGGAGAAAAAACTTTTTGTTAACTTGCAAAAGTGCAATTTCTTTATAGAAAACCTTGTTTTCTTAGGCTATGTTGTGTCTAGTGAAGGTATCAAGATGAACCCTAGCAAGGTGGAAGCTATAGAGAGCTGGCCAGTCCCAAAATCCATTCATGACGTGAGAAGCTTCCATGGATTGGTCTCTTTCTATCGAAGATTTATTAAGCATTTCAGCACTCTGGTGGCATTCATCACCGAATGCCTTAAAGGAGGAACTTTCAAATAGACCAAGGAGGCTCAAGAAAGCTTTGAACTTATCAAGAAAAAGATAACCACAGCCCCTGTTTTAACACTTCCAGATTTCAGCAAGGTATTCGAACTGGGTTGAGATGCATCTAATGTGGGAATTGGAGCTGTTCTTAGTCAAGAAGGAAGACCCATTGCTTTTTTTAGTGAGAAGTTAAACAATGCCAAGCGGAAGTATTCCACATATGACAGAGTTTTATGCAATTATTCGAGGTCTTAGTCATTGGAGTTACTACTTGCAGCCTAAGGAGTTTGTGCTCTACTCAGATCACGAAGCATTGAAATACTTAAGCACCCAACATAAGCTAAGTGCACGACATGCAAAATGGGTAGAATTCCTTCAAACTTTTCAATTTGTTCTTAAGCATAAATCTAGACAATTGAACAAGGTGGCTGATGCATTAAGTAGGAGGCATGCTCTGTTGAATACTTTGCAATCTGAGGTGATTGATTTTGAGGTTATTAAAACCCTTTATGAAAATGATTCTGACTTTGGTAACCTTTGGAAAGCTTGTTTAAGTGGACCAAAGAACCAATTCTTTATTCATGATGGTTATCTTTTCAGGGGTAAAAGCTTTGCATTCCAAATTGCTGACTCAGAGAAGCCATAATTCGAGAACTTCATGGTGGAGGGCTTGCTGGACATTTTGGTAGAGACAAAACTTTGATCTTGGTGCAAGAAAATTTCTTTTGGCTAAGCTTGTGCAAGATGTTGAGAAGATTGTGAAGAGATGTGTTACTTGTCACAAAGCTAAGATGCATGGGAGCAATGCTGGATTATATACTCCTCTTCCAATTCCAACGGCACCGTGGGAAGATGTGAGTATGGACTTCATTGTGGGATTGCCAAGAACTCAAAGAGGAAAGGATTCAATTATGGTGGTAGTTGACAGATTTTCTAAAATGACTCATTTTGTTCCATGCAACAAGACTTTGGATGCTACTCATGTTGCTGATCTCTACTTCAAAGAAATTGTTAAGCTTCATGGAATTCCCAAGTCTATCACTTCTGATTGAGATTCAAAATTTTTAAGTCACTTTTGGAGAACTCTTTGGAAGAAGTTAGGAACTAAGCTTCAATTTAGTTCATCTCATCACCCACAAACGGATGGACAAACTGAAGTTGTAAACAGATCATTGGGAGCTATGATTAGAAGCTTGGTGAAGAAGAATGTTCGAGAATGGGAGAGCTTACTACCTTATGCTAAGTTCTACAAGTCAAACTACAGGTTGTTCTCCTTTTGAAGCAGTTTATGGTATGAATCCTATTGGCCCTTTGAATTTATCTCCAATCCATATTAAAAATCATTTTAGTGGGGAAGCTAATGAACGAGCCAAATTCATCATCAGCAAGTTAGAAGCAAGATCCTGAAGCAAACTCAAAAGTATAAGAAGCAAGCTGATAAACATCGCAAGAAGGTTGTGTTTAATGAAGGAGATTTGGTGTGGATTCATTTGAGGAAGGAAAGGTTTCCAAACAGAAAGTTTGCTAAACTTTCAACCTAAAGCTAATGGTCCATTCAAAATTGTCAAGAAGATTAATGACAATGCATACAAGGTGGAGCTTCCTGATGATTATGAAGTTTTAGCAACTTTCAATGTCTCAGATTTATCTCCTTATCAAGAAAATGAGCATCTAGACTCGAGGGCGAGTCCAATTCAACCAGGGGAGAATGATGCCAATAAGCCCAATCCAAATGCAGCCAACAAAAGCCAAACAGTATCGAATGTGATTCTTCTTGAAAATGTGGCAACTGATTTTGGTTTAATGGTCAAAGAAGCATTTTGATGGGAACCAAGATGTTGTCAACTTAGCTAATGATGGGAATCAAGTTAGAAACATTGGACAGAAGGAGCAATCTGGTCCAGCACACATTGATGATCCTTTACACATTAATGGAGGTCCAATTACAAGAGCTAGAGCCAAAAAGAGGAATGAAGCACTCAATGGGCTGATTCATGATATTTGGGCCAAAGTTCAACTTGGCACAGAATTAGAAGAGAAGAGGCCATGCAGCCTAGTTAATTTAATTTATGTTTTAAATGGGCTGTATTAGTTTTTTTAGTTCAGGTCTTCTTTTGTTTCTTTAAGTTGCTTGTTGGACTGTTTTAGTTAACTAAGCCCATTCCAAAAACTTATGTATATTTGTACCAATTTGTTTGGGTTTAGTTTAGGCCTTTAGGGTTTTCTTTATCGCCATATAAAGGCTTTATATGTAAAAACGAAGGACGATTTCAGAAATCAGAACTTGGTGAGGTTATTCACTTTGTTGGTTCTTCATTGAACTAGAACTTATCAAGGGCAAATCCTTGTGGCGTTCAAATTGACTTATCAATCAGTTTTCCTTTCCCGATTGTGGCATCTTTCTTATACCAAGATTCTTAACTTTTTATAGGTAATGGGTTAAAGTTTTTTTTCCTCACAAATCTGATTTAGAGTTTTTGGTGTTTCTGATATTCATCTTATCCGTGGGTTTTTGTGAGATCTTTCTCACGGGGTTCACATCAGATTGGTATCAAAGCTATGGTTAAATCTAAATCGGTTTGGTTTTGTGCTATTATTCATTTCGTTGCTGCATTTGCTTGAATCTTCTATTTGATGTGTTTATTTTTCTGTGTCCGTTCATCTTCTTTGTGGCTGTTTATTTTTCATTGTTGTTCATCTTCTCCGTGTCTGTTCTTCTTTATTGCTGAAACATTGTTAATTTTTTTCTGTCCTATCAAGCTTTGGTTTGCCTCATTGTCACAAAGGTTCAAAAAAAAGTTTCAAAAAAGTTAAAACAAAAAAAAAGAAAGAAAAGGAAATCTGAAAAAAAAGAGAAAAGATAACGAGGCTTGTTTTTAGTAAACAAGGACAAATCGAGTTGCTTTTGTTGATTCATTTCGTTTGAAGTTCTTGTTCTGATCATTTCATGCTTAAATTATTTTTTTTGTCTTTTGTTGATCCTTTCCGTTCAAAATCTTCCTTCAGATTCCTTGATTAAGTTAGTTTGGTTGTTACAAGTTTTTTTTTGTTCTGATTTAAGTTTCTTAGTTCTTTAAAAAATTGATTTAAGTGAATTGAATGATAAAAGGCAAGAGTGATTACATTATAGTTAAAAGCCTAAAAGAGAGTGAAACACTTGGTTAGTGAATATTACTTTGGGTTAAAACACTTGGGGGGAACTTGTGAGCTTTCTCTTTGTGAAGTTTTAGCAGGTTATTATAATGGGGTGAAGGAGGAAGGGCAGAAAAGACCCTAGAACAACGTGCTATGAGACAACACTTTGAACGCTTGAAAATAAGATTTGGTCAAATCTTAGATAGAATGGAGAGGCAAGATGTTGCCATTGCTAATTTGAGAAGAAACAGAGTTGTTGAAGTTCTTAATGTTCGGAGGCATGTGAGACAACATAATTATAATGAGTATGATGATGAGATGAGGATTATGATGCCTGATGATAGAACATCCAATAACAGATTTGGTCATCCTAGAGTTTGCTAGAGGTGATCGAAGGGAAAGAATGGTAGAAAATGTTGACAGAAACTTGGAAAGTATTAAAATGAAGATTCCTTCGTTTTAAGAAGTAATCCGGAAGCATACTTGGAGTGGGAAAAGAAAGTGGAATTGGTGTTTGATTGCCATAAATATTCTAAAGAGAAAAAGGTGAAATTTGCTGCTGTGGAATTTACTGATTATGCTATTGTTTGGTGGGATCAGCATATTTTGAATAGAAGAAGAAATCGTGAGAGACCTATTGATACATGGGATGAGATGAAATCTATCATGAGGAAGAGGTTCGTCCATCTCATTATTATCGAGAATTGCACCATCGGTTGCAAGGTCTAACTCAAGGGTCTAAGAGCGTGAAAGAGTACTATAAAGAAATGGAGATTGTCATGATTCGTGTTAATGTAGAGAGGACAGGGAAGCAACCATGGCATGATTTTTTAGAGGTTTGAATCATGAAATCACAAATGTAGTTGAGTTGCAACATTATGTGGAGCTTGATGACATGGTGCATATGGCCATGAAAGTTGAAAGGCATCTCAAAAGAAGGGGTTCAACGAAGCATGGGCAGAATTCTAGTTCATCCACTTGGAAATCTAGTTGGAGCAAAAGGGATGAAAAGGTTGATTCCAAGAGTAAGCCCGAGCCATCTAAGAACAAGGATGCAGGTTCTACTTCGGTTAAAGGTAAAGAACCAGTCCAAACAACTAGAAATAGAGATATCATTTGGTATTAGAGCTTTGGTTATTATAAGGCAAGTTTGGCTCAACAAACTTGTGCTTTGAAGATTCTGGGATTCGATTCTAGATTTGGCATCGGGTTTCGTCACCTTGTCGGCGAGGTTCACATTATTTGATATCAGAGCTTTGGTTCTAAGGCAAGTTTGGTTCAACAAACTTGTGTTTTGAAGATTTTAGGATTCGATTCTAGATTTGGTATCGGGTTTCGTTGTCAAAAAAAAAGGGTAATGATTTTGAGAGGAAATGGTGATGTTGAGACTAAAAGTGAACCAGAAGATAATAATTCCATGCCACCATTGGAGGAAAGTGATGGAGAGGAGTATCTGGTTACAAGAGAAACACTTGTTACAAGGTGTGCTTTGAGTGTGCAAATGAAGGAGGATGATGCACAGCAAGAGAACATCATTCATACTCGCTACGACATTCAAAATAAGGTGTGTAACATGATTATTGATGGGGGAAGTTGCACTAATGTAGCTAGCACTAACTTCGTTGGTTGAGAAATTGAACTTCTCTGTCATTAAACATCCTCAGCCTTATAGGCTACAATGGTTGAATGAATGTGGAGAAGTTAAGGTCAATAAGCAGGTAATGGTGTCATTTTCCATTGGTAGATACCATGATGAAGTGCTTTGTGATATGGTGCCAATGTATGCTAGTCATTTGCTTTTGGGTAGCCTTGGCAATTTGATAGGAAGGTCATGCATGATGGGTTTAAAAATAAGTATTCTTTTGTGATACATGGCAAACCCGTAACTCTTGTACCATTGACTTCTAGACAAGTGTATGAAGAACAAATAAGGATGAAAAATGAGTATGAGAAAAGAAAAAGTGAGGATAAGAAGAGTGCTAAAAATAGTAAAAGAGAGAAAAAGAAGAGTCAAGAGCAAGAGAGAACAAAAGGCAGTTTTTATGCAAAAGAAAGTGAGGTTAAAAGAGCTTTCTATTTCAAACAGCCAATGATTGTACTTTTGTATAAAGAGGCTTATTTTAACGTTAACGATCTTAACCCTACTTTGCCTAATGTTGTTAAGTCTCTTTTACAGGAATTTAAAGATGTCTTTCCTGATGAGGTTCCCGATGGCTTACCACCATTAAGGGGAATAGAACATCAAATTGATTTCATTACAGGAGCATCTATTCCTAACCGACTAGCATATAGAAGTAATCCTGATGAGACAAAGGAGCTTCAAAGGCAGGTTGAAGACTTATTAAAAAAGGGGTATGTTAGAGAGAGTATGAGACCCTGTGCAGTTCCTATTTTACTTGTGCCAAAAAACGATGGGAGTTAGAGGATGTGTGCTGATTGCAGAGCTATCAACAAGATTACAGTAAAGTATAGACATCCCATTCCTAGGTTAGACGATATGTTAGATGAATTGCATGGTTCTTGCATTTTCTCTAAAATTGATTTAAAGTTTGGTTATCATCAAATTCGCATGTGTGAGGGTGATGAGTGGAAAACAGCTTTCAAAACTAAGCATGGTTTGTATGAATGGCTAGTTATGCCTTTTGGGGTTAACTAATGCCCCTAGTACATCCATGAGACTAATGAATCATGTCTTGTGTGATTTTATTGGAAAGTTTGTTGTTGTGTATTTTGATAATATTCTTATTTATAGCAAAAGCTTAGATGATCATTTACAAAAGTTCTAAGTGTTTTGCGATATGAGAAGTTGTATGCTAACCACAAGAAATGTTCTTTTTGCACTAGTCAGATTGTATTTCTTGGCTATGTTATTAGTGCTAAGGGAATAGAGGTTGATGAAAAGAAGGTTAAGGCTATTCGAGAATGGCCCACAACGAAATCCATAACTGAAGTTCGTAGCTTTCATGGGTTGACTAGCTTCTATAGGAGGTTTGTTAAGGATTTCAGCACCTTAATTGCACCCTTGACTGAAATTGTTAAAAAAAATGTTGGATTTAAGTGGGGTAGTGAGCAAGATTCGGCTTTTTACTTAATTAAGAAAAGTTAATTTCAACACATTTACTTGCTTTACCTAACTTTGCTAAAACATTCGAAATTGAGTGTGATGCTTCAAGTATAGGTATTGGAATGGTGCTAATGCAAGAAGGCCGACCCTTTACTTATTTTAGCGAGAAACTAAGTGGACCAGCTTTAAACTATCCAACTTATGACAAGGAGATGTATGCCTTGGTAAGAGCTTTAGAGACTTGGCAGCATTACTTATGGCCTAAAGAATTTGTTATTCACACTGATCATGAACCTTTGAAGCATTTAAAGGGTCAAGGTAAGTTGAATAGGCACCATGCAAAATGGGTGGAGTTCATTGAATCATTTCCTTATGTGATCACATACAAACAAGATAAGAAAAATGTAGTTGCAGATGCTTTGTCTCGAAGGTACACCTTGATCTCTACTTTGAACACTAAGTTGCTAGGATTTGAATACATTAAAGATTTATATCCTAATGATCCTGATTTTGCAAATGTGTTTGAAGTTTGTGAGCATGCTGCATTTGGAAAGTTTTATAGGCATGAGGGATTCCTTTTTAGGGAAAATAGATTGTGTGCCTAGTTGTTCATTAAGAGAATTATTAGTCCGAGAAGCTCATGGTGGGAAACTAATGGGACATTTTGGAGTGAGGAAGACTTTAGATATTTTAATTGAGCATTTCTTTTGGCCTCACATAAAAGAGATGTAGAGAAGATTTGTGAGAGATGCATTACTTGTAAACAGGCCAAATCTAAATCTTTACCTCATGGATTGTATAAACCTTTACCAATTCCTAAAGAACCTTGAGTAGATATTTCCATGGACTTTGTTTTGGGATTACCTAGGTCAAAAAGAGGTATAGATTCTGTTTTTGTCGTTGTGGATAGATTTTCTAAAATGGCTCATTTCATTCCTTGTAAAAAACGGATGATGCTAACTATGTTGCTGAATTGTTCTTTAGAGAGAGAGTACGGCTACATGGAGTTCCAAGGAGCATTGTTTCTGATCGTGATGCAAAGTTTCTTAGCTATTTTTGAAAGACATTGTGGGGGTAAGCTAGGCACTAAGCTTATATTTTCAACAACTTGCCATCCACAAACCGATGGACAAACCGAGGTAGTTAATCGAACTTTGTCTACTTTATTGTGTGCTATCATACAAAAGAATTTGAAATATTGGAAGGAATGTTTGCCTCATGTTGAATTTGCTTATAATAGATCTGTACATTCTGCCACTAACTTTTCACCTTTTGAAGTGGTGTATGCTTCAATCCGTTAACCCCATTGGATTTATTACCTTTGCCTATTGATGAGCAAGTTAGCCTAGATGGTGAACGAAAAGCAGAATTGAAGCACTTGCATGAGAAAGTTCGGTTGCAAATTGGAAAGAGAACTGAAGAATATGCTAAGCAAGCCAACAAGAGACGAAAGAAAGTAATCTTTGAACCTAGAGATTGAGTTTGGGTGCAGCTGAGAAAAGAGATTTCCAGCAAAACGGCGTACTAAGTTGCATCCTCGAGGAGATGGACCATTTCAAGTCATTGCTCGGATTAATGATTTACAAGCTTGACTTACCAGGTGAGTATAATGTTAGTACTATATTTAACGTTTCTGATCTTTCTCCTTTTGATGTAGGTGATAAAGATTCGAGGACGAATCCTTTTAAGAAAAGGGAGAATGATGGGAACCAAGATGTTGCCAACTTAGCTAATTATGAGAATCAAGTTAGAAACATTAGAGGGAAGGAGCAATCTAGTCCAGCATACATTGATAATCCTTTACACATTAATGGAGGTCCAATTACAAGGGATAGAGCCAAAAAGAGGAATGAAGCACTCAATGGACTGATTCATGATATTTGAGCCAAAGTTCAACTTGGCACAGAATTAGACGAGAAGAAACCATGCAGCCTAGTTAATTTAATTTATGTTTCAAATGGGTTGTATTAGTTTCTTTAGTTCAGGTCTTCTTTTGTTTCTTTAAGTTGCTTGTTGGGCTGTTTTAGTTAACTAAGCCCATTCCAAAAACTTATGTTTATTTGGACCAATTTGCTTGGGTTTAGTTTAGGCCTTTAGGGTTTTCTTTATCGCTCTATAAAGGCTTCTTCATATGTAAAAACGAAGGACGATTTCAGAAATCAGAACTTGGTGAGGTTATTCACTTTGTTGGTTTTTCATTGCACTAGAACTTATCAAGGGCAATTCCTTATGGCGTTCAAACTGACTTATCAATCGATTTTCCATCCCCGATTGTGGCGTTTTCCTTATACCAGGATTCTTACCTCTTTATAGGTAATGGGTTAAGGTTTTTTCCCTCACAAATCTGATTTAGAGTTTTCTGGTGTTTCTGATATTCATCTTGTTCGTGGATTTTTGTGAGATCTTTCTCACAGGGTTCACATCACATTTAATGCTTATAAATTCATTTTTAATCAGCCTACTATTTGTTATTATGTTTCTGTCAGCTATTTAATTAATTAGATAGGTTGTGTCAGGTCTTATAGTATATTAATAGGTAAAAGCCTTGAAAAACGTGGTAACTAATATGCATTAATGTTTATGTTGTTTTGGAACTTTAAAGGAGATTATTCCTATTCTTAGAGGGCTCTTCCAAGTATTAAATATGGGAATTATGAAAATGAAGAACATACCTCTTGATTATTATTTCAGTTTCTAAAATATACCTATGTAGTTATTTGCTTATGTTCTTATCTCTCTGGTGGATTCCATTGAGTGGTGAACCAGGTCTTGAGTTTCTTATCATTAAAGTGGTGTTACTCATCCTTAATATGGTGATCTCAAATTACCCTTAAATTTTCAGTTGGTGGTGATATACTTATTCAATTCTTCCTTATGGCGTTTCAACCCGGTATCAGAGGTACATAAAGCCCATATTGAACCCAACATACACTTTGTTGCACAACCCTAAATCCACAAACCATGAGTTGATATAGGGGTTGCACTGATGCATGACATGCATCCTCTTATCATGGTACTCAAAACATTGGTTAAAATCAATGTTTAGAAAATTGGTTGACCTAGCCAGGTCAATTCAGCCCACCCATCACCAGCTAGACCTTGCAGGTCAGGTCAAGGTGAAACCTGGAGTTGGCTTAAAACTACTTTGAACCAGTGACTTGGATGGAGAAACCATTTGAACCACCTGGGTCAAAGACATAAGACCCCGAAATCAATCAGCGGTGAGAGGAAAAATATAATGCCTTATGGTTCCAGATATGCCAAACCCTAAGATCTCTCTTGATCTCTTGACCTTCATAGAGGACCACTGTCATCAAAGAGGACTATAGGGGCTCTTGATGGCATCAGGAAGAAGATATCAGAGGAAAGGTCTGGCTTGCAGGACTCGATAGCAACAATGCATTGATATCGGAAAGAAGTCACCCTGTTGGAAATCCAATGGTAACAAGTGAGAGGTCAGCTTGTGTGGGGCTCAAGGGAGACACTGAGACGAGGTTGACCTCTAAGGGTTCCTTGGCGACAGCAAGAGGACAAAGTTGTGGCAGGGGTCAAAGATCATGGCAAGAGTAGGGCAAGGAATTGGATTGAAAAGAGTGGAAGACAACACAGAAATGATGAACACTCAGAAGATAGGTGATGTAGAACAAATACAGGAGGAGAAACATGGTAGGGGATCAGATATACATAATCTCCTTTTAACTCATGATTAACTCACAATTGAATGGTAAACCATTGATCCAGCCACCAATCTAGTCTAGTCCAAGTTCAAGGGTTCAAAACACTGGAAAAAGAAGTATGCCTAATAGGATTATATGCAGGTCACCAGACATATTTAGCATGAGAGAAGATCTTACACCAATGTCTTAATGCCTAAACAAGCAAAAAGGGCAACCCAGTGCACCAGTGTTCCAGCCAATATAAATCTAAAAGGGTCAGATACATACAACCTCATCCCTGCATACAGAGAAGCATATCTGTATTTCAAATATGCGACTTTCAGGTTACAATAAAGCAATCTTATCAATTGCGCCCTCTTTCATACCTAAAGAAGTGACCATAGGTATTCAGTTTAAACTCTTATCTTTTTGTGAATAAACATTGAGAAAATTGATAACAAATTTGGAATTATAGAAAGATTTTTGGAAATTATGATCCAAAAATAATTTAAAATAAACTAAATACTACATGGATACAGTTTTAGCAAGAAAAAAGGGAAAATACAGCCCCGTC
Source organism: Calamus simplicifolius (assembly GCA_900491605.1). Lineage (NCBI taxonomy): Eukaryota > Viridiplantae > Streptophyta > Magnoliopsida > Arecales > Arecaceae > Calamus > Calamus simplicifolius. The sequence continues at coordinate 1,849,546 of UESW01003900.1, read as the reverse complement.
TGTTTGAATGGCCAATACCGTTTGAAAATTGTCGTTATTTTAAATGAAGATATAGATGGAAACTTAATTACCATAGTGGATGGAAAGCAAACATCCTCCTTACACTGCATATTGCATGCATGCAGGACACAAGTGACAACACAACCAAACAATGCTAAAAATGTTGTGCAAGTTTAATATTTTGTGTCAGAAAGACAGTATAATTACATTAAATGAGCATAAAAGGACCACTGTTGTGCTACTCTTAAAAAGTCCAAGAACATAAATAAGTGTTGGAATACTTAATCTTATGGGATTAATATGAGACTAAGGAGACAGAAATTAGTGCACAGAGTAAGCTTAAGTTTCTCTAAAAGTACAAAATTACAAAGAAACAGTGAACCAATTGAGATGACATTGGCAAGTACACAGAAGAGTACACGATTCATTGTAAGAATAGTGGCTTGAAGTTGTTTGAAGGACAGAAGGTATAGGAAAATCTAGAACCAACAATGGATGTAATCCCTGTTAGTAATCATGAAGGATAACAAAGCTGCACAATCAGATGGGAAAAAGGTTTCTTATGCTGACAATAATGATTTATTATTTCAGTATCAGTGATATTGATGGAAGATCAAGTCAATTGGATGATTAAAAAAGATATTCGATGATTTAATATCTGGTAGCTCACACAGACTGATATTCACACCATAGCACGTGCATAACCACACATAATCTGATAGAAATTAGCAATACATAGTTAGCAGAAAGAAATGAAATGAATAATGATGGAGAAGGAAAGAATACAGAATCCGTAACAACACCATTCCATTTCCCAGATAAAAATTCAGCAAAATGGTTAAGATTGCATTCCATTTCACAGCTAAAAATTCATCAAAATGGATAAGGTTTCATGTCTTCTCATCGGCCACCTCATGAAATTGACAATATTAAGAAGGAAAAAAGAAGGTAATTCCTTAGTGTTACCTGTAAGGGACTGAGACAGACTGGATAGTTCGTATTATTTTGTCCCGTTTGAATAATAGAAGGAAGAAGTAAGAACCTCCCTATAATGGAGCCAGAGCCCAGAAAAATGTTTGCTGCAGAGAAAACAAGTGCAATCAGCATCAAGGATTGAGATATCTTGTGCCAATGCTATGGCAACCATGCACTAGCACAATACTACCATGCAGCACTGTTCCCTGGCACACATTGGCACCACAGAATGCTAAGCATGGGAAAATAACATACCAGTGGCCTGTTTGACAATGAAAATCAAGATAAGAAAACAAAACAGATAAACTGTAGTTGTTTTAATTTTATTTTTGGAAGATGGCCGCAAGAATTGATATTGCAATTTTTTACAACCATTACCTGGCAGGCAAATAAATGGTTCATCTATAAAGAACTCCACTAAACAATGTCTTCAAAGTCCTCTTCAAGGGTGATCATGCGATAGCCCTCTTTCCAGGAATATTTCTTATCTCTTGCAAATCAATCACATGCTCCTCAAGACAATATAATACCGATATACATCACAATTTTCACATTTGATCAAACAGCAGATATTACCTAAACTCAAATTTTCTATGAAGCAACAGCTCATGAGTTCCATTAATTCCAAAAAATAATTAATTGCTGCTATACAACAAGATGGATATATTCTTCATCCTAAACAGGTAAAGAATAATGTTTTCCTAGAGGGGCCCGTGCACTTATGGTATCTGTTTGTCAGCCATCCACAGCCCGAATTCTAGACTACAAGACTATTATAATATGGCATTTTCATCCCTCCAAAAGTTGTATTAATTTATTAAGGTGTTTAATTGGCTTACACCTAACAAATTGGATACTAATAGAGTTGAACACATTGAAGTTAAATTATAAAATTTATAGGAAGAGCTGATACTGGTAATGGTGCATACTTAATTACCTATCCACTGTGTCCACTGAGCAATCAAATTCGAAAAAAGATACATCCAGTGGAGCTTCTCCTTGTCATCCCAACTATCTTCCAGACTTTCATGACCATATTCCTTCAAACAACACAAAACTAGGTAAGCACAAAAACAAAAAAGATAAGAAATTGTCTTCCAACTTTCAATTCACTCCCTTACTCTACAGTACAAAAACAAAAATATCACCTCAGAGTGGTTGTCATCATAACTATACTTTCCAAGAAGAGGTTCGTTTAGGGCATCTGAACCTGATTCCTCCATACGTTCATTTGTTCCCCCATCAACATCTCTGTGATGGAGCCTTCTTCTTAAGGTTCTTGATGCCATGATAGAAATTACTTAATTTCTCTAACTTTGCCTATAACAAATAAATTTGCATATCATAACCATGCATGGCATCAATGTCTTAGATAGTTGCATTATTTCATGATGACATATTAATTGTAAGCAAGTGGAAGAAAATGGAAGAAATTAAATCAAATGTAATTCTTTTGACAAATTTGAATTATTTAGAATTCCAAGTGGTGGGCAGAATTATCATGTGTTAATGGAAATTTGCATTAGTCTTCTTCATAAATCATCTGAAAAAACAATAATTGCATTCATCTGCTCTAACATTCTTATGATAGAAGAAAGTGGACATATTTTTTCATAGACACTGAACTGAAAATAATAATATTAGTAATATAAAAGGGACTCAAACTTCTACAGTAACCAATTCCATTTCTGTCATTTTAATTAGTAATAATCGATATTATGGAATCGATATTATGGAATCAATGCCTATCGTACCAAATTCTACCAATTGTACCAACCCAATAATTGTTACACATGACACCATGCCGGAGAGAAAAAAAAGGTATCGGTACCCTATTTTGGTACGAAGTGTGTAACATACCATACTGAACCAATAATAGCAGTATGGTTCTCAATATTAGTATTGCAGACCTTGCATATATTTGTTGCTTATAATAGAAACAAGCAACACATCTGCTGATTGCCAGAATTCTTCTTTTACTAGCCAAAAAAAAAAAAGATCTTCCATTTGTGTATACATTATTGAGATGCATATTGCTCCGATCTATTATAGTTGACTCCAATTTTAATTTTTATTGGATTTAGAAAAGGAATCAGGCCAAGTAAAATAATCAATAATCATTCAAATGCACATTGAAAGGGAAACAATGATTTTTTTTAATACAATAATAGTATAAAATAAGTGATATTTTTCTCATATCAGTTGAAAGGGAAATCAAAAGTTGCAAAACCCTAGAACTGAAGACTGCATCCATAAATGTGAACTTAAAGTCTAGCTTCAGACCTGTATTTAAATTGCATTATGTATACGGATGGTGGCTTCAGTCAAACCAAACCACAACTTAGTTGTGCCCTGGATCCAGAAAACATGGACGAGTCCACTATCATCATTACCTAGAGCTCCCAATACCTCATCATTGAAAATAACATGCTGGATACTTTGCATCAAATTCATATAGAATGAATAGTTAATATATCAATTGCTAACAGTACGCATGTGTTCTACAGTACCTTCTCTTTAGCATCAGCAGTTGGTGCAATTAAAAGAAATGTAAAAGAATATGGGCCCAAAATTGACCATAGTGATAGTTCCACTTACAAAATTTTCTACACTCTCAATAAGTATTTTGTACTATTATTAATGTCTATCGGCATTACCCATGTAAATTCTTATTAATTTTGATGAATGTAACATCTTTTTCATATGCCTATAAATAGATGGCATAAAGTTGTATTTGAGATATCCGGATGAAATAAGAGAAAACACATTAAAATTTCTAATACTTTCTTTTCTTAGTCTCTTTGTTCTATTGTTATTCTTTAATTATATAACACATTATCAACACGAGTCTCTACCTCATCATTCTACATTTGTTGAAGAAACTATTATTGAGGTAAATATTATTTACGTTTATGCAAGTTATTTGCATATATGATCAATTATTTTCTCTTAACATTTTCCTTGTGACTCTTAGTTTCAACTTATCACTTGGTCATTTATATATATACGATTGTCTCTAGTCCTCGATAAATTTGAAATAATTTTCATTCCAATAAAAGGTTGTGCACTAATTTATTTTGTGTGTTTTGATAGTATTGTTATGACAAATTTGGCAAAACTTGATTTTGTGGCACTAGATATCACGGGCAAAAATTATCTATCATGGATACTTGATGCTGAAATCCATCTAGAAGCTAATGCTCTTGGTGATACAATTAAAGATGGTAATAAGGCATCCAACAAGGACAAAGCAAAAGCAATGATCTTCCTATGACACCACCGTGACGAGGGATTGAAAGCTGAATACCTAACGGTAAAAAATCTCCTTGTCTTTTGAAATAGCCTAAAAGAGTGTTATGACCATCAAAAGATGGTCATTCTTTCCAAGGCTCGTTATGATTAGATGCACTTACGTCTACATGATTATAAGACGGTAAGTGAATACAAGTCAGCTATGATCAAAATCACTTTCCAGTTAAAATTATGTGGAGAAAAAGTCATTGAACAAAATAATGAACTTTTGATGAAAAACCATGAAGCTCATCCAACTGGCTCTGCACCATTCCCTGAAATAAATGCGACTACATATTAATTTTATAAACAAAGGCATGGTCGTGGACGTGGCCGTGGACGCGGATGTAGTTGAGGACGTTTTGGTTATTGTGGTGGTCATGTTAAAACTTCTTCTCACCACCTGAAGTGGAAGAAAAATGAGAAGAGAATTGAGAAAGGCAAAGGGAACTTAAGGAAAAAAATTGGTGGAAAACTCATGCTATAGTTGTGGAATGAAGGGTCACTGGCGTATACCTGTTGCACACCAAAACACCTCGTTGAACTTTATCAGGAGTCATCGAAAAAGAATAAGAAAAAGATGAAAACAAATTTTGTTTCTGAATGTACCCTTCTGATACTGGATTTGATAATCTGGATGTTGCTGACTTCTTCATCCAACCAGAAGAAAATAATGCTTGTCTAATTGATAACATGAATGTACAAGGGTGATTTTAAGAATGCCTACGTTATCAAATAAAATAATGTCTTATTATACATATGTTTGTTTTAAGAAAACTGATGCAATGATGAATTATGACTTTTAGTTGTTATGCCTTATATATCTTGTATTCTAATTTGTATTTCACTATATGTCATTCTTTCCATGAAGAAAATGAAATTATCTTGAGTAGGATTCTTTATCGACAACAACAATTTATGCCTCATAGATAGTGCTACAACGCACACTATACTTAAAGATATAAAATACTTCTCCTACTTAAGAATGCAGGCAACAAATGTCAATACAATTTATGCAAGTGCAAATTTCATTGAAAACTCTGGAAGAGCCCATATCATTTTGTCTGGAGGAACAAAATTCATATTTGATGATGCCTTATATTCTGAAAGGTCTCAAAGAAATTTATTGAATTTTTTAAAGATATTCACAGAAATAGATATCATATTGAGATAATTAATGAAGGTAATATTGAATATTTATGCATTACAAGTACGATTTTAGGCAAAAAATGTGTATTAGAAAAATTGCCTGCATTTTTTTCTAGTTTATACTACACAAGCATAAGCACAGTTGAAGCATATGCTATAGTAAACCAAAAGTTTACTAATCAAAATGATTTTATAATTTGGCATAATCGATTGGGTCATCCCGGTTCAATTATGATGCAAAGAATTATAGAGAATTCATGTGAACATTCATTGAAGAATCAGAAAATATTACAACCAAATGAATTCTCATGTATTGCTTGCTCTAAAGGCAAATTAATTATTCGGCCATCACCAACTAAAATCAAAACTGAATCCCTTGGATTTCTGAAACGCATACATGGTGATATTTGTGGGCCTATTCATGCACCAAGTGGACCATTTAGATATTTTATAGTTTTAATTGATGCTTCAACTAGATGGTCACATGTATGCTTATTATTGACTCATAACCTAGCATTTGCGAGACTACTAGCTCAATTAATTCGACTACATGCTCATTTTCCAGATAATCCTATTAAGACAATACGCCTTGACAATGCTGGTAAATTTACTTCTCAAGCATTCAATGATTATTGTACTGCTATTGGAATTATTGTTGAACATCCTGTAGCAGATGTCCATACTCAAAATGATCTTGCGGAATTGCTTATCAAACGGATCCAACTGATTACAAGACCATTACTTATGAGAGCAAAACTTCCTTTATCTATATGCGAACATGCTATTTTACATGCTGCTGCACTTATTTGCATCAGGCCAACGAATTATCATGAATTCTTTCCGTTACAATTGGTTTACGGTCAGGAACCAAATATTTCTTATCTAAGAATTTTCGGATGTGCGGTTTATGTTCCAATTGCTCCACCACAACGCACCAAGTTGGAACTTCAAAGGAGAATAGGGATATATGTTGGGTAAGAATCTTCATCTATAATTAAATATCTTGAATCATCTATGAAAGATTTATTTACGACATATTTTGCATATTATCATTCTGATGAGTCTTATTTTCCCAACATTAGGAGAAGAAAATAAGCAGCTGATAAAAAAAATTAGTTGGAATGAATTATCATTGTCCCATCTTGATCCTTATACAAAACAACATGACCATGAGGTTCAAAAATATTTCACATGCAAAAACTAGCAAATCAACTGCCAGACGTATTTACTGACCTTAAAAGAGTGACAAAGTCATATATACCAGCTACAAATGCTCCAATTAGAATTGTTGTCCCTAAAGAACAACCTACCACTGCTAATGAGATAAAGGGACAAGTAAAGCAATGTAGATCAGTTGGTTCCAAAGATAAAAACCCTTGCAAAACAAAAGGAGCAAAGCATTTAGATAACCAAATTGAAGATACTGTGACTCGAGAAAAGATCCCCAGTATAATAACAGAAGTAATTGAGACTCCAGATGAGTCTGTTCTAAAAAAGAATAAGATATCTAAAATCAAAGAAAATGAAGAGATCTCTATCAATTATGTTATGACTGGGGAAAGATGAAACCGATATAAGATGATCGTCAACGATAAGTTTGCATATTATGTTGCGCAAAATATTGAAAATGAAAATGAAAATGAGGATCATGAACCAATGTGTATGGAAAAATGTAGACATCGATAAGATTGGCCAAAATGGAGGGTTGCAATCGATTCTGAATTAAAATCGCTAACGAAACGTAAAGTTTTTAGACTAATTATCCAAACATTTGCTGGTGTAAAACCTGTAGGATATAAATGGGTATTCATGCAAAAGCAAAATAAGGATAATGAAATTGTGAGGTATAAAACACGACTAGTTGCCAAGGGTTCTCACAAAGACCCGATATTGATTATGAAGAGACATTCTCCTATGGTGGATGCAACTTTTCGATATTTGATTAGTCTAACAGTGCATGAAAAACTTGAATTGCGTCTTATGAATGTAGTGACAGCCTATTTATATGGCTCATTTGACAATGATATCTATATGAAAATCCCAGAAGGATTACAATTGCCTGAAAAGTATAACTCTAATTCGAGAAAACTTTATTCGATAAAATTGCAGAAGTCTCTCTATGGGTTAAAACAAGCAGGGCATATGTGGTACAATCATTTAACTGAATACCCATTGAAATAAGGCTATAACAATGATCCTGTATGTTCCTGCGTCTTTATAAAGATATCTGGATCACAATTTATGATCATTGCAGTATATGTTGATGATTTGAACATAATTAGAACTCCTGAAGAGCTTCAAAGGGCAGCAGGAATTTGAAATGAAAGATCTTGGAAGAACAAAATTTTGCTTTGGCCTGCAGATCGAGCATCTTAAGAATGGGATTTTTGTGTACCAATCTGCTTATACAGCAAAGATATTTAAAGTTTTATATAGATAAAGCACACCCATTAAGTACTTCGATGGTCGTAAAGTTACTTGAAATCGATAAAGATCCTTTTCGACCTAAGAAAAATAACAAAGAACTACTTGGTTCTGAAGTACCATATCTTAGCGCAATAGGTATATTAATGTATCTTGCGACACACTCAACCTGATATATCTTTTCCAATAAACTTATTAGAAAGATATAGTTCTTCGCCTACAAGAAAGCATTGGATAGGTGTTAAGCACATATTCCGATACCTCAGAGGTACAATGGATATGAGTTTGTATTATTCAACTTTGTCCAAATCCGAGTTGGTAGGTTTTGCAGATGCAGGATATTTGTCTGATCCTCGTAATGGTCGATCACAAACGGATTGTCTTTATATATGGGGCACTGCTATTTCATGGCGTTTTACAAAGGAAATAATTATGGCTACATCATCTAACCATGTCGAAATTCTGGCAATTCACGAAGCAAACCGAGAATGTGTTTGCTTAGATCGGTAATCCAACACATTCAGAAGATATGTGGATTGTCCTCTTAGAACAACTGAAAGGAGGGTATATCAAAGGTGACAAAATAAAATATATATCCCCAAAGTTCTTTTTTACTCATGACCTTCAGAAGAGTGGTGCTATTAATGTTCAACAAGTTCGATCCAGCGATAATCTCGTTGATTTATTTACAAAAGCACTATCTATAAAGAGATTTGAGGAGTTAGTCCAAAAAATTGGACTACGACGACTCAAGGATCTCGAATGATCATTTTAAGGAAAGTATATCAAGAGATGCAATCAAAAGGGGAGCAAAATACTGTACTTTTTTTTTCTTAGCTATGGTTTTGTCCATTGGGTTTTTCTGGCAAGGTTTTTAATAAGGCAGTATCCCTTTTTTAATAAAAGACATGAATGATGTACTCTTTCCCTTCACTAAGAATTTTTCATGGGATTTTACCTAAAATAAGGTTTTAATGAGGTACATGCTTGATCAAATAAATGGACATCCAACGGGGAGTGTTATAATATTACCAATAAAATGGATGTCCATTGGTATTCCAAGAGGAGGTTATGTCAGGTTATGTCTACCAATAAAGATGGTGTCCATTGGTATTCCAAGGGGAGGTTATATCTATTGGCATTACCTATGTAAATTCTTATTAATTTTGATGAATGTAACATCTTTTTCATATGCCTATAAATAAATGGTACGAAGTTATATTTGAGATACCCGAATGAAATAAGAGAAAACAAATTAAAATTTTCAATACTTTCTTTTCTTAGTTTCTTTGTTCTATTGTTACTCTTTAATTATATAACATGCTATAAGATACACATAATTAATAATATAATTTCAAATCCCAACAGAATGTCCTATAGGATGGCAGGACATTATTGTCCCAAGTATTGGGATGAGACCATCCCACTATCATCCTAGTTTCCCATCAACACATATTGGGGCTTACACCATCCCAATTGTCAAAATGAACTAGGATGATAGCACAATCTGTTCCATGAAAAAACCAAGACAATAATACCATCCCATAAGATTTAAAACCTTAATTTACGCTGCTATTATCTATTCAATGTGCCCATAATGACTTTCTTAATCAAGAACCCATTGAATCAATTCTTATATTCCATCTTAGGCTTTTAACCAAATGGTTCTACCTTGTTGCTCTTCAATTTTTCACAAATTACATCGCTAAGATAGTCATCTTGATAGCATCATAATAAATTTATTTTCTCACTACAACTTAGACATCTCTTTTCCTTGTAAACTGATTCCAGCGTCTTCTCCAATTCAATTAAGAGTTATACTAGTCCTGATTCACATGTGTCACATCCTATACAGGTACACAATAAGTAGCCATGTTTTATACAGGTACACAATAAGTAATCTGTTCACATGCATGCATGCATGTATGCATACATATATGTACATATATTTACACACATATTATTATATAAGTACAGACATATATACAGATATATAAACATATGGCCATATCTATGCAAACCTATTCATGTAGAAACACATGTATCTACCATACATGTGTTTAGGTAAATGTCTATATAATTCTACATTTGACATTCTAAATGCTGGCATATACCCACTGTACATGTACTAATAAATGCAGATAGAAGGAAAGTTAAAATCTTTGTTGATCCTTTCTTTATATCTTCAGCATTTTAACAAAATTAATGACAGCACTTCTTTCCTTTTAAAGAGATTCATACCATAGAAGCACCTCATTTTATATTATATAACACATGTGTGTAATGAGTTCCTTGTACACGTGCTGTCGACCATATAAAACTAGATATCTCCTCTTTGTATGGACCACACAGCTACTAAAGCTAAGAAGAAAGAGGGAAGTTGAGAACACACAAATCATATTCTTCCTTAACATCTGGAAGTCTCATCATGGTGCTACCCAATTTCATGTATCATCTACATGAATACAAAAATTGAACTTTCTAAAACTTGACAAACACTTATTTTTTTGCTTCATGTTCATAGAGCAAAAGAATGTAAATAAAAAGAATTCATTTAGGAAAAGCATCACAAATTGGGATGCAAATGGGGCAGGCTTGTAGCTCAAATTTTTTTACATTCTTCAAACCACCCATGTTGGAGACAAGGCACAGTTTGCATCCTTACAAACCAGCCATGTTGGAGACCCAAAACAACTTCAGTCATAAAAGTCTTTTAAATGCTATATCATTCAGAGCTTTATTATAATAGTCATAATCTTTAAAATGGCCTTCTTTCTTAATGCCCATAACATGATCTTGTATAGTTCTGTCCCTTTCTTCCTAAGTTGAACTCAATGAAACATCGAGTTGATAATTCATCTCTCTACATATATAGCACTAACTCTTGCAGGGCATTTCCAGCCCCCAAATTATTACTTTACATTTCAACCACCCAACACTTATATGGCGGTAGGACCATCATCCAACAGCATAGATAACCAGTGCATGTGATAGAAATTTAAAGGAAGTGAGATGAAAAAGATGTCTTATCTTAAGCATGACTCAACAGCCCATGCCTTACAAGAAAAAACAATGATCAACAAGTCCATATAAGAATGAAAGCATAAAGAATTTGTATTTTCATCCTAGTATGACTGTGCTATTGCCACCTCCATGCTACTATGACTATTAAACTGTTATCCAACAGATATACAGGGCCAGCTCATGCACAAAAACAAAGACAGGGAGATTAGAGGCAGGAGATTTTTAAACTCCTCTCTCTTCTGCATCTCAAGTAGGATCCCCAACCATTTATCATATACATTTCTCATATATCAGTTGCACAGATCACATGTGACAAATGCAAGTGCAAATAATGCCAACCATAGTCACACAAACCTAAGTTTGTTCAAAACAATTTCTCATAATATTTTTGGTCATACCTGCAACCAACAACCTTGGGTCCACTTAATGATTTCTTCTTTTTATGTCCATTCCTATCCAAGGTGACCTCCATTGCTAGAGAAAGAGTCTTCAGATCTTAGTCTTGTGCAGCTAGCTTCTAGAGAATGTCCTTAATATTAAGAGAAATCAAACAAAGTTTCTATAGTTTGAGCTTCTTATTTCAATCTTGGATCCACTTGATGAATTCTTCCTTTATGTTCATTCCTATCCAAGGCTACCTCCTTTGCTAAAGCAAGATTCTCTTTGTAGCTAGCTCACAGGGAATGTCCTTAATATTAAGAGAAATCAAAGAACGTTTCCATAGTCTAGGCCACATCGACCAGTCCATTTCAATCATTAAGTTGATAATGCTTAACATGATATATTGGATCAAAATAATGCTTTGGAAGAAAAAGGGGGGAAGAGCGAGTAGGTGGGACCATCCACTTAAACAGACTTGAATGGTGATTTACTTCTGATGATATATATGAGAGAATTGATAGTATGAATGATAATTATCGCAATTCAATTAGCTACCTTTCAAACCTCCCATAAAACCAAAACATGCTCCTACACCTAGCGGATCCCAAAAGTTCAATGACTATAAATTTATAATTATCATCTCTTTCTCACAACACTGTCAAATTGTAATAAAAATGTATAGTTGGATGCTGTTGCTACAGGGCCAAAAATATGTGAGCGACAACTATGTGGCAATCAAGAGATTAGCAGTGTACCTCTAACATGGATGTTCCAGATTTCTGACAATTTCCTAGATCCTTTATCCTCAATAATTTTCTGAGAGAAGACTAGCATACCAAGACTCAGCAGAATCCTATTCATTTACTCCAAAATCACTTTGATACTCTTGAAATCTGGCAGAATACTAAGATATGAACCTTATGAGCATTGTAGCCATAAAAGGTAAAAAATTAAAAAAGAAAAGGTATCATGCATGCATACACATACTATGCTAATGGCAATACACTTGGTGTCGAGATCTCTTTCCCACATCAGATGCGGCTTTACCAAAACCATCGTTCTGACTTCCCCTCCCCTTTCTGTCAATGTCTCTACTTTGGATAATCCCATCTATTATAAATGCACCTCATTTGCTCAGCTCTTGCTTCTTTTTAGTCATAGTGCTTCTTCTCACATGCATCCAATGAAATTATGAACACAAGTAGGCAGGTAAGCACATATATGCATGCATGCTTGTATGTTTGTATGTATTTGTACATACATATTTTTGTAAGTATATCAAAAGGTTGCAATACACCCATCAATATATCCCTAAAATATTTATTCAAGTAACATACAGTTCAAAAGGATATTAATCCTCAAGCATAAGCAGAATGAACAACACAACAATCCTATCAATAATGGCCCTCGTAAGTTAAGCTTCCCTAAAAATTACTAATTTCAACCAAATATGAAGATGGAAGATGCAAGCATAAACAACATCAGATTAACAACCAAATTTTACTTTCTATTCACTGATCCCCTAAGAAATCTTCAAATCAGATGTAAAGATATATTACAAGGAAGATGGCATTGAGGTTATTTAAACACCACTAAATATATTTTTATCTCCATAACTAACAATTTGGATGACTGACCAAATCCAAAGGTCAGTAGACTCCTAGAATTTCTTTCCAGTGACTCTTCTGAAGAATGTCGTTTAGAGTTTTCAATGTTCATTGCAATATCAACAAGAGAACCAAATTAGCTGTAAAGCCACACCAGCTCCACCATGATCCTGACTCCTTGCTAAAAAAATCATACCAAATTTTAGTCAAAACTAAATAGGACATCAATATATCAAATTCAATTGGATTGGGGGAATCTATTGAAAAAGGCACCTTTCTTTCAGCAAATTTTCTCACTATAGCCTATCGTACAATAGCAGATAGTACAAAACAAAATCAGCATCGAAACTCCCAAAATTTCAGCAAGATACCGCCTAAAATTCCAGCAGGATGAAGAAAAATCAGATATATTCGAGATTTTCCTTTTTGGGGTACAGAATTGAAGTTTTGTTGTCAAACAAACCAAAAACCGGGGGAAAAAGATTCATCCATCTCCGCAATTTATCCTCTAAGGCCTCAAAATTCATGGCAGAATTCCATTGAGCAATCAAATTAGCTTAACGGCGATCGATCTGAAGACGAAAAATGACTTGAAAGATCTAAAAAAATGGGATTCTAAGAAAGAGAGAATCAAAACCTTACCACGAGGTAATCTTTTAAACCTAATTTGAAGAAACCCACGAGGAGAAGAGCGAAGCGATCTCCTGCCTAAAACGAAAGGGTTCGTCCTCTGGGGAATTCAAACAAATGCTTTGCTCGCAAGGTATTGAGTCCGAATCGAGAATTCAAGGCCCGATCTAAATAGAATTTGATATAACCTTCTTCTTTGCCCATAAGTCCGCGGGGAATTTCTATTTGCACCGCTTTGCTAAGCGCAAAACCCCCAACCCATCAAAATGTTCCTATTTTTACTCTCTACACCCACAAAAGCAGCCACCCTCCCCCTCAACGATCTAAAAAAAATTTGCTCAACCATTGATGTCCTTATTTAAAGAGATTCCAATCCTCAATTGAATAATAGACAAGCAACAAGCGATTTAAAAAGGATTTACAAATATAAAAGTTTATTTTTTTAAGTTGTTTCAATTTTTTTTCATGATCCGTGTTTTGTTCGGCCACAGGGCCAAACAAAGAAGCCTTCTGTTCGGCCAGGATAGGCCGAACATAAGGTTAGGGTTTAGAGGGGTTTAGGGTTTAGGGTTAGGGTTTAAATTAATTATTTTTTGACTGTATAGGGCGATGCTTTAATCGAAGGCAGCATGATTGCTCTGAATGTGTGATATATTACATAAATAAATTTATAACTTACAATGTATGATAATTTTGATTGCAATTATTTTATTAGTTGACTGAGCAATGTGTAAAATTATCTACTGACATTAAACTATTTATTGTGTAGATATTCAAGGGTAGAGAAGACTTGTGTAATTAGTGTTGGGAAGTTGGGAGGAGGAATGGAATTGTTGTTATTATTAAAACTTCTGATTTGAGTACTGAGAGCAAGAAACCAAGAATTATATTTGCTTGCGAGAGAAGTGGTACCTGCTTTTGTAAAAGCATAAAGGAAAAGGGATTAAAGACCTGAGCCAGTGGCACTAAGAAGTGTGGATGTCCTTTTGCATTAAGATGAAAGAAATTGGACACTGCAGATGATTGGATGTTAATGATCATTTATGAATTGCACAATCATCCTATTGCGAAGCATCTCGAGGGGCACTCATATACTGGATAATTATCGAAACAAAAGACTTCATTGTTAGTGGATATATCGAAGACTTTGGTTCGGCCAAAGGCCATATTGTCCACATTGAAGTAAAGGGATACCCTCAATGTTACAACAATGAAGACGATTTATAATGCACGGCAGAGGTGTAAGGTTGTAGAGAAAGCTAGAAGATCTCAGATGCAACATCTTCTGAGCACATTATTCAAGGGTAAATACATTGAGTGGCATAGGAATTGTATTGAGTTGGATATTGTGCGTGACTTGTTTTGGGCTTACCTTAGCAGCATAGATTTGTTATGTGCATTTCCTCATGTTTTGATAATGGATTGCACGTAAAAGACAAATAGATATCATCTTCCTCTCTTAGAGATTGTGGGGATGACATCAACTAACCTCACATTTTCTATTACTTTTGTATACATTGACTCTGAGTGGAAAGATAAACTATACATGAGCATTAGAGAGATTGCACAGTGTCATGGACGCTGATAGTCTGCCTAAGGTGATAGTCACAGATAAAGACTTGACTCTATTGAATGCAATTCAGAGGGTTTTTCTTACGGCATACATTTGCTATGTAGATGACATATTAGTAGAAATGTTTTAGCCCAGTACAAAAGATTATTTGAAACGAAGGAGAAATATGATAAGTTTCTAATGACTTGAAATATACTAGTGTTGTCCAGCGTAGAAGATAAGTATAACGATCATTGGAGTGCACTCCAGAGAGAGTTTAGTACATATCCAAATGCTTTATGGTATGTGTCAGATACTTGGCTGAGCAATATAAGGAAAGATTTATCGCAGCGTGAACGGACGCACGTAGGTACTACGGGAATATAACAACTAATAGGTATCACAAGAAATTGATTCATTTTAGAAATTTATAATTTAATTATGTATTTGTTATCTAACTTTTATTTAATTTTATTTACTTTACTATGGCTGAAAGTGCACATGCAAGGCTTAAAAGACAGCTTGGATCAATCCAAGGGACTTTCAAGTCATCTTGGACAAAAATTCATAGTTTGATTGAGTTGGAGCATAGTGACATTAAAGCCTCATTTGAAAAGAGTTTGATGGTCATGCAACACAACTTCAAGCCTGCTGAATTCAAAGAACTGCGAGGATTTATATCTATAAGTGCATTAAATCATATCCTCGCCCAAGCGAACTAAGCCAATTCAGTTGGGATTGATGAATCAATTTGTGGGTGTGCTATTTGATGCACACATGGTTTACCATGTGCAAATAAGATTGTGCGGTATAGGATGGAAGGTCGGCCTATTCCCCTCGACTGCATAGATCCTCGTTGGAAAAAACTTGATATGGTGCCTGCTTCAAATGTGCAAAGTATGAAGCTGAGCTGTGAACTAGAGTTGGATATAATTGCTCAAAAATTCAAGTAGTTAGATGAGGCTTCTCAATTGCAGATGTTAAGGAAATTGAGAGAGATTGCAAGCCTAAATAGTACTTTTTTTGAAGAACCTGCAAAAAGGATAACTGGTTCATGTGGCCGACTTCATTGAAGGTTGATATGTCTACTCGCCGTGATCCTTCTGCCTTTGAGTTGGTTCTCTCTAGACAAGATAGTTACTCACCTGGTATGGGCACCCCAATGACTTTAATGCAAAAAAGGTAGCCAAGGAAGAAGGTAAGAAGCATTTGTTTCATTTTTAAAAATTAGTATTGTGCCGATGTGTATCGGAGCATGCCGATATGAGTTGGACCGTGTTGGGGCATGCGGTTCAATCCGTGCTGACCCGTGCCGGCCCGTACCGGCTAGTGCTGAGTCATGCTAGCCCATGTCGTTTATTGTTAGCATGCGATATAGTTTGTAATATCATTCGATATGGTTTGCAGGTTTTTCATCCTCAAACCCGTTCATATAAGCCAACAATCTATATTGAACAAATTCTAAATGGATTGAGGCCATTCATCCAGCATATCAAGGATATAAAAGCTGATGGCAACTGCGGATTCAAAGCAATAGCTGACTTGCATGGATTTGGAGAAGAGGATTGGATCCATATTAGGAAGGATTTATTATATGAGTTGCAACGTCATTTAGAGCACTATCGCACCTTATTTGCTGTCAAAGGGAGGTTTGACGAGATCGCTCATGCATTATCATATTTTGAGAATTATCCACCATCTGACTGGTGGATGACATTGCCAGATATGGGGCACCTTATAGCGTCATGCTATAATGTTGTCCTATACCATCTCTCCTTGCAACAATATCTTACATTCCTACCTCTTCGATCGATGTCTCTTCCTCCCCTATCCCCGCAAAGATATTGTAGTAGAATTCGTAAATGGCAATCATTTTATGGAGGTATTAATTAAACATCTCTTACTCATCCTTAAATGACTCATAAATTATTTTGTTTACTTATTTATATATTTTTTAGTTGTTTCTGTTGCCAGATCATCCCGTTCCCCTAATAGCGAGCAACTGGCAAAGATATCATTTACTTTGTGCTTTTGGATAGGCAACTTCATATGAATCTAAGATTCAACAGTTCAAACAAACGATCTCGTCAGATGTTATTATTAGCGAGACTATTGAGTTATGCAATTTTTAACAATATACAAATTTGTATAATGTTTGATTTTTTTTTATATAAAGTGCATTATTTTATTGATCCACTGAGCAATGTATTCAATTATCTACTCACATTTCTTTTATTTTTAATAAAGAGTACCATGCCGATGTATACCGAGGCATGCCGACCCATGCCGGCATGTGTTGGGGCATTCCAATCGGCCCGTGCTGGTCAACCCGTGCGAGTGCGTGCCGATCAACCCATGCCGGCCCATGCTGGTGAGTGCCGACCCACTACAAGAAATTTAAAATATTGCGACGCCTAAATGCGTCGCAATTGCGTCGCTATACCATGTTTAGCCACGCAATTGCGACGCAATGATGGCGTCGCTCAACTCCCCGTCGCAATACACTTTTGTCGCAATTGCGTCGCAATATTGCGACGCATTTGCGACGCTCTGCGACGCATATAAATGCGTCACTAAATTTAAAATTAAATTTTTTAAAAAAATTTATTAATAAATATTGCGACGCATCAAATTGCGTCGCAATATTAAAAATTAATATTTAAAAATTAAAAATTTATTAATAAATATTGCGACGCATATAATTGCGTCGCAATATTTATAATTAAATTTTAAAACAAAAAAATTTATTATTAAATATTGTGACCCAATTAATGCGTCGCAATATTTAATAATAATTTATTTATTTTAAAAATTATTTTTATTATTGCGATGCAATTTGATGCGTCGCAATATTTATTAATAAATTTTTAATTTTTAAAAATTAATTTTTAATATTGCGACGCAATTTGATGCGTCGCAATATTTATTAATAAATTTTTAATTTTTGTATATTAATTTTAAATATTGCGACGCAATAAATTGCGTCGCAATATTTATTAATTAATTTTTTATAAAAATTTAATTTTATGCATCAGAGCATCGAAATTTTTTTTTAAAAAAATATTTAAATAATTAAAAATTCAAACGGTTAATAAAATTTCGCTAAATCTAAATATTGATACAAACATTTTTCACTCAATCCAAACAATAATAAATTTCAAAAATATTTTATATATTAAAATTTAAAAGTTTTTACAACATAAAAAAAAAAATACATCAAGAATCTGAATGATCACGTGAAGGCTGTGGAGGCTGTGGAGGCTGAAGACTCTGCGACAAGCATCTAACCATATCCCGCAAATACTGCATCTCACCTCGCATGTCAGCAACCTCCTGATCCCGGCCTCGCATACGATCCTCAAAATCCTGCTCGTAATCCTGGCGAAGCTCCTCTGCAATAGATCTGCGAAGCTCCTCTAAACGCTCGGGAGGAAGATCAACAGGAACTCGCGAGCTGGAGGCCTGATGGGGAAAAAATGTAGAAGCTCTAGTGCCCATACCATAGACCCTGCGGTCTCGTGGCTGGGCACCAACAGCCTCCAAAAACACACGTCGACTCTCATCTGCTGAGAGTTCGACGGGCGTCTCCCCATCAGTAGAGTCGACCTGTGATGCCTGGGATCGAAGCTCCTCGACTCGTGCCTTGAAATTATGAAATCAATAATAAATGAGTTAATAAATTTCTAGAAATAAAATTTTAAAAATTAAACAGATACTACATAAATCTAATTTCTTACCGCAACCTCCCGTGATCGCGTTTCGACCCAGGAGCCGTCCCTCCTGGTGTGTGTCGCCCTGAATAGACGAAACTCACCAGGATCTCCGCCCTCCTGCTCAGTCTATAACAATAAAAAAAATGATATTAATAAAAATATTTGTAAAGAACTAAAATAGTAATTAAAATATTTATGTTTTCTTACCATACGCCGTCTGTGCTCCTGAATCGAAATGGAGCCCGATGTATGACAGGAGAGACCCGTGCCACGACCGCCCTTCTCAGATCGGCGGTTCGTGCTGGCTGATGCGGACCTCCTGCGCCAGCCATCGGACTCCCAGGCCTGCTGCCACTCGTGCCAAATACCCTCTGGCACGTGCGCAGGACGCTGACCCGATGACCTCCAACGATGAAGCATGTCGGAGTATCGGCGTCGTGTCAGAGCCTCCCATGCTGCCCTAATGGCATCATGGGTGGCAGGATCCCACGTAAATTTTTTCTGCATTAAAATAAACAGTTAGTTTCTGAATTTATTAACTTTAAAGAATTATATATCACTGCTAAATTGTATTTAATAAGTTTACCTGAAACTCGAAAAAATAAAACTCCCTCGTGGCCGGCGATACGTGGCGCCAATCGTAGCCACTGGGATCTGCACGCCTCTGAAAAACGGCGCTGATGTGGCTGGAGACATGATGCTGCTCAATGAATCTATTAAAAAAATGCAAGTTTATAAGTTAATGACTTAAAAACATTAACAAATATTTGTAATTAATATATACTTACATCCCCTGAGCATCAAGTCGAAGTAAAGTGCGGCCGAAGGTGGAAGAACTCTCGGAGGTCTGTGCCGATCGGGTAGATGGTAATACTGCTGCAGAGGTCGAAGGCTGCGCCTCTGCTGGAGATCCAAACTCTCCATCTCCGACGCTCATGTGATCTGATATCGAAGGATCCAAACTACGTCCTCTGCCCCTCATACTGAAAATACTATGGATTCACACAATTAAATTACGATTAATGATTGATTATGTAAGAATTTAACACTTATAAAAAAAAGCTAAAATTTAAAAAACCTTTATGTTTAATCGGTGTCATTTGTTTCGTGAAATGTTGGTTCAACATCCGATGCCGTATCGGATTGCGAATCAGTTTCATTATCGGAAGAAAACCGAACATTTGCATCCGCAATTTCTTGGACATCACCACTTGGATCTCTAAGTGATGTTTCAGGAGCTCTTGTGTCGTCCTCAATTGCATGCAGTTCCATCTCATCCTCTTGAAATGCAGGGCACTCGGCTGATTGACTTGATGAACTCTCCTCTAATACGATTGTTGAACGTGGGACGATTTTAGAAACGGCCCACCAATCTCGCTTGTCGTTGCGCAAACTTGGATATCCGCAGTAAAAGACTTGCTGAGCTTGGGATGCAAGGATGAATGGGTCATATTTATGTAATCTTCGTCGATGGTTCACTTCAACCAAATTATAGTCGTTATGAACCCTTTTGCCCACAGGAATTATCAGATCGAACCAATCACAACGAAACAATACGGTTCGTTTTAAAGGCCAATCGGGATATTCAACTTCAACCACCTCTACTAACTTTCCATAATAATCCTGCATATTTGCTCCAACACTTTCTCCTTTTACACACACGCCCCAGTTCTGAGTACCTCTTGAAGCTGCTAATCGTTCAATCTGAAATTTGTACCCATTTACAAAATAGCCAGTAGAGGTTGTTACGGTCTTCAATGGCCATTGCGATAGACATTTAATGAAAATATTGTCGGTTGTCGACCATGGACCGTTGACCTATAAATTAATAAGCTATTGACATCCAATTCAAAAAATAATTGCCATTATCGAAATTGATTGAGTGATACTACTCACAAATTCATAAAACCAGTAAGCAAACTCCGTTTCTAATTTCTGCCCAATTGCAACTTGACTGATGTCGGGATTCATCTGTCGTTGTCTATCACAAAACATCCTTATGGGATGAAAAGGATGAAAACTACTGTTAGAAATTAAATATTATGGTATATTATTATATAAATTTAAATTTTCAATTTAGCATTGAAGTATACACTTACTCAATATATGGATCGACTTCTCGACAGTTCATTAGGATGTAATAATGTGCTGCATTATACTCCATATCGCTAAGATTTCTTGACTTCTGCCCACCAAATGAACGGCTGATAGCTTTAAAAATTGATATTCTACCGTCATTAGCTTCTGCTTCGTCCACACATACGTCATCGTTACGACCATGATTTCGGCTCCTCGTGTGGACGTGACCCTCAAAGTAATGCGAGGCAAAAGCTGAAACTTCTTCGACCAAGTGTGCATTGCATATAGAACCTTCAACCCTAGCCTTATTACGCACATTATTTTTTAACTTCTTAAGATACCTATATGTAAAGTTGCAACAAAAAATTAACGAATTTTTCAAGCAATGAAATAATATTTCAAATGTCAACATATCTTAATGATGTATATATTTACCTCTCGAATGGATACATCCAGCGATACTGCACAGGACCAGCTATGCTCGCTTCGTATGGCAAATGAACCGGTAAATGCTCCATTGAGTCAAAAAACTGGGAGGAAATATTCGCTCAAGCTTACATAAAATAATTGGAATTTCCTCCTCAAGCCTTGCCATTGATGCAGAAGTAATGACTGCGGCAGATAACTCCTTGAAGAATAAGCTGAGCTCCGTAATTGCTTTCCAGACATGTTGCGGAAGCAACTCACGAAAAGCTATAGGTAATAATCGTTGCATGAAAACATGGCAGTCATGGCTCTTCATGCCGAACAACTTGAGCTTATGCATGTCCACACACCTACTGATATTTGAGGCATAACCATCTGGAAATTTTAACCCTCTTAGCCAGTTACATAAAACTTCTCGTGAATTTCTGTCAAGAGTGTAACATGCTTTAGGATAGGTCCCATCGGCACTCCTTCTCAAATCACCTCTTCTACAGTACTGATTAAGTTCTTCTCTTGACTTTGCAGTATCTTTTGTTTTTCCCGGGATGTTTAGCACCGTGTTAAATATGTTATCAAAGAAATTTTTCTCTATATGCATGACATCCAAGTTGTGCCGGATGAGATTTGTGCTCCAATAAGGCAAATCCCAAAATATACTTCGCTTCTTCCAGTTATGTTCTTTACATATACGGCTATTTATTCTATCTGCATCTGGTTCCTATGCATACATCAACCCCAAATTCTCTATAGAATCAAATAGATCCATGCCGGACCTAACCGGTTCGGCAAATTTTGTGACTGCTTTGTTCTTCCGGAAGGCGATCAAGTTACGCCTGTAAGGATGATTTGGTGGCAAGAACTTCTATGGTTATCAAACCATGACTGCTTACCACTCTTCTGCAATGTAAATGCATCCGAATCATACATGCAATGAGGGCATGCCAGACGTCCAGCAGTGCTCCAACCAGACAACATTGCATATGCCGGAAAATCACTTATTGTCCACATCAAAGCAGCTCTCAATAAGAAATTTTGTTTCATAGAAATATCGTAGGCTACCACTCCTGTTTCCCACAACATTTTCAATTCGGCCACCAACGGTTGCAGAAAGACATCAATCTTTTCCTTAGGATTTGATGGTCCTGGAACCAAAACGGTTAAAAACATTGCAGGATCTTTCATGCACTTCCACGGAGGAAGGTTATATACAGTCAGTATCACAGGCCAACATGAATACTGTTGCCCCGCTTGACCAAATGGTTGGAAGCCATCGGTACAAAGACCTAATCTCACATTCCTTATATCTTCAGCGAAAACAGGATGATTTTCATTGAACTGCTTCCAAGCCTTTGAATCTGATGGATGCCACATTTCATCCTCTTTAGATTCATGTTCGGCATGCCATCTCATATCAGCAGCTGTTGCCTCAGATCTATATAATCTCTGCAGGCGTGGGGTAAGAGGAAAGTAATGCATCCTCTTGTAAGGCACACTTTTCCTCCTACTTGTACCGGCTCCTCCTTCGGTGTTTTTGAACCTCGATTGCCCACAAATCTTACACCATCTCAGCTCTGAGTCTTCACCCCAAAATATCATACAATTGTTCAAGCAACAATTGATCTTATTAACTGGAAGCCCAAGCCCACGCAACAACTTCTTTGTTGTGTAAAAACTGTCTGCAGCAACATTATCATTTGGCAGAATTTCTTTGATTAACTCAGCTACAGAATTGAACGCCTTTTCTGATAATCGATGTTCTGCCTTAATATTCAACATTCGAGCAGCTGTAGAGAACTGGAATGACCCTCACACCCAGGATACAATTCTTGATTGGCAGCACTCAACATATCGTAAAATTGTTGTGCTTCTGGGTTTGGTTCTTCCATAAATGTATTCTGATTGAAGTCATTACCCGATGCATTCATAACCATTTTTTCATATGTGTTTAAATTCACAAATGGTTCTTCTACGGGAATTGACTCTTGTTCGCCTATAACAACTGCTGGAATATCCTCTGGTTCACCATGACAGTACCAAACATAGTAATCAGGCACAAAACCCTTCTTACACAAATGCACCTTAACAGTTTCCACATCTCTGTAGGCTTTATTCTGACACCTGTGGAAGTTGCATGGGCACCTAATCCTAGGCCCATCCATCCATTCAGGTTGGCTACATGCAAATGCGATAAACTCTTCCAATCCATTCAGAAAATCTGGATTCAGCAAGCCATCTTTTATCCTTGCATACATCCATGAGCGAGTCCCGCTCATTTTTGTCCGACTTATACAAAGTCTGGTAAAGCATTAATTAAAACCAAAAAATAAAACTATATTAGTATTAATACATATATATCTAAATTATTTCTTGGGCACAACTAATTAAGGTTAATTACAACCAATTAAATCATTTATAAGTACGCAAATAATTTAGATATATTTATGTACTAATATAATTACAACCAATTGCTAGGAAGGACCGATGCATAGGTTAATGGCTAAAGAGAGGGCTTGAGTTTGTGTCGGGCCATAAGGCGATGCGTTTAGTCATTAGACTTCACAAGAATATTTTTTGTGATATGTTATTATGCTATTAATTATCATCGATCGGCAATATTGAAATTTCGGCAGCATTTCCCCATATGTTCTCCTACATGTGTGGTATATAAGCCACACTAGGAGAACGTATGAGCAAATGCAAACCGAAATCTCACCCCACGACAATTACTAGCAGACTAATGTCACAAGAAATATTCCCAAACTGTCCACCAGGACAATTTGAGAATTTGCAAGACTAAGGCTTACAAATTCTCAAACGGGTCTAAAGGTTAATTAAAGTGCTGTGATTATGAAAGTCCGAAGACAATCGAACTTATGCTTTTTATTCTTAACATCTTGTGAATTATACATGTAATCACTAACTTTTTTAAGATTATTGTGTCAAATACAAAGGTTTGCGAATACTAAAATGTAAAACATTGAAACTAGTAATTTGTTGCTGGAAATTAAATAATATAACAACAAATATAAATAATTAAGTTTGCAGCAAAATATAAATAATCAAAACATAACAAATGTAAATGAGTATAAATGCACAAATACTATTGTCATAAACATTCTGCTTAAATTAATTATTGCATAAATAATATGTAAATTAAATAAACATTCTGCTTAAATTAAGAAAAAATTTATTTTTTTTTTTCACAGGGGGGCGGGGGGTTTCCCCCCCTTCCCCCTGCTATGACCTCAAAAATTTTTTTTTCTTTTTTCACAGTGGCCTGGCCACCGTGGCCAGGCCACTGCCAGCCACGGCAACGACCGTGGCCGGACAAGATAACAATGGGGGGGGGGTTTCCTCCCCTCCCCGGCCCCCTGTTAAAAGAAAAAAAATTTTTTTTTTTCATTACAGTGGCCTGGCCACCAAGGCTAGGCCACTGCGGCCCCGGAGAAGACGGCCGGACAAGAAAAGAAAGGGGGTGCGGGGGGTTTCCCCCCCTCCCCCCCCCTGCTATGACCCCAATATTTTATTTTTTTTTTTTTTTCACAGTGACGGCCACGGCAGCGGCCGTGGCCGCCTGTCCGGCCACGGCAGCGGCCGTGGCCGGACATGAAAACAAAGGGGGGGGGGGGGGGTTTCCTCCCCTCCCCCCTGTTTAAAAAAAATTTTTTTTTTTTTTTACAGTGGCCTGGCCACCTTGGCCAGGCCACTGCCGGCCACGGCAGCGGCCGTGGCCGGAGAAGACGGCCACGGCAGCGGCCGTGGCCGCCTTGTCCGGCCACGGCCGCTGCCGTGGCCGGACATGAATACAAAGGGGGGGCGGGGGGGGGGGGGGTTCCTCCCCTCCCCCTGTTTAAAAAAAATTTTTTTTTTTTTTATAACAGTGGCCTGGCCACCTTGGCCAGGCCACTGCCGGCCACGGCCGCCACGGCAGCGGCCGTGGCCGGAGAAGACGGCCACGGCAGCGGCCGTGGCCGCCTTGTCCGGCCACGGCCGCTGCCATGGCCGGACATGAATACAAAGGGGGGGCGGGGGGGGGGGGGGGTTCCTCCCCTCCCCCCTGTTTAAAAAAAAATTTTTTTTTTATAACAGTGGCCTGGCCACCTTGGCCAGGCCACTGCCGGCCACGGCAGCGGCCGTGGCCGGAGAAGACGGCCACGGCAGCGGCCGTGGCCGCCTTGTCCGGCCACGGCCGCTGCCGTGGCCGGACATGAAAACAAAGGGGGGGCGGGGGGGGGTTTCCTCCCCTCCCCCCTGTTTAAAAAAAAATTTTTTTTTTTTATATCAGTGGCCTGGCCACCGTGGCCAGGCCACTGCCGGCCACGGCAGCGGTCGTGGCCGGAGAAGACGGCCACGACAGCGGCCGTGGCCGCCTTGTCCGGCCACGGCAGCGGCCGTGGCCGGACATGAAAACAAAGGGGGGGCGGGGGGGGGTTTCCTCCCCTCCCCCCTGTTTAAAAAAAAAATTTTTTTTTTTTATAACAGTGGCCTGGCCACCTTGGCCAGGCCACTGCCGGCCACGGCAGCGGCCGTGGCCGAAGAAGACGGCCACGGCAGCGGTCGTGGCCGCCTTGTCCGGCCACGGCCGCTGCCGTGGCCGGACATGAATACAAAGGGGGGGCGGGGGGTTCCTCCCCTCCCCCTGTTTAAAAAAAAAAATTTTTTTTTTTATAACAGTGGCCTGGCCACCTTGGCCAGGCCACTGCCGGCCACGGCAGCGGCCGTGGCCGGAGAAGACGGCCACGGCAGCGGCCGTGGCCGGACATGAATACAAAGGGGGGCGGGGGGGGGGGTTCCTCCCCTCCCCCCTGTTTAAAAAAAAATTTTTTTTTTTATAACAGTGGCCTGGCCACCTTGGCCAGGCTACTGCCGGCCACGGCAGCGGCCGTGGCCGCCTTGTCCGGCCCCGGCCGCTGCCGTGGCCGGACATGAAAACAAAGGGGGGGCGGGGGGGGGGGTTTCCTCCCCTCCCCCTGTTTAAAAAAAAAATTTTTTTTTTTATATCAGTGGCCTGGCCACCGTGGCCAGGCCACTGCCGGCCACGGCAGCGGCCGTGGCCGAGAAGACGGCCACGGTCCTGCCGTGGCCGGAGAAGACGGCAGCAGGTAAATAAAAAAAAAAACAGAAAAAATTTTTTTTTTTTGGATTTATGGGCCTAACCTTTGTTGAGATTCGCCTTGGCCGGGTAGCCGGAGTTGGAGGAGATCCTCGGGGGGGCTGGGAGTCGAAGGAGATCGCCGGAGTTTCGGGGGGGCTGGGAGTCACGGCGGCGGTAGCTAGGTCAGACCGGAAGGAGGAAAGAAGAAAGGGGGGTTTATATAAAGGTAATTAGCGACGCCAATTTGGCGTCGCTAATTGCGAATTGGCGTCGCTAATTGCGTCGCAATAATTTTTTTTTTTTCTTAGCGACGCACGTGGGCGTCGCTAATCCATCATTAATAAATGTAAAAAATACTTTTATGAAAATATAGCGACGCCAATAAATGCGTCGCTAAAGCGTCGCTAAATTGGCGCCATCACCTGGCGGGAAAAATAATTTTATTTTCTAATAATTGCGTCGCTAAGGCATCGCAATATTTTTTTAATAATTTAAATTGATTAATAAAAAAAGTTATTACATATATTGCGATGCAATAAGTGCGTCGCAATTATTTTTTAAATATTTTTAAATGAAAATATTTAAATTTATTATAATAATTGCGACGACAAATTGCGTCGCAAATATTTTTTAATATTTTAATAAGTTATATGTATTCTAATAATATTGCGACACATATATTTTGTCACAATATTTATTCATATTTTTTTAAACTGTGTCGCTAAGGCGTCGCAAGCTATTTGTTAATATTTATAAATGATTATATTTATAATTAATGTTAATAATTACGACGATAAATTGCATCACAATTTATTCTATAAAATTTGTAATGATCCCGATCGGCCACGACCGATCTCGGACCGTGGCGATCCGTCCGAGATCGGCGACGACCGATCTCGGACCGTGGCGATTCGTCCAAGATCGGCGACGATCCGACGGTTGCGATCGATCTAAGCCCTGATCCCGATCGGCCACGACCGATCTCGGATCGTGGCGATCCGTCCGAGATCGGCGACGACCTATCTCGGACAGTTGCAATCCGTCAGAGATCGGCGACGATCCGACGGTAGCGATCGATCCAAGCCCTGATCCCTATCGGCCACGACCGATCTCGGACCGTGGCGATCCGTCCGAGATCGGCGACGACCTATCTCGGACAGTTGCAATCCGTCAGAGATCGGCGACGATCCGACGGTAGCGATCGATCCAAGCCCTGATCCCTATCGGCCACGACCGATCTCGGACCGTGGCGATCCGTCCGTGATCGGCGACGATCCAACGCTTGCGATCGATCCAAGCCCTGATCCCGATCGGTGACGACCGATCATGGACCGCGGCAATCGGTGCGATCGGCAAAGATCCGACGGTTGCGATCGATCCAAGCCCTGATCCCGATCGGCCACGACCGATCTCGGACCGTGGCGATCCGTCCGAGATCGACGACGATCCGACTGTTGCGATCGATCCAAGCCCTGATCCCGATCGGCCACGGTCGATCTCGGACCGTGGCGATCCGTCCGAGATCGGCGACGATCCGACGGTTGCGATCGATCCAAGCCCTGATCCCGATCGGCCACGACCGATCTCGGACCGTAGCGATCCGTCCGAGATCGGCGACGATCCAATGGTTGCGATCGATCCAAGCCCTGATCTCGATCGGCGACGACCGATCTCGGACCGTGGCAAATGGTCCGATCGACAAAGATACGACGGTTGCGATCGATCCAAGCCCTGATCCCGATCGGCGATGACCTATCTCGGACAGTTGCAATCCGTCAGAGATCGGCGACGATCCGACGGTAGCGATCGATCCAAGCCCTGATCCCTATCGGCCACGACCGATCTCGGACCGTGGCGATCCGTCCGAGATCGGCGACGATCCAACGCTTGCGATCGATCCAAGCCCTGATCCCGATCGGTGACGACCGATCGCGGACCACGGCAATCGGTCCGATCGGCAAAGATCCGACGGTTGCGATCGATCCAAGCCCTGATCCGATCGGCCACGACCGATCTCGGACCGTGGCGATCCGTCCGAGATCGGCGACGATCCGACGGTTGCGATCGATCTAAGCCCTGATCCCGATCGGCCACGACCGATCTTGGACCGTGGTGATCCGTTCGAGATCGGCGACGACCTATCTCGGACAGTTGCAATCCGTCAGAGATCGGCGACGATCCGACGGTAGCGATCGATCCAAGCCCTGATCCCTATCGGCCACGACCGATCTCGGACCGTGGCGATCCGTCCGAGATCGGCGACGATCCAACGCTTGCGATCGATCCAAGCCCTGATCCCGATCGGTGACGACCGATCGTGGACCACGGCAATCGGTGCGATCGGCAAAGATCCGACGGTTGCGATCGATCCAAGCCCTGATCCCGATCGGCCACGACCGATCTCGGACCGTGGCGATCCGTCCGAGATCGACAACGATCCGACTGTTGCGATCGATCCAAGCCCTGATCCCGATCGGCCACGGTCGATCTCGGACCGTGGCGATCCGTCCGAGATCGACGACGATCCGACGGTTGCGATCGATCCAAGCCCTGATCCCGATCGGCCACGACCGATCTCGGACCGTAGCGATCCGTCCGAGATCGGCGACGATCCAACGGTTGCGATCGATCCAAGCCCTGATCTCGATCGGCGACGACCGATCTCGGACCGTGGCAAATGGTCCGATCGACAAAGATACGACGGTTGCGATCGATCCAAGCCCTGATCCCGATCGGCCACGACCTATCTCGGACAGTTGCAATCCGTCAGAGATCGGCGACGATCCGACGGTAGCGATCGATCCAAGCCCTGATCCCTATCGGCCACGACCGATCTCGGACCGTGGCGATCCGTCCGAGATCGGCGACGATCCAACGCTTGCGATCGATCCAAGCCCTGATCCCGATCGGTGACGACCGATCGCGGACCGCGGCAATCGGTCCGATCGGCAAAGATCCGACGGTTGCGATCGATCCAAGCCCTGATCCCGATCGGCCACGACCGATCTCGGACCGTGGCGATCCGTCCGAGATCGGCGACGATCCGACGGTTGCGATCGATCCAAGACCTGATCCCGATCGGCGACGACCGATGCAATATTTGCGTCGCAATATTTGCGTCGCAATATTTGCGTCGCAATATTAAAATTTAAAGTATTTAATTCTGCTAAAACATTGCGACGCAAATATTGCATCGCAATATTTTTATTGATATTTATATTTCATAAAAAATTAATTTAAAAATATTGCGACGCAATATTTGCGTCGCAATATTAAAAATTTAATTTTTTAATTCTGCTAAAACCATTGCGACGCAAATATTGCGTCGCATATTTTTATTGATATTTATATTTCATAAAAAATTAATTTAAAAATATTGCGACGCAATATTTGCGTCGCAATATTAAAAATTTAAAATATTTAATTCTGCTAAAAACATTGCGACGCAAATATTGCGTCGCAATATTTTTATTATATTTATTTCATAAAAAATTAATTTAAAAATATTGCGATGCAATATTTGCGTCGCAATATTAAAAATTTAATTTTTTTAATTGCTACATACATTGCGACGCAAATATTGCGTCGCAATATTTTATTGATATTATATTTCATAAAAAATTAATTTAAAGATATTGCGACGCAATATTGCGTCGCAATATTAAAATTTAAAATATTTAATTCTGCTAAAAACATTGCGATGCAAATTGCATCGTAATATTTTTATTAATATTTATATTTCATAAAAAATTAATTTAAAAATATTGCGACGCAATATTTGCGTCGCAATATTAAAAATTTAATTTTTTAAATTCTGCTACATACATTGCGACGCAAATATTGCGTCGCAATATTTTTTTATTATTTATATTTCATAAAAAATTAATTTAAAGATATTGCGACGCAATATTGGGCATCGCAAATTTAAAAAATTTAAAATATTTAATTCTGCTAAAAAGATTGCGACGCAAATATTGCGTCGCAATATTTTTAATGATATTTATATTTCATTAAAAATTAATTTAAAAATATTGCGACGCATATTTGTGTCGCAATATTAAAAATGTAAAATATTTAATTCTGCTAAAAACATACGACTCAAAAATTGCGTCGCAATATTTTATTATATTTATTTCATAAAAAATTAATTTAAAAATATTGCGACGCAATATTTGCGTCGCAATATTAAAAATTTAATTTTTTAATTCTGCTAAAAACATTGCGACGCAAATATTGCGTCGCAATATTTTATCGATATTTAGATTTATAAAAAATTAATTTAAAAATATTGCGACGCAATATTTGCATCGCAATATTAAAAATATAATTTTTTTTGATTTTTGGTTAATTGAGTCGCTAATGAGTCGCTAATGCGTCGCAATATTTGTTGTCACAAAGGCGTCGCAAAGTGGTCGCAATTTAGCGACGCAATTTGGCGTCGCTAAATTTGCGTCGCTATTTCAGTATTTTCTTGTAGTGACCCATGCCGACCCATGCCGGGGCATATCGTGCTCCTACCAGAGCATGCCGGCACGTGTTGGGGCATGCTGGTCGGTGATGATTATTATTAGCATGCGATTGTTTACTAATTATAATTAGCGAGACTGTTGAGTTGTATATTGCATTTGTTATCAATCTTCAAATATGGACTTTGGCACAAAAAGAACATTTAAAGGAAACTTCAACTTTCATTCAAATTTTAATGTATTTTACAAAAAGATGTGCTAAAAGCTACAAAAATACATAAGGTACATCATTAATCCCCATCTCACCGTCGTCGACGCCTATATACTGTGGCAATGCATGACTAGGACCAGGTACATCATGCTCAACTATTGAGATATGCTAACCCTGCAACACATGTGTCATTTGAAAAATAACATCGTACAGGTCGGTCCCCTGTGACGCAACCTCCTTCCGACCCATATGTAGAATGCTGGTGCCAATACTAATGGCATCTGCAATACGTCGTCGCCCTTGCACGTCAGCATCAATATTGTCAGGATGTGATCGGAAATAAATACTAGATCGGCTCTCTAGGGGATGAACTACAAGGTGCGTGATACAAGAATACAAATCCATATCCTGGTGTGCAATCTAATGGTCGGGTCACTGGATGGTTCTTGCTCGCTCGGCTTAGCAGCTGATCCTCCCACCTCTCCCACATCTGATCATAGAAGATGTATCGGATGTGGTACGATGCTGCTGTCGATCCTCTGCTAGCTCACTCAGGGGCTAGTGGCGCGAAGGATCATCTGTATCCTGCCGAACTGTGGTAGAATCCTTTCAGGATAATAGGGTTCTACGATATCCATGCACTTCAAGCATCCATTAAATAATGCGATATCTAGGAATGGACGATCCTCCCGAATATGACGATGAGGATCCCAAACTATCTGCAATAGATAAATCCTAATAAGTTTGATAATATATGGTAGATAATAGAAATATACAAGTGTATGGTTTATGGTACATACCTCATCAGCCCTTAAAACGCCCAATGACTCTTGTAGAATCACTAAATGGTCTATCATGGTACGTGATGGACTGCCAAAAATCCATCGGTGCATGCGAGGCCTGGCATCAGTGTAATATAGGGATGGGTGAGGAGTGAGATATGAAAAATGCTCATAAATCCATGCCTGGAGCAGTGTCATATATCCACTAATCTGTTTAACGGATGCCCTAGACGCAATCCCCAACTGCCGATATAAATGAGCCAAGGCACCCGCACCCCAGGCATATGTGCTCATCCTATCCAAATTTTGAAGTAAAAAAAGATAAGCTATAGGCACCATCGTCCCGCTTTTATCAACAAAGAGTGTGCACCCTAACCAAAATAGCAAATATCCTCACGCTGCACACTCTATCCTATGGTGGCTATCTATGTCAGATACATTATGAAAATGACTCTTCAACCACTCTAACCTTATAGACTGACCGCGTACTGATAGCACCTCCTGACGCGCATCTACCTGTGACATACCCAACAGCTCCACTAGTAGGTCCTCAGCATCCCAATCACTAATCCTATCACATGATAGTAACACTGAGGCACCCATGACATTAATCCCTAATATGACGGCTACATCATCCAACGTGATAGTCATCTCACCAAAAGAAAGATGGAAGGTGTTCATCTTAGACAACCATAAGCCCGAGACAAGAATCTTATTAGCGAACCAATAAGAGCAATGCACTAGTTCAACCAGGCCCGCTTGCTGAACTAATGCTCTGACCTCCTATTCGATTGCCCTGGTATCCACTACTACTACTAACCTATCTTGGCAGCATGGTTCATGCACTTCAGTGGGGCCCATTGTTGTAAAATTAATTAATACATTAATATCGTAATAATATATTAAAGAAAATATAGTATAATAATAAATAAACAATACATGTTGCCTCCAGATGGAGGTTGCTATATGTGTCCTGAAGCTACTAAGGACAGACTCATCCTCTGGACCGCTTGGATATGGCCCATCCGCTTCATCTTCAACATCCATAGCTGGGATGTCCTCGTCTACCGTCTCAGTTAGGAGCGATGGTGCAACAAAAACCTCAGGCTCAGTATGCCTACCATGACGACTTCTGACTGATGCTGTGGGTCTAACTCATGAGGGACCGGCATCCATATCTAAAACATGGCATTAATTAGTATTAATCCGCAAGATTTAAATATGTCCAAATTTTTTCTCAAAAAACTAAACGATACCGTTTATACAATCATTTTTATTAAAATAACATAATAAGTTTTATATATAAATATTTACTAAATAATCAATTTATTATATATAAATATTTACTAAATATCAATTTTTTTAAAACTACTTATATAATAACTTAAGAAAAATTTTAAATTTATTATATAATCGATTTAAAAAATTTACTTTTTTTGAAACTACTTATATAATAAATTACCAATTTTTTTAAAACTACTTATATAATAAATTAAAATTTTATTTATTTTACTAAATATCTAGTTTTTTTTAAATCTACTTATATAATAATTAAAAAAATAATTTGATTAAATTGATAAATTGATTATATATCAATTAAAAATTTTACTAAATATCAATTTTTTTTAAAACTACTTATATAATAATTTAAAAAAATTAATTTGATTAAATTGATAAATTGATTATATATAAATTTAAAATTGTTACTAAATATCAATTTTTTTAAACTACTTATATAATAAATTATTTTTTTATAAAAGTACTTATATAATAATTTAAAAAAGTTTAAAAAATTTTAAATTGCATGTTGTTGTTCGACCTTGAACAAGATGCTCTCTGTTCGGCCCTAATGAGCCAAATAGAGTATCCGAACAAAGATTCTTTGTTCGGCCCTAATGGGTTGAACAGATTGTTAGGGCCGAACACAGATGCAGCCCAGCCGTTCTTGTTGGAGGGGGGCGGAGGGGGAGGGAGGGGACCGAAGGGAGGGATGAAAGGGAGGCGAAGGCGAGGAAGGGAGGCGGAGGCGATGGGTTTAGAAAATTCATTGCCGCTTCTTGCTGCCGGTGCTAAGAAAGGAGGTGCTAGAAATGCTGCTGCTAGCTGGTGCCGAAAAAGGAGATCATCGGGATGCTGCTGCTATCGGTACTTGGGAAAGGAGCAGGGAGAGAGGGAAGAGAGGAATCGAACGGAGCGTTAAGGGAGAGGAGGTGTGCAGACTAATTTGGGAGGGGAGGGGGTGGAGAAAGGAGTAGTTTAGGAATATCATTTATAGGGAGGGTGCATAGAGTAAAAAAAAAAAAAAGATGGGTGAGTAATTCGAGTGATGCAAATAGAAATTCCCAAGTCCACGCCTCCTCTCGCAGGGACGCACCGGATGGCCTCATGCGGTTGATTCTGGTCGGAGGAGGTTTTCTACTAAACACAGGGTGGTAATATCATCCGGGCCGCGTCCGCACCATCCCGTCGCCCGTACATTGCGAGAACGCCAACTAGATTTTTCTATAGGTTGCCTAAAAAATATTTTTTTAGTATTTTTTAATTTATTTGATTTTAAAAGTTAAAAATATTTTAAAAGCCACATCAACATCAAAACGATTAGTGCTTGATTGTTATTTTTTTAAAAACTATTTTAAAAGAAAAAGCTTTTCTAAATCAGTTTTTACAAAAAAAAAATTATAAAGATATTTGTATGAAAAATATCTTTACAAATATTTTCTTATGTTTAGTCGAAGGTAATTTTATATAAAAAAATATCAATTTGACTATAATATCTTTAAAATAAAGATTTTATAGAAATTAATATAATACAATATATCATTATATTATATTATCAATATAATATTATTAAAATATATTATATTATTAATATTAATTTTATTTATAATATAGTATATAAGATTTATTATTATATTATATCATATATATATATTATTATATTATATTACATTGTGTTATACTATATTATTATATAATAATTTTATCATATAATTATAAATAATAGCAAAAAAATATATTATAACAATTTTACATTATAGTTGTAACTATATTAGAATATGATTATATTTTCTTATAGTAACAGACCAAGAGAACAAAAATATTTAAAATTATAATATATATAATGTATATAGTATATTATTGATGAGGGGTAAAATCGTCATTGCATTAGTGATCGTCCACATCGACAGTTGAGTCAGGTCCAATCCCAACATCTTACCAGCCAGGTGGCATAACAGCCAAGCGACGAAGCCGAATCACCTTTGATAAAGTCAGGTTGCCCTGACAACCCAAACCATCTCATTACCTCGGCAATCTGAGCCGACCATACCTCGATAACCCGAGCCATCGTCATACCTCAGTAATCTGAGCCGACCATACCTCAGTAACTTGAGCCATCCTCATTACCTCAACAATCTGAGCCGACCATACTTCGGTAACCTAAGCCATCTTCATACCTCGGCAATCTGAGCCGACCATACATCGGCAATCCGAGCTGAGCCATCCTATACCTCGGAAAACTAGGTTATTCCTCGTTACGGTCGGACCAAGGCATTCGAATACCTCTGCGGAATCCGGCACGGGAGAGTTCGGATTCACTATAACTGAATAAGATTCCAAGCAGGGAATCATACCCAGAAGTGGCCTAGGACCCATAAGAGTGGCCTAGAACCTACGTAATCGCTGAATCTCAAGGCATCAACTAGTTCTCCTAGCCGTCGATCCTCTAACTGACAAAATACGGACCTACTAACTGATAGAGATATAGACTAAAGTTATGCTTTATGTTATGTCTTTATATTTTAATGAGAATTCATTTTGAGCAATGTGTGCCATTTACTATATATGTGCATGTGTCTAGTATTTACAAAGAGTATTTGATCTAGTGTGTAGAGTACGGCTTACACACAGAAGACTAGATCATCGGTTCTTTTGGAATACAAGTTTATTGTTCACAGTTTTAGATGGAATTGGACACACCATCAGTAGAACTGTAGCACAAATTTTTAGTAGGTCTGTCTTGACTACGGAAAATGGTTTATTCTAACTATTTGTGCTAGTACACTTTGTGTGTATTGAACAGGACCCAGTTGAGTTAATTATTTTATACTGACATTATAAAATAATTTAAAACTCATGAATATTATGATTACTTATGCTCTTAATCCGAATTCTATTTCTAGACACGTGTATGTAGTGATTATTGCTTTGATTACACATAGAGTGAGATTCTATATGAGTCAATAAACTCAGTGGGTTGGGCAATAACATTATATATATGGTGAATATTAATAGTTGAAGGAAACCACGTCCTGATAAATTGGATTGATGATATCCCCTTGAGGAAGCTTATAAGTTTTGATTGTATCAAATCTTGCAAGTGGATTTTGAATCCGATACATCAAATAAGTTGAGTGGATAAGTCTCAAGGATAATAAAAGCCAATTAAATTATATTGTCAGTAATTAAATTTAATTGATGGATATCTGTAATCTTAACGTGGGGAGATAATAAGTATTTAATATTAAGGCTCGAAAATATAAATTCGAATATGATTAGGAGTAAAATTATAATTCTTTAGTGGAATGAATTGTAATTTACGTAATTGAATCCTAACCCGGGGTAGGTTTGGGAGATTTAATTACGTAGGAAGTCTTTTTCATATTTGCCTATTGGTTCCTGTTGTAGCCCTATAAATATCCTCTCAGTTGGTTGCTAGGGTTAAGGTTTTGAGAACGGTTTTGGAGAAAGAAAAACAAGAAACCCTAGGACGGCCAAGAGATTCCACCAACTTGTGAGAGAAGGAAGGTATTTTCGGGAATACGGCGGAAGGCTAAAAGGTTGAGGTCGAGTAATCGAATCAAAGTGTTCCAAAGTTCAAATCTGAAGGTATGATCTTATACTCATAGATTAGAACGGTAAAAGTTTTTTGTATTACTCATATACGCTATAGCCGTGATCTTGGGGGTATTCCGCGTTCCCCAACAGTGGTATCAGAGCCACGGCTGATACTGTATATGAATAATGCAGCCATGTTCTCCATTAATCGGAATATGCATGCGTGGGATAGATCGTGCTTGCTGCTAACGTTGTTTTGCAGGTTTCTATCCTGTTATTATGGTCACATGAATGTATGTGTTTTGATTTGATATTGCTTAGATCTGTTTTGTGAACTCTGGTTTAAGGACGCATAGGATCATTGTAATATTTCATAGCATGTATGCCTCATTTTTTGAGAGCTTTGTGATTGTAAATACGTAGCATGTGAACTCCTATATGGAGGCATAGGATTTTTGTAATCTGGTGCGGCTCTGATGGAGGAAGAAGACCTACTACAAATTGCAGGATAGGATTCTAAGGAGAATCCGTTGCAGGATTAAAACAAACAAAATTTGCTCTTCCGATTCCTTCGGATTTTCCTTCAGAATCCTTTCCTGCAACGGATTCCAGCCCCCAAACCCCCGTGACCTGATCGGGTAGGTTGATCCCCGCTAGGGGCCAGCCCCCAGACCCCCGTATGCGAAGCGGCAAATCATCGAGCAAAGTAGCAATCATGGTGCAACGGGATCTTCATCTGCGTGAAGAATTTTGACCATAATAACAGGGATTTTATTTATCTTGTTTATATTGGTTATGTTGCATACTTGATTGTTTATCCTTTTGTTCTTATGTCTATAACTAGGAGAACATGGTTAATTGGATAATCACATGCTGTTTGTGTTTTGAATTTATAAGATAATCAAACACAAGTTTTATAACCCTCAAAGTATTGTTTAAATAACTAAGTAGGAGAGGGAATTAATTACATTTAAATTCCATGGTCCCATCACTTGTTTATTGGTGAGGTAGTTAATTTCATGTGTTGACATTAGTGCTTTCCTCCCCATAGGATGAAATTGATTGCCAGCTCACCAAGAATAATCCCTAGTAATTGTTAATGTTGGATTACCTCTCTATCTGAGGGATCCACCATGGGACAATGAATCTAGGATTGAGTGATGGTATACACTTAGGTATAAATATTCGTATCCTCCCCATCGGAGTCACTACAAATATTTATATGACCAAAGTTAGCTAGCTAATTAATTTTACTTGGTATGTTACCTTTTACCTAGATAGTAAAATTAATAGGTTTTATTTGTCTAAATAAATGATGAGTAGTAGACGTCCTCCCATCGAGGCATACTATTCAAAATGTACTAGGCTGCTGGCAAATTCTTTTATTTTGTAGTGGTTGAGGGGCACTACTTATAATTTTGAATTTAAAGTTTATTGCTCATGATATCTTATTTGATGTATGAATGATTCTCAGGATTAAAATGTCTTCTTTCAATCCACTTACTGTGATACTCAAAGAAAACAAATTGACTAGTCCTAATTACATTGATTGGAAAAGAAACCTAAATATAGTGTTAATTGCAGAAGGGTACAAGTATGTGCTCACTCATGTTTGTCCCGCAGAGCCCGGTGAAGGGGCTTCAGATGAGGAGTCCCAAGCTTACCGTAAGTGGGTTAAGGCTGATGAGATGGCGCGGTGTTACATATTGGCATCTATGTCAAATGTTCTGCAACATCAGCATCAATCTATGCCCTCTGCCTATGACATGATGTTCAACCTCAAAGAAATGTTTGGGGATCAGAGTCGTGCAGCTAGGCAGACTGCGATGAAAGAACTGATGAACACTAATATGGCTGAAGGAACTCCTGTCAGCGATCATGTTCTAAAGATGATTAGTCTTCTGAATGAACTGGAGATCCTTGGAGCGGAGATGGATGGGGAAACCCAGGTTGATATCATTCTCCAGTCCCTACCTGATTCTTTTAAGCAGTTCTGCCTAAATTATACCATGAACAAAATGAATTTTTCACTGGCAGAGCTACTTAAAGAACTTCAGGTAGCAGAGAGTTTCATTAAGAAGCCTGCAGTTGCTATGGTTACTGAAAAAGGTTCTTCTTCGAAGTCTCATGCTAAGAAGAAGAAAAAGGTTCAGAAAAAGAAACATCATCAGGCCCCACAGCCCAATGGGGAAATAAAAAAGAAGGGAAAGTGCTTCGTCTGCAAGCAGCCAGGTCACTGGAAGCAGCAGTGTCCAGTTTGGCTTGCCAGGAAATAGGCTAGAGGTATATCTCATTCACTTGTAGTTGAAATTTGTTTAGTGGTGTTATCTACCAGTGGCTGGTGTGTAGATACGGGAGCCACTAATCATATTTGCAATTCTTTGCAGGGGTTCCAGCAGACCCGGCAGCTAAGTGATGGGAGATTTACATATTTCTGGGAGATGGCACGAGAGTGTCAGTAGTTGCAGTGGAAGATTTTAGCTTTTCTTTTAGTAGAAATAGAATTTTAATATTAAAGGACTATTTTTTTATACCTTCAATTAGAAGGAATTTAATTTTAGTTTCTAAGTTGGTTGATGATGGATATTAAGTTTATTTTAATGACTCCGTTGTTATTAAGAAAAATAAACATTTTATCTATTCTGGTACATTGGTGGATGGTCTTTATATTATTAATCATGTTCCTCCTACTGTGCAACTAAATGAAGTGAATAACTATAATAGACCATGTAAGAGAAAACATCCTTCTGAAATGAATCAAACTTATCTTTGGCACTTGCGCCTAGGTCATATAAATCTAAGATGGATTTCTAGACTGGTTCAAGATGAACCATTAGGTTCATTGGAAGTAGAGGCACTACGGTCTGTGAATCTTGCTTAGAAGGAAAAATGACCAAGCGGCCATTCTCGGCCAAAGGCAATAGAGCTAAGGAGATATTAGAATTGGTTCACTCTGATTTGTGTGGCTCAATGAACATCCAAGCTAGAGGTGGTTTTGAGTACTTTGTCACTTTTATTGATGATTACTCAAGATATGGGTATATTTATCTGGTGCGCCATAAGTCTGAATGCTTTGAAAAATTTAAAATTTTTAAGGCAGAAACGGAGAACCATCATGGTAAAAATATCAAGACACTATGATCCGATCGTGGTGGCGAGTACCTCTTAGGGGAGTTCACAGATTACTTATTAGATGCTGGGATTGAATCCCAATTATCTGCACCTAGCATGCCACAGCAGAATGGTGTAGCTGAAAGAAGGAATGTGACTCTTATGGATATGGTTAGATCTATAATGAGTTATTCAGACTTACCTATTTCGTTTTGGGGATATGCATTAGAGACAGCTGCATATATTCTTAACTTGGTACCATCTAAGTCAGTACCTAAGACACCCACAGAACTGTGGACTGGGCGCAAGCCTAGTCTAAGACATGTTCGGGTTTGGGGTTGTCCAGCACATGTACTAAAAGGCAAACCATATAAGTTGGAATCAAGGACAGATGTATGCTTCTTTGTTGGATATCCTAAAGGAACAAAAGGTGGTTTATTTTATTGTCCTAAGGATCATAAGGTCATTCTTAGCACCAATGCCCGATTCTTAGAGGAGGACTATATTATAGACCACAAACCCAGAAGTAAAATTGCTCTAGAAGAGTTAAGAGGCGATAAAACTAGACTAGCTCCTTTAATACCAATAGTACAAGCAGAAACACCACAAGAAAGTGGGTTCCCAAACTTCCCATTAACTCTTCGTAGTGGGAGAAGTATAGTAACACGAACTGACCCTGAACTGGTATAAAATGATACCATTAATGCACCAGTTTCAGAATAAGTGCAGGTTAATGGAGTACAAGAATCAGAGTCAGATCGTATTACTACAAGCACATATAATCAGGTTGTGCCTCGTCATAGTGGGAGGGTTGTAAATACACCTAAACGGTATATGTTCCTTGGAGAGTCATATAACAGAATCTCTGATGAACTGGATACTGAACCCAGTAGCTACAATGAAGCATTACAGGATAAAGATGCAACTCTTTGGCAAAATGCTATGAAATCAGAGATAGAGTCTATGCACTTTAATCAGGTCTGGGATCTTGTAGAACCACCCGAGGGAGTAAAACCCATCGGATGCAAGTGGATC
Source organism: Calamus simplicifolius (assembly GCA_900491605.1). Lineage (NCBI taxonomy): Eukaryota > Viridiplantae > Streptophyta > Magnoliopsida > Arecales > Arecaceae > Calamus > Calamus simplicifolius. The sequence continues at coordinate 1,808,759 of UESW01003900.1, read as the reverse complement.
TATAAGAAGAAGAGATGAGCAGATGGGAAGGTGGAAACCTTCAAGGCTGGGCTAGTTGCAAAAGGTTTTACTCAGAAAGAAGGGATCGCCTATGAGGAAACCTTTTCACCAGTAGCTATGCTTAAGTCTATCCGAATTCTCTTATCCATTTTGTAGCTCATTTCGATTACGAAGTTTGGCAAATGGATGTCAAGACAGCTTTCCTTAATGAAAATCTTGACGAGTGCATTTACATGATGCAACCAGACGGTTTTATAGTAAAAGGCCAGGAGCACTTGGTGTGCAAGCTTAAGAGGTCCATTTATGGACTTAAGCAGGCATCTAGATCTTGGAATACTTGTTTTGATCAAGCTATTAAATCTTATGGTTTTGATCAAAGTCCTGATGAGTCATGTGTGTACAAGAAGCATGATGGAAAAACTTTGATGTTTCTGGTGCTATATGTGGATGACATCTTACTTATTGGAAATGATATGGGAGTGTTATCTTCGATCAAGGTATGGTTATCTGGACAATTTGATATGAAGGACTTGGGAGAAGCAAGTCACATCCTAGGGATCGAGCTTTTGCGAGATCACAAGCAAAGGATGATATGCTTATCTCAAGCCACTTATATCGATAAAATTCTCACCCGGTTTGGTATGCATAATTCCAAGAAAGGATTTCTTCCTTTCAGGCATGGAATTTCTCTATCTAAGGATCAGTGTCCTAAGACACCTGAAGCGATAGAAAGTATGAAGGCAGCTCCTTATGCTTCTGCAGTAGGAAGCCTAATGTATGCTATGCTATGTACTAGACCTGATATCTGTTTTGCCGTAAGCATGGTTAGCAGATTTCAGTCTAACCCTGGGCAAGAACATTGGACTGCAGTAAAATATATAATTAAGTACCTGAAAAGGACTAAAGATTATATGTTAGTTTACCAAGCAGATAGTCTTGTGCCTATAGGATATACAGATTCGGACTTCCAATCAGATAATGAATCTAGGAAATCAACCTCGGGATATGTATTCACTTTGGGTGGTGGAGCAATTAGCTGGACGAGTGTGAAGCAAACTTGTGTTGCTGACTCTACCATGGAAGCTGAGTATGTGGCTGCATCTGAGGCTGCAAAAGAGGCTGTTTGGCTAAGAAACTTTCTTTTAGATCTTAGTGTGATACCTTTAGTGCAATTACCTATTACACTTTATTGTGATAATAGTGGGGCAGTTGCTAATTCGAAGGAACCCAGGACCCATAAGAAATCTAAACACATTGTGCGTAAGTATCACCTGATACGTGACATCGTGCAAAAAGGTGACGTACTGGTGACCAAGGTTACATCTGAGGACAACCTGGCAGACCCTTTTACAAAGAGTTTAACTTCGAAAGTTTTTGATAGACATGTAGAGGACATCGGAGTTAGATGTGTACAAGCATTGCTTTGAGTCTAAGTGGGAGATTGATAGAGATATAGACTAAAAGATATGCTTTATGTTATGTCTTTATATTTTAATGAGAATTCATTTTGAGCAATGTGTGCCATTTACTATATATGTGCATGTGTCTAGTATTTACAAAGAGTATTTGATCTAGTGTGTAGAGTACGGCTTACACACAGAAGACTAGATCATCAGTTCTTTTGGAATACAAGTTTATTGTTCACAGTTTTAGATGGAATTGGACACACCATTAGTAGAACTGTAGCATAAATTTTTAGTAGGTTTGTCTTGACTACGGGGAATGGTTTATTCTAACTATTTGTGCTAGTACACTTTGTGTGTATTGAACAGGACCCAGTTGAGTTAATTATTTTATACTGATTTTATAAAATAATTTAAAACTCATGAATATTATAATTACTTATGCTCTTAATCTGAATTCTATTTCTAGACACGTGTATGTAGTGATTATTGCTTTGATTACACATAGAGTGAGATTCTATATGAGTCAATAAACTCAGTGGGTTGGGCAATAACATTATATATATGGTAAATATTAATAGTTGAAGGAAACCACGTCCTGATAATTGGATTGATGATATCCCCTTGAGGAAGCTTATAAGTTTTGATTGTATCAAATCTTGCAAGTAAATTTTGAATCCGATACATCAAATAAGTTAAGTGGATAAGTCTCAAGGATAATAAAAGCCAATTAAATTATATTATCAGTAATTAAATTTAATTGGTGGATATCTATAATCTTAACGTGGGGAGATAATAAGTATTTAATATTAAAGGCTCAAAAATATAAATTCGAATATGATTAGGAGTACAATTATAATTCTTTAGTGGAATGAATTGTAATTTATGTAATTGAATCCTAACCCAGGGTAGGATTGGGAGGTTTAATTACGTGGGAAGTCCTTTTCATATTTGTTTATTGGTCCCTGTTATAGCCCTATAAATACCCTCTCAATTGGTTGCTAGGGTTAAGGTTTTGAGAACGGTTTTGGAGAAAGAAAAACAAGAAACCCTAGGACGGCCAAGAGATCCCACCATCTTGTGAGAGAAGGAAGGTATTTTCGAGAATATGGTGGAAGGCTAAAAGGTTGAGGTCGAGCAATCGAATCAAAGTGTTCCAAAGTTCAAATCTGAAGGTATGATCTTATACTCATAGATTAGAATGGTAAAAGTTTTTGTATTACTCATATACGCTATAGCCGTGATCTTGGGGGTATTCCGCATTCCCCAACACTAACCTTATAACAAACTTGATTCGAATCCGTTCTGAATCCTAACAGCTTTCCGACCTCTCCTCACGACACGCCCAAAGAATCAGGTGATCCCCTATAAATACTGTTGTTCTCTAATCCCTCAAGTACGCAATTACTCACACTCATTCACGGGCTCAGATATTCCATTGAAGCTCCCCTGAGCTCAGGGCTCTCGAGAGAATGCCTGCCTAAGGGGAACTCTTCTGTGAGAGTCTTCTCCTCACATCTGCTTGCTGTGAATCTCCACTAACTTGGGTGTCGGAGGGTCCTCGGCAGAGGGTAACCCCCACAGCACCCTCTACGTGCAGACTGTCTTGCAGGTTCCACCTGAAGCAACGAGATCGGCATCTGGATCAGGAGCCATAGGCGCACCCGAGTCGGAGAACGGATTTCTACGACAATAGATTGGCGCTAGATGAAGGGTCCTCAAGTCCCATAAACTTGTAATCTAGGAGACAAGGCTCAAAGAACCAGAAGAAGCAACCTCTGATGGCCAATCGGAAAAGAGCTACATCTGAAGCTCAAGATCAGGCCGCCTCTCAAAGGCCTAATCTGATCAGCGGTGTGGTACCTCCACCACCACCGCTAACTGAAACTCCTTCGCCGCCGACAATGACAGTAACCCTGGACCATTTTGCCGCTCTGGTTCAGCAGGTCCAGGCATTGACCCAGCTGCTTCAGGGGCTCCAAGCGACCCCTGGCCCCACCATCCCTGCTCCTCAGCTTCATGAAGAGGCCGCTGCCCCTGCTCTACCGGCGATTTCTTCCTCCAATCTGCCGGAAGCAATGGATTATCATCACCAGCCCGCAAAAGCAAAGCCGTGCCACAGCGAGCTGGAGGGAAGAGCCTGCTCAAATCTAGGTGTGTTCGTTCCCCCTCCCCGGTGTCTTCACAGGACTCGACACTGCTTCCATCTTCCCATCGCCCGATCCCTCCCACCAGTTTGGATGAAGGGATCAGGCAGCAGATGCAGGAGATGCATCGGGAATGGCATCAGGAGTTAGACGCCGTCATACAAGCCCCTCTGCCTCAATCGAAGGCGGAGCAGGGCATCCCCTTCTCCGAGAGGATCATGAGGGAAGTGATTCCCCCTCATGTCAAGCTCCCTACCATCGAACCGTACCATAGATCCACCGATCCCGACAACCATCTCAGCAGCTTCAGATCCATCATGATGTTCCACGGAGCGTCGGATGCGATCCTATATCGAGCCTTCCCCTCCACCCTAAGGGGATCTGCCCAAACTTGGTTCAACAGCTTGAAGCCAGGTTCCATTAATTCTTTTGATGAGCTGAGCTGTTTGCTTATCAGTCAGTTCGTCAGCGGCCATTGCCAGTGACGGAGATTCGATTCCCTCTCCGAGGTCAAGCAGAGAGAGGGAGAATCGCTGAAGAATTACCTCGGCCACTTCAACACGGTCCTTTTAGAAGTCGACCATCTCAACCACGAGGTGGCCATGTCCGTCCTGGCCGGAGGAGTATCCAAGGAGGGAGACTTCTACCTGACTCTAAAGGTTAATTACCCAAAGAGCCTTTCGGACATGATGTCCCTGGCGGATAAGTATGCCAGGGTTAAAGAATCGAGGAGATCAGCTCGAGCCGAGTAGCTGAAGAAGGAGGCAAAGGGCTCAAACAAGCAATGGGCCCACCGCCGCGCTAGCCCGCCTCGCCACCACAAAGCTCCTTCACCGCAACCTCAAGACCGAACTTGGAGTCCAGCTTGAAGGTTCGACCGTTACACTCCCCTTACCGCGCCAAATTCCCCGGCCTCCCCCTCTCCGAGGCAATGCAACTCGGAGAGACCCTACCTAGTACTATCGCTTTCATCGGGACTACGAGCATGATAGACTGCTGGCAGCTCAAGAACGAGATCGAGTGATTGATTCAGCGGGGCAGGATGGACCGGTTCAGGGGTCCCCCTGAGCCAAACAATGAGGAGAATCGCCAATCCGAGCCTCACCAGCTTCCTCCACCAAATCCCCTGGTCCTCGGCAATGTCAATGTGATAGCGGTGGCCGGATCCCCATCTTCTTGGTCAAGCGATGAGGAAAACTCGCTAAAGAAAGCTCGAGTTAATGAGCTCACTTTCTCTGATGAAGACCTTTGGGAGGTACAGTACCCCCATGATGATGCCTTGGTTGTATCTTTGAACCAGAACAATTATGATGTACACCGTATTTTGATTGATAGTGGAAGCTCTGTTAATGTTCTGTATTTCGATGCCTTTGTGAGATCAAAATTTTGGGTAGAAAGCCTTCGACCGGTGGAGTCCACCCTAGTGGGCTTCACAGGTGACTCCATAATCCCTGAAGGAGTCATCACTGTGTCAGTCCGAGCTGGCACTTGGCCCGCGTGGCTACCGTGCTCATGGATTTCCTCGTGACTAAGCTCAAGTCTCCTTACAATGCCATCCTCAGCAGATCAGGGCAAATATCTCTCAAAGCCATCATTTTTATTCCCCATCTCGCCATGAAGTTCCCCATCGAATGGGGAATGGGGATTGTTCGAGGAAGTCAGATCATAGCTCGGCATTGCTTTATCACCGACCTTCAGTCCAGAAAGCCCAAGGTGGACAGGCTGGATGCTCGGGAAGATCTCGCTGAGCAAAGAGGAGAGCCAGCTGAAGAACTAGAGGAGGTACCCCTTGACGAAGCCCGGCCTGACCGAACCATAAAGGTCGGATCGCAGCTAGAAGGAAAGCTTCGGTAAGAATTAATTGAATTCGTTCGGAGGAATGCCAATGTCCTTGCCTGGTCTGCATCGGATATGCCCAGAATCAGCCCAGACATCCTGGTACACTGCCTCAGTGTGGACAAGACATTCAGGCCTATTAAGCAGAAGAAAAGGAGCTTCATCCCCGAGCACCAAAAAGCCATCGAAGAAGAAGTGGATAAACTCATCAAAGCCAAGTTTATCCAAGAGGTTAGTTACCCCGACTGGCTGGCGAACGTGGTCATGGTGAAAAAGTTGAATGGCAAATGGAGGATCTGCATCGACTTCACTGACCTCAACAAGGCCTGCCCAAAAGATAGCTTTCCTCTTCTGCGGATCGACCAGCTTGTGGATTCAACTTCAGGCCATCAAATGCTGACTTTTATGGATGCCTATTCGGGCTACAACCAGATCCAAATGGTGCCCGAAGATGAGAAGAAAACCGCCTTCATCATCGACAGAGGTATCTATTGCTACCGAGTTATGTCCTTTGGTTTGAAAAATATAGGTGCCACCTACCAAAGGCTGGTCAACAAAGTTTTCAAGGAACAAATTGGTCAGAACATGGAGGTGTATGTTGATGATATGCTGGTGAAAAGCAAGGAGGTATCCCAGCACGTTGAGGACCTTGCGGAGAGCTTCGCTACACTTTGAAAGTATCAGATGAAGCTCAACCCCACCAAATGCACCTTCGGGGTCAATTCTGGGAAATTCCTCAGCTTCATGGTTTCTTAGCGAGGCATCGAGGCAAACTCTTAGAAGATCCAAGCCATGCAACAAATGACCCCGCCTGGGTCAGTCAAAGACGTGCAACGCCTCACTGGGAGAGTGGTAGCCCTCGGCCGCTTCATTGCTCGATCGGCCGAGAAATGCCTTCCCTTCTTCAAAGTGCTTTGATCGGCCAAAAACTTTTAGTGGACCCTAGATTGCCAAAAGTCCTTTGAAGATCTTAAAAAATACCTTAGCTCACCACCTCTCCTCAGCAGCCCAAAGCCAGGGGAAGTGCTGAATCTATACCTGGTGGTCTCTGAAGATGCTGTTGGCTTGGTGCTAATTAGAGAGGAGAACAAAGTTCAAAGACCTATTTATTATGTTAGCAAATTGCTCAAGGATGCTGAAATGAGGTATACTCGAATCGAGAATATGATCCTAGCCCTGGTGACATCGGTCCGAAAGCTGCGGCCATACTTCCAGGCGCATACCGTCGTCGTCCTGACCGACCAACTTCTCAAGGCAAATTATTCATTGTTCGGAGGCATCGGAGAGAATGACCAAATGGGCTGTCGAATTGAGTGAGCACGACATTCAGTATCAGCCTCGTCCAGCCATTAAAGCCTAGGTTCTGGCAGACTTCCTCCTCGAATGCACCATACCCGAAGATGGCTCTGTTTCGGATACCCCCGGACAACTAAAGCCCAGCACCCCATGATTGCTTCACGCCGATGGATCCTCCAGCATGGGCGGTTCTGGCACCGGCCTAGTCCTCACCAGTCCAGAAGGTGCGACTTTCGAATATGACATCCGCTTCTCCTTTCCGGCTTCAAACAATGAGCAGAGTATGAAGCCTTGCTCTTCAAACAATCACCCACGAGCTTAAAGTCAAAAAACTGATTGCTTACACCAACTTCCAATTGGTGGCTGATCAGGTGCAGAGAGAATTCGAGGCTCGAGAGCTGAGTATGATTCGGTATCTCCAAAAGGTACGTGATTTATCCTCATGTTTCGATGAATTTAAAATTATCCAGATCCCAAGGACTGAAAACACGCGCACCAACCTTCTGTCCCGCCTGGCGACTACGGAGTCAATGGATCTCAAGCGAAAATTCCACTTGGAGGTCCTGGAGAAGCTCAGCATCGCCGATGCTGATCAGATGATGCAAATTGACACCGAACCATCCTGGATGGACTCCCTGCACCAGTACCTCAAAGAAGGGTTGCTGCCCACTGATAGAAAGGAAGCAAGGAAATTGAAATTGCAATTATCTTATTATGTTCTGATCGATGACCGACTGTACAAGCGGTCCTTCTCAATGGCACTGCTCAAATGCCTCCGACCAACAGAGGCCGACTATGCTCTTTGGGAGGTCCACGAAGGCATTTGTGGCAATCACCTGGTGGTCGGGCCCTATGCCACAAAGTGCTGCGTCAAGGGTATTATTGGCCGATGATGCAAAAAGACGCCGATGACCTCGTTCAAACTTTTGATCCTTTATTAGTTCAGAGTTCTTCCATTTTGATTGCTTCTCCTTCCAACCAAAATCAGACTTAATATTCTTATAATCCACCAATAGCTCTGTTGCAGTGATTGCCATAGGAAAATCCTTCACCCCTTGTCACCGCAACTCAGTTTGAGCCCATGGCTGCAAACCTGAAAGGAAATTGAACAATCTATCGTCATCTGACATATTTGCCACATCCAACATCAAAGATGTGTATTCCTTCACATAATCTCTGATCAATCATGTGTGTTTCAAATTCTTCAAGGCCTCCCGTGCCAGCCAACTTCCATGCTAGGCAAAAACTGATTTCTGAGTTCATGTTTCAACAAACTCCATGAATCAATCGGTCCTCTTCTAGAATTCAGATTATCAACACTTGTTGACCTCCACCAAAGCTTGATATCCTCTCCTAAAAACATAGAACCAAGGCTAAGTTGATCTGATTCTGGAACCTTCATGGCCTTAAAATAATTCTCTACATCCCATATAAAGTTCTCAAGTTCCTTTGAATCCCTCTTACCATTAAATAGTTTCGGTTCAGGAATTCTGAATTAAACTGGTTGAAACTGCTGTTCTTGAACCATAGATGATGACCCTGGTTGATTGATCAAAACCCTCTTCATCAACCCCAACTCATCCTCTAATCTTTGCATCCTTTCCATCAAATGATTAACCACATCCTCATAATCAACTCGTTGATACTGATTTCTTGCCTCAAGATCTTGAAACAATTTTGTTTGTGTCGTCTGTGTCGTCCGCAAGCTCTCCACCTTTTCTTGAAGCTCACAGTGAGAAGCCACCAAGTTGAGGACCTCCTCTCCAATCAGCTTCCCCAAGACTTCCCCTTTCAGCTAGTGTCATTGTTCCCATTCAAATCTCAATCCCAAATTCAGAAATTTAGAACAACAGCTAGATGCCTAGAATTTAACGTCCCTCTGTTCTGTTCAACCCAAATTCACAGTGAACGCCCAACAATTTGAGCAGGGAATCAATTACTTTGGATTTCAGATTTGATAGCATACACCGGCACGAATGACACACAAACAATCCAATCCAAGAAACTTTCCAAAAACCCAGATGCAAAATATAGCAACGCAAGAGAGTATGTGCACTTTGAAAATTTCAGAGATAAATTGAGTGTAGTATAGTGAAGATTATAAGCAAACAATCATTGAAAAAATAATACAACCAAATACAAGAAGTTTATAGTGGTTCAGCGCCAAATCCAGCACCTACATCCACTCCCCAAGAATCCTTTGAGAATTTCACTATCAATCCCTAGCTGACCTGGCTAGCAACTTATTTACGAGCACAAGTAAGCCTTACACTCTAGCCTTCCAGGCTAGCATTTGTTTCCGAGCACAAGTAAACCTTACAAAAAAATCACTCGAATAGACCTCTACCCTCACAAATTTTACAACTATGAAGCTCAAGCACAAGGCACAAAAATATCAAGAGTTTATACAACAAACTCCTTAAATGATCAGATATTCAAAGAAATAATTTTACAACTTTTTAAAGAAACTTCTCAAGTGGGCTTCTTCTTTTTAGCACATCGAAGCAATGAATGAAGCCTTTGATGAAGCTTGAATGCTCTTCAAAGGTAATTGGAGCTTTAACACCACACCAAGAAGGGACAATGAATGTTCTTCAAGTGGTTTCAAAGATATTCAATGTGGCTATCCAACTGTTTTTCTCACAAAGAATTTTCACATTGTCTTCCTGCAATAATGATCTCTTTTCTCAATATTTTTTTCTTTTTCTTCTACACTCATATCACTATGCAAAGGGGCTATTTATACATAACATGAAAATATAGCCATTTACAGCCATTATGAGATAGAGGAATGAAAATGGAATTACATTGAAACGTTAGAAAATAGCCGTTATAAAAATTTTTATACAAATTAGTCGACCAATTGGTCATCCAATAAATTTTTATTCTCTATTTTGGTATTAGGTTGCAACAGTGGACGCCCAATTGATCATCCAAAACATTTTCCAAGCAAGTGTCAAAGTAAGAATAGAAAGCAAAGTGAAATTGGACATCTAATTGGGCGTCCACTTTTTGAATCTCACGAAGTTGGATGCCCAACTGGGCGTCTAACAACTTTTTCCCACACATTGGACGCCCAATTGGGCATCTAACACTTTGTCCTCACAAAGTTGGACACCCAATTGGGCATCTAACTTTTTCTCCCCAAAAGTTGGATGCCCAATTGGGCACCTAACTTTGCACATCTTCATGTTGGATGCCTGGTTGGGCGTCTAACCAAAAGTTGGATGCCCAACTGGGCATCTAACATAAATTTCCATGAGTTGGATGCCCAATTGGTCGTCTAACATGCATTCAAAAAGGCATGAAAATGGGTTTGACACAAGCAGAGGTTAAAAATAATTTTTACAAGGCCAGGGGTGAAGTTCTGGTTGCTCAGTCCGCATAAAAGCCCAGTGAAACAGCTAAGTCTAGTGCAAGATAATGCAAATACAAAGAAAACAATATACTATAGAAAATCATTTTCACATGAAGATCATCTAAAGATACTCCTGTTATCTTGAAAAATAGATGCACACCAGACATATGAAATCAGTTGAACAATCTTGAAATCCAAGTCCTTTGAAAAACTCATATTGTATCACAAACTCTTTTGAAAGCAATTTGACTTGAAAACACATTCACAATAACGTTACTTTGCCTGTGTTATCTTTCATTTGATTTGAAATTTACCTCAATTTAAAGTAAGCACCTTCTTTTATGATTGATTTTTTGAAATTATTTAGTCTCAACAATAATATCATTAGTAACATACTTAATTGTTTTGTATTTATCAAAATCAATATGAGGTCAACAATTTCTCCCTTTTAATAATAACAAAACTATTAAGTATACAACAAGAAATATGGATAAGAAATTTAAATCATAACATTCCTTGATAATTTGAAGTGTAAGATAAGGACACAATTTGATGAATCATTTCAAACATCCGTGCCAAAACAGAATTTTGAAAACCAAGTATCGGAGCTTAAGGTATTATTGCAAAGAACTTAGAACATTCTCATATTTTGAGTTGAAAAATTGAAATTTGAGGAAATTTAGATCATATAAAGCTTTATGTTAAAAAAGAGAAGAGTGTCGAAATTCAGCGTTTCGTACCAAAACTCTAAATTTTATGACACTTGAAACTGTTGGGGAGCGCGGAATACCCCCAAGATCACGGCTATAGCATATATGAGTAATACAAAAATCTTTTACCGTTCTAATCTATGAGTATAAGATTATACCTTCAGACTTGAACGTTGGAACAGCTTGATTTGATTGCTCGACCTCAACCTCTCAGCCTTCCGCCGTATTTCCGAAAATACCTTCCTTCTCTCACAAGATGGTGGGATCTCTCGGCCGACCTAGGGTTTCTTGTTTTTCTTTTTCCTCAAAAACGTTAACCCTAGCAACCAACTGAGAGGGTATTTATAGGGCTACAACAGGGACCAATAGGCAAATATGAAAAGGACTTCCCACGTAATTAAATCTCCTAATCCTATCCCGGGTTAGGATTCAATTACGTAAATTACAATTCATTCCACTAAAGAATCATAATTGTACTCCTAATCACATTCGAATTTATATTTTCGAGCCTTAATATTAAATACTTATTATCTTCCCATGTTAAGATAACAGATATCCACCAATTAAATTTAATTACTGACAATATAATTTAATTGGCTGTTATTATCCTTAAGACTTATCCACTTAACTTATTTGATGTATCGGATTCAAAATCCACTTGCAAGATTTGATACAATCAAAACTTATAAGCTTTCTCAAGGGGATATCATCAATCCAAATTAACAGGACGTGGATTCCTTCAACTATTAATATTCACCATATATAATGTTATTGCCCAACCCACTGAGTTAATTGACTCATCTAAAATCTCACTCTATGTGTAATTAAAGCAATAATCATTACATACACATGTCTAGAAATAGAATTCAGATTAAGAGCATAAGTAATCATAATATTCATGAGTTTTAAATTATTTTATAAAGTCAGTATAAAATAATTAACTCAACTGGGTCCTGTTCAATACACACAAAGTGTACTAGCACAAATAGTTAGAATAAACTATTCCCCGTAGTCAAGATAGACCTACTAAAAATTTGTGCTACAGTTCTACTGATGGTGTGTCCAATTCCATCTAAAACTGTGAACAATAAACTTGTATTCCAAAAGAACCGATGATCTAGTCTTCTGTGTGTAAGCCATACTCTACACACTAGATCAAATACTCTTTGTAAATACTAGACACATGCACATATATATATATATATATATAGTAAATGGCACACATTGCTCAAAATGAATTCTCATTAAAATGTAAAGACATAACATAAAGCATATCTTTTAGTCTATATCTCTATCAATCTCCCACTTAGACTCAAAGCAATGCTTGTACACATCTAACTCCCATGCCCTCTACATGTCTAAAAAACTTTTGAAGTTAAACTCTTTGTAAAAGGATCTGCCAGGTTGTCCTCAGATGTAACCTTGGTCACCAGCACGTCACCTCTTTGCACGATGTCACGTATCAGGTGATACTTACGCTCAATGTGTTTAGATTTCTTATGAGTCCTGGGTTCCTTCGAATTAGCAACTGCCCCACTATTATCACAATAAAGTGTAATAGGTAATTGCACTGAAGGTATCACACTAAGATCCAAAAGAAAGTTTCTTAGCCAAACAACCTCTTTTGCAGCCTCAGATGCAGCCACATACTCAGCTTCCATGGTAGAGTCAGCAACACAAGTCTGCTTGACACTCCTCCAGCTAATTGCTCCACCATCCAAAGTGAACACATATCCCGAGGTTGATTTCCTAGATTCATTATCTGATTGGAAGTCCGAATCTGTATATCCTATAGGCACAAGACTATCTGCTTGGTAAACTAACATATAATCTTTAGTCCTTTTCAGGTACTTAATTATATGTTTTACTGCAGTCCAATGTTCTCGCCCAGGGTTAGACTGAAATCTGCTAACCATGCCTATGGCAAAACAGATATCAGGTCTAGTACATAGCATAGCATACATTAGGCTTCCTACTGCAGAAGCATAAGGAACTGCCTTCATACTTTCTATCTCTTTAGGTGTCTTAGGACACTGATCCTTAGATAGAGAAATTCCATGCCTGAAAGGAAGAAATCCTTTCTTGGAATTATGCATACCAAAACGGGTGAGAATTTTATCGATATAAGTGGCTTGAGATAAGCATATCATCCTTTGCTTGCGATCTCGCAAAAGCTTGATCCCTAGGATGTGACTTGCTTCTCCCAAGTCCTTCATATCAAATTATCCAGATAACCATACCTTGACCGAAGATAACACTCCCATATCATTTCCAATAAGTAAGATGTCATCCACATATAGCACCAGAAATACCAAAGTTTTTTCATCACGCTTCTTGTACACACATGACTCGTCAGGACTTTGATCAAAACCATAAGATTTAATAGCTTGATCAAAATGAGTATTCCAAGATCTAAATGCCTGCTTAAGTCCATAAATGGACCTCTTAAGCTTGCACACCAAGTGCTCCTGGCCTTTTGCTATAAAACCGTCTGGTTGCATCATGTAAATGCACTCATCAAGATTTCCATTAAGGAAAGCTGTCTTGACATCCATTTGCCAAACTTCGTAATCGAAATGAGCTGCAATGGATAAGAGAATCCGGATAGACTTAAGCATAGCTACTGGTGAAAAAGTTTCCTCATAGTCGATCCTTCTTTCTGAGTAAAACCTTTTGCAACTAGCCTAGCCTTGAAGGTTTCCACCTTCCCGTCTGCTCCTCTCTTCTTCTTATAGATCCACTTGCATCCGATGGGTTTTACTCCCTCGGGTGGTTCTACAAGATCCAGACCTGATTAAAGTGCATAGACTCTATCTCTGATTTCATAGCATTTTGCCAAAGAGTTGCATCTTTATCCTGTAATGCTTCATTGTAGCTACTGGGTTCAGTATCCAGTTCATCAGAGATTCTGTCATATGACTCTCCAAGGAACATATACCGTTTAGGTGTATTTACAACCCTCCCACTACGACGAGGCATAACCTGATTGTATGTGCTTGTAGTAATACGATCTGACTCTGATCCTTATGCTCCATCAACCTGCACTGGTTCTGAAACTGTGCATTAATGGTATCCTTTTGTACCAGTTCAGGGTCAGTTCGTGTTACTATACATCTCCCACTACGAATAGTTATTGGGAAGTTTGGGAACCTACTTTCTTGTGGTGTTTCTGCTTGTACTATTGGTATTAAAGGAGCCAGTCTAGTTTTATCGCCTCTCAACTCTTCTAGAGCAATTTTACTTCTGGGTTTGTGGTCTATAATATAGTCCTCCTCCAAGAATCGGCATTGGTGCTAACAATGACCTTCTGATCCTTAGGACAATAAAATAAACCACCTTTTGTTCCTTTAGGATATTCAACAAAGAAGCATACATCTATCCTTGATTCCAACTTATCTGGTTTACCTTTTAGTACATGTGCTGGACAACCCCAAACCCGAACATGTCTTAGACTAGGCTTGCGCCCAGTCCACAGTTCTGTGGGTGTCTTAGGTACTGACTTAGATGGTACCAAGTTAAGAATATATGCAGCTGTCTCTAATGCATATCCCCAAAACGAAATAGGTAAGTCTGAATAACTCATCATAGATCTAACCATATCATAAGAGTCCTATTCCTTCTTTCAGCTACACCATTCTGCTGTGGCGTACTAGGTGCACACAACTGGGATTCAATCCCAGCATCTAATAAGTAATCTGTGAACTCCCCTAAGAGGTACTCGCCACCACGATCGGATCGTAGTGTCTTGATATTTTTACCATGACGGTTCTCCATTTCTGTCTTAAAAATTTTAAATTTTTCAAAGCATTCAGACTTACGGTGCATCAGATAAATATACCCATATCTTGAGTAATCATCAATAAAAGTGACAAAGTACTCAAAACCACCTCTAGCTTAGATGTTCATTGGGCCACACAAATCAGAGTGAACCAATTCTAATATCTCCTTAGCTCTATTGCCTTTGGTCGAGAATGGCTGCTTGGTTATTTTTCCCTCTAAGCAAGATTCACAGACCGGTAGTGCCTCTACTTCCAATGAACCTAATGGTCCATCTTGAACCAGTCTAGAAATCTATCTTAGATTTATATGACCTAGGCGCAAGTGCCAAAGATAAGTTTGATTCATTTCAGAAGGATGTTTTCTCTTACATGGTCTATTATTGTTATTCACTTCATTTAGTTGCACAGTAGGAGAAACAGGATTAATAATATAAAGACCATCCACCAATGTACCAGAACAGATAAAATGTTTATTTTTCTTAATAACAACGGAGTCATTAAAATAAACTGAATATCCATCATCAACCAACTTAGAAACTGAAATTAAATTCCTTCTAATTGAAGGTACAAAAAATAGTCTTTTAATATTAAAATTCTATTTCTACTAAAATAAAAGCTAAAATCTCCCACTGTAACTACTGACACTCTCGTGCCATCTCCAGAAATATGTAAATCTCCCCATCACTTAGCTGTCGAGTCTGCTGGAACCCCTGCAAAGAATTGCAAACATGATTAGTGGCTCCCGTATCTACACACCAGCCATTGGTAGATAACAGCACTAAACAAGTTTCAACTACAAGTGAATGAGATATACCTCTAGCCTATTTCCTGGCAAGCCAAACTGGACACTGCTGCTTCCAGTGACCTGGCTGCTTGCAGACGAAGCACTTTCCCTTCTTTTTTATATCCCCATTGGGCTGTGGGGCCTGATGCTGTTTCTTTTTCTGAACCTTTTTCTTCTTCTTAGCATGAGACTTCGAAGAAGAACCTTTTTTAGTAACCATAGCAACTACAGGCTTCTTAATGAAACTCTCTGCTACCTGAAGTTCTTTAAGTAGCTCTGCCAGTGAAAAATTCATTTTGTTCATAGTGTAATTTAGGCAGAACTGCTTAAAAGAATTAGGTAGGGACTGGAGAATGATATCAACCTGAGTTCCCCCATCCATCTCCGCTCCAAGGATCTCCAGTTCATTCAGAAGATTAATCATCTTTAGAACATGATCCCTGACAGGAGTTCCTTCAGCCATATTAGTGTTCATCAGCTCTTTCATCGAAGTCTGCCTAGCTGCACGACTCTGATCCCCAAATATTTCTTTGAGGTTGAACATCATGTCATAGGCAGAGGGCATAGATTGATGCTGATGTTGTAGAACATTTGACATAGATGCCAATATGTAACACCGCGCTATCTCATCAGCCTTAACCCACTTACGGTAAGCTTGGGACTCCTCATCTGAAGCCCCTTCACCGGGCTCTACGGGATAGACCTGAGTGAGCACATACTTGTACCCTTCTGCAGTTAACACTATATCCAGGTTTCTTTTCCAATCAATGTAATTAGGACCAGTCAATTTGTTTTCTTTGAGTATCACAGCAAGTGGATTGAAAGAAGACATTTTAATCCTGAGAATCATTCATACATCAAATAAGATATAATGAGCAATAAACTTTAAATTCAAAATTATAAGTAGGGCCCCTCAACCACTGCATTATAAAAGAATTTGCCAGCAGCCTAGTACACTTTGAATAGTATGCCTCGATGGGAGGACGTCTACTACTCATCATTTATCTAGACAGATAAAACCTATTAATTTTACTATCTAGGTAAAAGGTAACATACCAAGTAAAATTAATCAGCTGGCTAACTTTGGTCATATAAATATTTGTAGTGACTTCGATGGGGAGGACACCAATATTTATACCTAAGTGTATACCATCACTCAATGCTAGATCCATTATCCCATGATGGATCCCTCAGATGGAGAGGTAATCCAACATTAACAACTACTAGGGATTATTCTTGGTGAGCTGGCAATCAATTTCATCCTATGGGGAGGAAAGCACTAATGCTAACACGTGAAATTAACTACCTCACCAATAAACAAGTGATGGGACCATGGGATTTAAATGTGATTAATTCCCTCTCCCACTTAGTTATTTAAACAATATTTTGAGGGTTATAAAACTTGTGTTTGATTATCTTATAAATTCAAAACACAAACAGCAAGTGATTATCCAATTAACCATGTTCTCCTAGTTATAGACATAAGAACAAAAGGATAAACAATCAAGCAAGTATGCAACATAACCAATATAAACAAGATAAATAAAATCCCTGTTATTATGGTCAAAATTTTCCATGCAGATGAAGATCCCTGTTGCACCATGATTGCTACTTTGCTCGACGATTTGCCGCTTCGCATACGGGGGTCGAGGGGGCAGTGCCCCCCGCGGGGCTTGGGGCAGCGCCCAAAAAAAAAACAAAATCAGCTCCTTCCGATCCCTTCGCGCTTTGGATTTTTCTTTAGAATCGTGATCTGCAACGAATTCTCTTTAGAATCTTATCTGCAACGGATTCTGCTTAGAATCCTATCTTCATCTGATTCTTCTTAGAATCTTATCTGCAATAGATTCTGCTTAGAATCCTGTCATGCAACGGGTTCTCCTTAGAATCTTATCTTCATCCGATTCTCCTTAGAATCTTATCTGCAACGGATTCTGCTTAGAATCCTGTCATGCAATGGGTTCTCCTTAGAATCTTATCTTCATCCGATTCTCCTTAGAATCTTATCTGCAACAGATTCTGCTTAGAATCCTATCATGCAAGGATTCTCCTTAGAATCAAATCTTCATCCGATTCTTCTTAGAATCATATCCTGCAACGTGCAGCAGGTCTTCTTCCTCCATAGAGCCGCACCAGATTACAAAAATCCTATGCCTCCATATAGGAGTTCACATGCTACGTATTTACAATCACAAAGCTCTCAAAAAACCGGAGCATACATGCTATAAAATATTACAATGATCCTACACCTCCTTAAAACCGGAGTTTACAAAACAGATCTAAGCAATATTAAATCAGAACACATACATTCATGTGACCATAATAACAGGATAAAAACATGCAAAACAACGTTAGCAGCAAGCACCATCCATCCCACGCATGCATATTCCGATTAATGGAGAACATGGCCGCATTATTCATATACAGTATCAGCCATGGCTCTGATACTACTGTTGGGGAGCACGGAATACCCCCAAGATCACGGCTATAGCGTATATGAGTAATACAAAAATCTTTTACCGTTCTAATCTATGAGTATAAGATTATACCGTCAGACTTGAATGTTGGAACAGCTTGATTTGATTGCTCGACCTCAACCTCTCAGCCTTCCGCCGTATTCCCAAAAATACCTTCCTTCTCTCACAAGATGGTGGGATCTCTCGGCCGACCTAGGGTTTCTTGTTTTTCTTTTTCCTCAAAAATGTTAACCCTAGCAACCAACTGAGAGGGTATTTATAGGGCTACAACAGGGACCAATAGGCAAATATGAAAAGGACTTCCCATGTAATTAAATCTCCTAATCCTATCCCGGGTTAGGATTCAATTACGTAAATTACAATTTATTCCACTAAAGAATCATAATTGTACTTCTAATCACATTCGAATTTATATTTTCGAGCCTTAATATTAAATACTTATTATCTCCCCATGTTAAGATAACAGATATCCACCAATTAAATTTAATTACTGATAATATAATTTAATTGGCTGTTATTATCCTTGAGACTTATCCACTTAACTTATTTGATGTATCGGATTCAAAATCCACTTGCAAGATTTGATACAATCAAAACTTATAAGCTTTCTCAAGGGGATATCATCAATCCAAATTAACAGGACGTAGATTCCTTCAACTATTAATATTCACCATATATAATGTTATTGCCCAACCCACTGAGTTAATTGACTCATCTAGAATCTCACTCTTTGTGTAATCAAAGCAATAATCATTACATACACGTGTCTAGAAATAGAATTTGGATTAAGAGCATAAGTAATCATAATATTCATGAGTTTTAAATTATTTTATAAAGTCAGTATAAAATAATTAACTCAACTGGGTCCTGTTCAATACACACAAAGTGTACTAGCACAAATAGTTAGAATAAACTATTCCCCGTAGTCAAGACAGACCTACTAAAAATTTGTACTACAGTTCTACTGATGGTGTGTCCAATTCCATCTAAAACTGTGAACAATAAACTTGTATTCCAAAAGAACCGATAATCTAGTCTTCTGTGTGTAAGCCGTACTCTACACACTAGATCAAATACTCTTTGTAAATACTAGACACATGCACATATATATATATATATATATATAGTAAATGGCACACATTGCTCAAAATGAATTCTCATTAAAATGTAAAGACATAACATAAAGCATATCTTTTAGTCTATATCTCTATCAGAAACATGATATTCAGAAGATGCATTGTTTGACTCTTCCTTAGGTTTTGAAACTTTGATATCTTCAAAATAAAGTACATGAATATATATCTTTTCAATTTCTCAAAAATAAGAAATGGTTCTCTAAGAAATGGTTCTTATTTGATCTCAAAAATAAGAAATGGTTTTCTAAGAAATGGTTCCATTTCTCCCCAAAAAAATGTGTATTTGAAATGATAAAATCAGAATGTATGTGGTTCCATTTCTCCCCCTTTTTGTCATCAATCAAAAGAAAGTAAAAGAATGTGCATATATTCATTGTATGTCTTTTCTTCAAGGAATGGTATAAATAAATCAAATAAGTAATAGAACAACACAAAGATAAGCACAATAGTTTCATACATCAAAACATTTAATACAAAGTACAAACCATGCCATAGTCAAATACATTAGGTTTTACACACATAAGCATCATACACATCATGCATAAAAAGTTTATAGTATTAATATTATACAAGTCATCATAAGTCCATAGTGTTCAAAAAAAAAAAAAAGTCCATCATAGAAAATTCAATCATAACATCACTGATCTGGATTGGGCTGAGAAGAAGAGGAGCCATGGGTGCGTCCATGTACCGCAAAATGAGAAGAAGATAGATGTGGAGCAGGTCGGCATTGTAGAATTCTGGCTGAGAAAGCTGCTGCATAAAACCATAAACTTCCTGGATCATGCTGTGGCATTGTTGAGTAATACTAGCAAGACAAAAGAGAGTAGCTTCAGTAGTCTTAGTCTTGTTTCTGTTAGTAGACATTTTAGATCCTGCCAAGTCAGCCTTTTCAATCAAGGAGTTCATGTCATTTTTCAGCCTAGAGATCTCACAGTACATCCTCCTAATATCCACTTTCTCTTCATGATGAAAAGCCCTTTCATTAAGAACATTGACAGAATGCTCCAAACCATCCAAACACATTCTAACATCTAAAAGAGAAGCATACATGGATGAGATATGGGGAACCATAAATGAATCACTAGAGTGTGAGGTACTGTCTTCGAAGATTCTGATAGATACAACATTAGAAATCCTCCTAACCAAAGTGTCCATATCATCAGGGTCTAATTTGAAAGCAGTGGGATGACTTGGTTGGTTAGAAGTTGGAATGGGTTGCGGTACGTAGGATGGATTGTTGTCAACAGATGGATTGTTATCAATGGGTAGAGTTTTGTCAATATGTATAAAATCATGTATTTCAAACATATAAGGGTAAGCAGAAGGTGAAGAAGCAAAAGCATGAGATGAAGAAGGTCCCTCCCCTTGGACAGGTGTAGCAGGTTCTTGCACCCTCTCCTTATTTTTAGTCCGCTAGCCACCTATCTTAGAAATACCCATACGGTTAAGGGAACACTCATTATAAAAATCCGTATGGCTCAACTTACAAATAGTCTCACCTCAAATTCTAACTCCAAAATGTGTAAATACATGGGTGAGGAGAAGGCCATAGGGTAGGGCCGCTCTAGGTCTACCAATTGCTTCCTTCATAACACAACACATCAAACTAGAAAAATTCATAGGAATATGGCTAACAATATAGTACATGATACTAAGGTCTCTATCATTCACAAACTACCACTTCTAGGATTTAAAATTCTAGAAATTATATGGTGCAACAACCTCATTTCAGCATTTAGGTCCTTAGCAAAAATCTTTTCGAAATGAGAAGCATCCTCTGTATTAAGAACAATTTCAATACGATATTCTTTGCTATCAGCTGAGTCCTCAAATATACCTTTAGTAGGAGCTTGTAAAATGGATCCTAAAGTGGCTTCATCAAATTCAATTCTAACTCCTTTTACATTGGAAGAAACATTACCACTACCAAAACTAATATTGTGAAAGAATTCCCTAACAAGATCAGGATAAATTGGTACTTCAATTTTAAGCAATGTTGCCCAGATGTAGCAACTCAAGAGGAAGGGTGAATTGGGTATTAAAAATTTAATTGCGCAGATATGTGCTTATCAAATTTTAATTGGCAGGGTGAAGTGATGTGAACACAACAAATACATAGAAATAAAACAAACAATCAAACACAGGGATTTTATAGTGGTTCAGTGCTAACCCAGCACCTACGTCCACTCTCCAAAAATCCTTTGGAAATTTTACTCCAATCATATCACCAACGATTACAACACCAAGCCTTAGCCGGCTAGTCCTCTTGTTTCACGGTACAAGGAAGCCAAACCCCTAGCCTTACCCAGCTAGTCCTCTTGTTTTACGGCACAAGGAAGCAAAAAATGATCAAGGGTTAAACCTAACCCTTTTACAAAAAATATGTTCAGAATATTTAAGAACAAATAGCTCCTAAACTGAGCAAATATTCAAAATAATACTTTATAACTTTTGTAGACAATCTTCATTAATAAATGAAACTCTTTGAGGTAGCTGAAGCTTTGAATGCTTGTGGAGGCTTTAATGGATCTGCACGGATAAGCAGTAAATGATCTTCAAGTTTTTTCGATTTCAACACACAGAGCTTCCTTTCAACAACTCAGAAAATATGCAATAAAGGCTCTCTCTTCCATGTATTTCTTCCTCTTTTTTGTTCTTATTTTCTTCATCTACCCTCAGCTATTTAAAGTATTTTAATAGCAAAAATATCCGTTAGACTTAATCGAAATTAATGGAAAGTAAAACGGAAATATAGTCTTACCAAACATACGTCATATAGTCAAGGCAAATATTACAAGACAAACATACAAATTCATTTATCATCATCAGAAGAAATCACAGAGGGTTGAGCTGAAGATCCATTCGGTCGGCGAGAGGTTCCGGGCTTGTTTTCTTGAGGTTGTGGCAGAGGCATCCAGAGGTGGGGATGTGAATAAGACACATCTGGAGAAAATACTGGAGGAACAGAAGAAGCAAGTGTTGCTCCATGAGGCTTGTAAGCTTAGCAATAGAAGCGGTCCAGTGATCAACAGTATTTGAGGCATCCTTGGT
This sequence comes from Calamus simplicifolius, assembly GCA_900491605.1. Taxonomy (NCBI): domain Eukaryota; kingdom Viridiplantae; phylum Streptophyta; class Magnoliopsida; order Arecales; family Arecaceae; genus Calamus; species Calamus simplicifolius. The sequence goes on along the minus strand of UESW01003900.1, from coordinate 1,786,779 downwards.
CTGGCTTTCATTTGCATGCATTTGAAAGTTATCCATTCCGCTTTTGTCTCAAAACATTCAAGCTTAGACTTCAACAGATTTATCTCATTTAGAATACGGCCCATCACAGTTTTGTTGTGGTGAAAGACTCTTCCATTAAGAATTTGCATATCATGAACAATTTGATTCTGACTCATTACAACTTGGGAAAGTATCTCAAAAACTGTGAAGATGTGAGGTATCATGGTATAGTCATTCACAAATGATCCACTATCTCCGGTACTTCTACTGGATTGAGCTATGGATAATTCATGAATAATCTGTTGTATCTGTTCTTCACAAATTTCAATGGTGGGTCGCTGAGGAGCAAGATTATCATTATGGTGAGGTGGCTCAGGTGCAGTGAATTGATGCAGCTCAGACATGAAAGGATATGGTTCATTCATTATGGTTAGGAAAGGATGAGGTTGGTGAAAATCAAAGTTAAAGTAATTGGGTGAAAGGCAAGCTTGTTGAGGCAGGTCTGAAGATGGTAAGCTACTTGGTGGAAGAGCAAGTTTTTCACCTGTCCTAGTTCCTAGTTCTAATTTTGGTCCAAACACCATCACGTTTAGCATAGTCCATATGGTGAAGAGAGTGAGCATTAAAGACATTGGAATGTCGTAATGCTCAACGGTCTCTCCCTTAAGTTTCACATTATAGAATTCAAAAATATAAGCGAGAAATATACCATATGGCAATGTAGCTTTGGATCTACCTAAGGCTTCCTTCATAATAGTCATCATAAGCTTGGGAAAATCTAGAGGTGTTTCCGTTGGCCCAGATGGCAACCCAAGAGGGGGGGGGGGGGGGAGATGAATTGGGTTCTTTTAAAAAATTAATAATTAAAACTTAAAACCAATTTCACAATGATTAAGTGCACAAGTGAAGTGATACTGTAAGTAATGTACACAATGTAAATGTGAGAGAGAGAGACAAAGGCACGACAAACACACACAGATTTATAGTGGTTCGGTGTATCCCACACTTACGTCCACTCCCAAGCAACTATTGGCTCCACACTATAATCCTCTGATTATAGTTGAGTTGTTTTGCAAGATCACAACTCGAACTTGTTATTTTACACGGGGTCACAACGAACCCAGCCAGTTTTCACAGGTTTACCAGCACAAAACCTTAACCCAAGCTAAACTTAGCTTGTCCCCGAGGTAAACTACCTCAACTAATTCAATCTCTCTGATTGAATTAGCAAGCAACAATTCAAAATAAAGTTTACAGCAATTAACAGCTCCTTAAATGAGCAAATATGCAATGTAAATAAAACAAGATTAGAAAAGCCTGATTGAAGCCAAGTGGATTTGAGTTTTTCTTCTTTTCTTCTTTTCCTCCTCTCTTTTGAATAGTTGAATCAAGCTTCAGCTCTGATTCTTGATAGAAATTTGTTGCAGAGAATGTTGAGGAACTAGGGCTTTTGCTCTTCTTCTTTTCTCCTTTGAGAATCCTTCGATTTTGAACTTTTAGGGCTTAGGATTTCTCTTGAATCTCTCTTGGATTGATAGGCTTGGACTCAGAAATTTTTCTCTCTCTTTTTCACTAGGGATTTCTCTCGATTTTTTTGATATTTTTTCTCTTTTTCTTGATATTTCTGTTCTTCTTTTCAAACGGACGAATCCCCCCTTTATATAGAATTTCTAATCCAAGATTAAGTGAGAAAATAGCCGTTACAAAGTACCTTGGATGATTCTCCACACAAGAAAATAGATTCGTTGAAGAGTAGGTGAGAAAATATATCCGTTAGAACTGATCTGGCACTTTTAAAAATTATCCTTGATAGGTTGGAGTCGGCTTCAACTTTTCATGTGTTGGCTCTAGATTGTGTTTCCATAAATAGCAAAAAATAATCCGTCGTGGAGTCAGCTCCGACTTTGCAAAGTGTTGACTCCCTGCTTATTGGATGTCGGCTCCAAGAATTGCTTCGAAAAACATAGTCTCTATAACTCAGGTTAGAGTCGGCTTCCAAAATCCATGTGTTGGCTTCGAAACTTTAGGTGTCGGCTCCGAAACTTCAGGTATCGGCTTCGAAACTCTAGGTGTCAACTCCGAACCATGCCAAATTATAGAACTATTCTGATACACTCTAGAGTCGGCTTGAGTCTGTTAGGGTATCAGCTCCAAGTTCTGAACTTAAATAAATTTCATTGAAAGTCAATTCAAAACTGATTTCTAGGTATCATTTGGATAAATAACCAATCTTAATCCCTGAAACACTTATCAAATTTATCAGAAACACAATGAATATACTCATGACTTTTGTTAATCATCAAAATCAATTAATTGGATAAATAATTTCTCAATAATTTTTTCAACAATCTCTCCCTTTTTGATGATGACAAAAATATTGAGTATATGCATAATCAATTAATGCATAATTGTCAAAACATTCTTAAATTAAGGTTAAGCTCCCCTATGTTGATGCATATGTTAAGTTCATTGAAATGGTATGCATATCTTAATGCCATTTGTTATTAATTGTTATTTAACATGTATATTCAAGTAAGTGCCATTTTCTTATAGCTTAATATCCTTTCTCCCCTTTGCATGCATATACATATATCATCTTCTCTCCCATAACATTGATGCACATAAATATATGATATTAATATCAAATGCATAATGCATATACGTAAACAACCTTTCTTCCCCTTTTTTGTAATCAACAAAAAGGTTTAGAAGGTGCATTAAGGCTTAAATTAACATCAAATGCCAGAATTAAGAAATTCATTCATTAAAATTTAATGCTTCAAAGATCAAATATGATATTCATTAAGTATCAAAATGTTTATTACATAATTGCTTCATTACATCATTCAACTATAACAAACTATCAAAATGCAAACTGAACATCATAAAACATCAAACTGAATATCATTTAATTACATCAAAAAGTAAGTTAAACATCAAAAACTAATAACATCAAAAAGTATCAAAATCTAAGAAAATCTAAGAAGTTTCTTAAGTTCTTCTAAAATCTTCTCCATTCCATCCTTTTGTATCTTCATAAAATCTTTTAGTCTACTGTTAATAAAAGCAGCTACTACAGTCACTTTCTCTTTTAACTCCGTATTACACTTTGAATATGTATCAGAATTTCCTCCAATGTCCTTGATCTTCTCAAAAATATGCATTAAATCATATTTCAAGGCCTCAGAAGAAGTTCCAAAGGATGATTTAATTATGTTTACTTTATCTTCCAAGGAGTAATACATCTCCCTTAAGCTCAAAAGTCTACTATCAAGTTCAACTTTCATCTTCTCCTCATGACTTGCAAAAAGTTCCTTTAGCTGCTCCAGCTGAGCACAAGAAAATCTAGAAGTAGAAGCATAAACAGATGCAGGTGTTGCTGGTGGTGATGATCTACTGGGCTCAAGTAAAGGATGCTTCATGGATGGTTAGCCTCTGATAGTGCAGTAGCTCCAGTATCAGCTGCCCTATCCTCTAGGTGTCCTTTCCTTTCCTAATTACCATTCACCTTCACGAACCCCATGCGGTGCACAGTAGTTAAGCTATAATAATCAGTGTGCCTTAAGTTCTTCATGGGTTCACTGTCTGAAATAACTACACCTTGGCTCTGAAATGCTATAGTCAAAATCATGCCGTAAGGCAAAGTGGATCTCTTCTTGTTACCAGCCTCAGCCATATACCATATCATCATCCCAGCTAAATTAATTGGTTGACCTGTCAGAACGCTGTCCATGATCACAATGTCTCGCTCCGAGACATACTCAAAACGATCAGTCTTTGGGAATAAAATCCATCCACAAATATTATGTAATAATTTGAGCTCTAGGGGCAACTGGTTTGCCCTAACCTCTTCAAATTCTGTGACTTCCCTTTCCAGCATTCTAGATAGAGCCTCTGTTCTCTCACTGTGGGAATTTTCTATTAATCCAACAACAGGAATTTCTAAAAGATTTTCAAGAATCTCCGAAGTTAAGTGTATCCTCTTTCCTCTAACAAAATCACTAAACATCCATCTCCTCTTGAAAGATTGAAATAAAACTCTTTAACTAAAGCAGGGTAAGTAGGTAAATCAAGAGAACACCCCTTATCCCAACCTAATTCTTTTAACTGCCGCCCAATAAAAAAACCCTCGGCCTTAAAGAAGTGAAAATCAACTTTTCTTCCCATGGTGATCACACGACCAGCAAGGGTGTCGATTTGAGGTGAAGAAGGGCTTGGAACGACGCTTAGAGTGGAGGCAGACGAAGTGGAGGATGAACTTGAAGGGGCTGCCGCACCGAACACCTCACGGTCTGTTTCCTAGTCATCACTGGTCCACCGAACACGGATCCCCTATGTTTGGGTGCCATAGGATGCTAGTGGATGAATGATTTGAGAAATTTTGGGTTTTGGGATGAGTGGGAAAGAGTTTGGAAGAGATTTGAGTCGATTGAAATGAGAAAGGTGTCGACTCTGCCCTAATAAAGTCAACCTGGGACCACTTGGAGTCGACTCCCACAAAGCGAGGTATCAGCTCCATGTCGCTAACACAGTCAGCGCCCGAAGTGGAGTCGACTCTGGAAAGGCAGGTGTCAGCTTCAAAATTATAGACAAAACTGGAGTCGACTCTAATAACCATGGTGTCGGCTCTAAGACAGTTTTAGTGGAAAAAAAAAAAGAATTTCAAAGAATCTAAAACTTATCCGGATTGTCATCAAATTTTGGATAAATCAACTTTGGAATGTAATGAATCAATGGGCTCAAATATCTAGATAAATTATCCTTAAAGTAATAAGAAAATTAGAAAAAAATGATTGAATTCTGGATGATTATTTCTAGGAGATTTAAAAATCATTTCAATGGATCACAAACTCCTAATTCTCCTATAAGATAACAAAATCTCTCTTCACTTAGAGGTTTAAAAAATGTCAGCTAATTATTCATCAGTACAAACATAATCAAGACAAATGTCATTATTGGCTACATGTTCTCTAAAAAAATGATATCTAATTCCAATGTGTTTAGTTCTTGAGTGTTGAATTGGATTTTTTGTCAAATTGATTGCACTAGTGGTATCACATCTATTTGGTATTTTATCAAGTGTTATACCATAATCTTCAAGTTGTCACTTAATCCAAAGGATTTGAGCACAGCAACTTTCAGCTGCAACATATTCAGCTTCAGCAGTTGATAATGCAACTGAATTTTGCTTTTTGCTAAACCAAAAGATTAAGTTACTTCCTAAGAATTGGCATGCACCACTTGTACTCTTTCTATCCAATTTACAATAAGCATAATCAGAGTCAGAATATGCAATCAAATTTAGTGTTGAGTCTCTAGAATACCATAATCATACATTTTTAGTTCTATTTAGATATCTAAGTATTCTTTTTATTGCAATTAAGTGAGATTCTTTAGGTTCAGATTGATATTGTGCACATAAACACACTGCAAACATGATATCAGGTCTACTTGCTGTTAAGTAAAGTAGAGATCTGATCATACCTCTATAATATTTTTGATCAACAGGCTTACCATCTTCATCTTTATCTAATTTGCATGAAGGACTCATTAGTGTTCCAAGATGTTTGACTTGTTCCATACCAAACTTCTTGATAATTTCTTTTGTGTACTTTGTTTGGTTGATGAAAATT